>JAOXNN020000074.1:5978939-6014268 GCA_028571205.2 Hydropsyche betteni | reverse complement strand
ACCCAAACCCCCCACCCTACACCCCACCCAAGTCTTGCGTCGCTGCATCCTCCTCCGCCAGGGGGGGGGGGGGGGAGTTGCTCCCATGCCCCCGCCCCCCCTAATGCCATCCCTGATTGTCTTTCTTTGTTCTTTTATGGGAATGCTATTCTATAATATTTTATCAATAAAAAACGAAAATGATTTTCGCCTGTTTATATTTTATAAATATTTTTTTAAATCATCACGAGATTTTCAATTTGAATTTTCGAACTATTTTTACATCCATCACATTAAGCCAATCTTTTTTTGACTATGTTCTCCTTTGACATTTTCAAAATGTATTCTCCTCACTAAAATAACTTTTTTGTTTTCAATAGATAACGTTTTTATGGAATATAAATACTTTGACTATACAGTGTTTACGAAGAACTTCTCATATAATAAATATAAAATTTTCGATATCTTTTGTTATTAAAATTAGAACAATTGATTTATAAAAATATATTAATTAATAAATTGATCAATTTCTCATATATTTTAAATTATATATATTGATAATTTTCTTATCGATTGAATCCTATAAAATTACTTATGAATGAAAATTACGTTTATATGCAAATCAAAACCAGGATTGAATCAACTCGTATGCAAATATTTCTACAACTACAACTTCGATATAAATTAATATCGAACATTCATTCAATTTGCTTTCATTCTAACAACAGCAGGTATAACAGACAGTATCTAGACCATGACAGGTTCTGGACCTAGCGCGCTTCTGGACCATTGATTTTGATTTTGATTTTGCGGTTCTGGACCAATGATCGTTAGTTCAGAACTGCATTGGTTTAGAACTTCAGCGGTCCAGAAGCGCGTTAGGTCCAGAGCATGTCATGGTCTAGAGATTGTCTATTATACCTATATTAATAGACAGTTTCTAGACCATGTCAGGTTCTGGACTAATGCCGTTTTGAACCAACATCTAAATTTAAATTATTGGTCCAGAACCGCATTGGTCTAGAACATTAGCGGTCCAGAAGCGCATGTGGTCAAGAACCTGTCATGGTCTAGAGACTGTCTATTATACCTATATTCATAGACAGTTTCTAAACCATGTCAGGTTCTGGACCAATGCGGTTCTGAACCAACATTTAAACTTTAATTATTGGTTCAGTACCGCATTGGTCTGAAGTCTCAGCGTTCTAGAAGCACATGTGATCCAGAACCTGTTATGGTCTAGAGACTGTCTATTATACCTATATTCATAGACAATTTCAAGACCTTGTCAAGTTCTGGACCAATGCGGTTCTGAACCAACATCTAAACTTTAATTATTGGTCCAGTACCGTATTGGTTTAGAACCTCAGTGGTCTAGAAGCGCATGTGGTCCAGAACCTGTTATGGCCTAGAGACTGTATATTATACCTATATTCATAGACAGTTTCTAAAACATGTCAGGTTCTGGACCAATGCGTTTCTGAACCAACATCTAAACTTTAATTATTGGTCCAGAACCACATTGGTCTAGAACCTCAGCGGTCTAGAAGCGCATGTGGACCAGGATCTTATCATGGTCTAGACTCTAGAAACTGTCTATTATATCTACTAACAAACGAACAAAATCAAAAATCTAAACAAACACACACAAAAAATCGGAACGCATTGGTCTAGAACATCAGCGGTCCAGAAGCGCATGTGGTCAAGAACCTGTTATGGTCTAGAGCCTGTCTATTATACCTATATTCATAGACAATTTCTAGACTTTGTCAAGTTCTGGACCAATGCGATTTTGAACCAACATCTAAACTTTAATTATTGCTCCAGAACCGCATTGATCTAAAACCTTAGCGTTCCAGAAGCGCATGTGATCCTCAACCTGTCATGGCCTCGAAACAGTCTATTATACTTACTAACAACAAACGAACAAAATCAAAGACCTACTCCAATCAATCAACCTCCGAACGAATCCCGCCACAGACCCCATAAACAACTCGCACCGACGACCACTAGAAGGTTAAGCCGACGAAGAAGCGCCACCCTCGCAGACGAGAAGTGTATCAAGCCGATGTGCTTCTTTCTCGGGTTACCTGCCAGTTGTTGCGCGGCCGCGGTCAAGGTCCGACACCCAACAACCACCTCTGGCCGAAAAGCTCACCTGACTCGCGGGGGTGTTGCGAAAGGGCAGGGGCGGGTCATGGGTCGGTAGGGCCGCGAAGGGGGTGCGCGTCGCAAAGTGGGGGCTATGCGATTCCGATCGGGGTTTGCGAGGTTTGTATTGTGGTGTTGAGTTTGTTCGTGTGTTTTTCGAAATCGAAATGCATTTCTGTTGATTTTGTATGTCTTGTTCGATGTCCGCGACGATCAGGAAGTCGACGAACATCATCGGCACATATTAAATTGTGAGAACTCGACGATCGACGATTCTCATATGGACAAAAAATAATACGAAAAAAAAAACGACGCAGACGTAATTGCAATTGAACTTTTTGCTAACTATAAATAATAATTGAAAATTAATTGATATATCGCGGACTTCTAAGGATATCGTCTTGAAATTGATTTAATATGAACAATATTTTTGTGCTTCTGACGATTCAATCAAAGTTGATCGAGTTTTTATACTTAAATTTTGACTATACTTTAACGAAATTCATAGTAAAAAATTTTTAAAACGATCTTAATAATATATTTTTACAATTGAATTCGAAGTATAAAAACTGTATCAATTTTAAACGAATAATCAGAGCTGTGAAAATATTATTCATATCCAATCAATTTCACGACGGTATCCTTAAAGGTTTGCGCTATATTTTCGCGAAGATGAATAGTTGTAGAAGCGCTGGTTTACACCGGTAGCCGCGACGGAAGGTCAGTCGGAGTATATTGAACTCCATACAAGAAACGTGCGGTTACATTCCGGCAACACTTGAACCGTGCACCATATTTTTATTATTTAATTTTATCGTTAAAAAATATTTTTTTGGGTAAACGGGTCGTACGAGGCTCTTTGTTTACCGATGTGCGCGGTCCCGTTATTTTTGTGGCTATAGAAAGTTTTTGCCTGTTAAAGTGAGCTTGTTAAGAGTTTGTAGTGTAATTGGATTTTTTTTTAATTTTATTATTAAGTATATTGATTGGATTGAAATTTTGTGTAAAGAATTTTTTTGAATATCGTTTTAACATCGATAACTATTGACAAAGAAAGTTGAAAAAGATACGAACAAGAAAATTTGTCGATTTTGTATGACCTAGTTTATGTATTATATTATATTGAGTAATATAATGTTAATTTTTTATGAATATACTTTTTTTATATAAATTACAAAGCATTGTTGAATAAATTATATAATTTTAAGACGTCACTTGAAAATATACATTCAACGCAATATCACTTATAAATTTTATAAATTCTTTAACTTTTCAATATGTTCAAGTGATAATCGATTTTTATTAAACATTGAAAGCAACCGAACTCAACTTCCTGGATCGGATGGTCCAAACTGACTTTAAAAACACAAAAGTTGACGTATTATTACGCAACGATTTTTAAAATAATGATACATTAAAAAAATAAAATAAAAAAGTCGGTCCGCAAGATGCGTCGGTTGCGCCACGCAGCCGCAACACGTTAAAAACAAAAAGTTAAAACTCGAGTTAAACCCGCGTTGCGTTAAAATACGTGAACGCACTGCGGTAATGACCTTAGCACATACACACACACGTATTATAAAATGGCCTTTTTAATGGCAACACTTGTAATTTCCCACATATATAAAGAACGTCTTCAGACTTACGAGCCGGCAAGATGGCCGATCGCGGCCGCTCTTCGCGGTTCAGATTCGATTTTTTCGGATTTGAAAATTGTGGAAATTCCGCAGGAGAGTTTCCTCATTGTCTGCGTGTTGTTGGAAAGCCGCAAAACGGAGTGTACCGGCCCCAGTTTTGTGGGTCACATGTACGCGTTTGTTAACAGTTAGTCAGTCGGTGGTCGTCCGTCGTTCGAGTCGTTCGTCTTATTTGTCTGAAAAAGTGACAATTTGAATATTTTAACAGTTCAGTATTGTTCGTAAGATTTTGTTAGTTTATGGTGTTTTAAGAAGGAGAGTTTTTTGTAACGCGAAATGAAGGTTTCAAATGTGACCGTGCGTTTGATTCTCTAGTCATAGAAAAAGTTAACTGGTAATTTTATTATTTTTCTTAATTATTTCATTTCATTTTATTTTTATATTATATATTATATTTTTGACATAAAAATTTATGTGTAACTCAAAAATTCTATTGAGATCTGTTAAATTTTTATTTGAAAAAAAAAATTTGCTTTCATAAATTTTATCAAATATTATTAAAATGATCATTATTATATTATAATCTGATTCCCATAAATTAAATTAATTAGGTTATATAACTTAAATTTTATTAATGTATGAAAAATATTTATCTTAATTGGTTATCATATGGGAGTTTATGTATAATCAATTAAATTATTAAATTCCTTTTTAAGTACTTAAGATATTTTAAAAGTATCATTCATTTACGTTGATAAACTTTACTAATGTAATCGATAAATTTTAGGTAATCAATTTTCGTAATATAATTTAGAGAAAGTGTATGAACGTTTATAAGTATAGTATCATCGCATTTATATGATTCTTATTTGGTGTAATTGATATGCCAAATCGAGTGATCTAAATTAACATTAACATACAGAAGACGTCGTTAATATTTAATCAAGTGCACAACGATGTGATAAAATTCAGCTTTCTAATCGATTACTCATTGTGAAATTGTACAAACGTGTCATAAAGAAAATGAGTTCACAGTATGTACTTGTCATTATGACTTACTGATCTTGATTTTCAAATCAAGCAAGCAGCGCAATCTTGGTTAATTGAAGATTCGATTTTCTATTTAAAATAAAATAAATGAAGCTATATTGAATTATAGAAGTTATAAAATTAAAGAAAACGAATACTTAAGCACTTGCATTTACTTCAAGAAATTTATTGACTCGTCGTTATCTTCGACGCTTTTAACATCCACCTTTTTAATGGACCGAGTATTAACGAGCGATTATAAAAATCTACCGTTGTCGAACTTTCCGCCGAATGTCGTGATGGCGTGCTGCTTTTCGCGAAAATCGAGCTTAACAGAAAACCGTTCTTAAGTCGGTCGTTCACCCGAAAAAAAAAACCACCCAAAAAGCACTGCAATTTCAGCGAACTTTCGGCGGAAAGGGATAATGATGACCGGTTGTGTATTATGCTAATTTGCGGGTTTATTCGAACGGTCCGAAAGTCCGAGTTTCAAACATATATAGAGCCTTTTAACTGCGATTCTCGATACAGTTATAATCGGTCGCTTAGTACACTTCTCGAAATCGTGTTCTAAAATGTGCTAATTATCTAATCATAACGATCGAGATCGGATCGGAGCCGGTGCTTGATGATGATGTTTGATTTTTTGCCGAGGCGAAACTATATTGCCATTAGTGTGGTGTTTGTGAAAAGTGGATTTTGTGAATGGGCTGTAATCATTTTTTATTGGAGAATATAGAGTAATTGTCCAATCATTTCGTGTGGAATTAAAATAAATGTTCACATAGTAATAATGTAATAGTGGTATTTTTTATATAATATGTATTATTGTGGAAAATTTTATTTTCAAAGTGTCAAATCGATAATGATTAAAATATAAATTTTATTGTTATCATTAAATATTCTTTACGATTTATTGGATAGATTTATGTCTTGAAAAATAAATAGGAAGGATATTGAATGAAAATCAGATACAAGTCGACTTCTATTGTGATTTTAAATAAGAAAAACCTTAACAATGAGTCGTTATATGTGCAAGTATTTTCATACAATGTTGCATAACGTTTTTGAACCGCTTATAAGTGCAATCGACATTATCATGATGTTCTTCTTCGAGCATGCAATTATGTGTTGTTGAATCGCTTTTTCATACAACCGATCGAGATAATACAAAAACGACCTTTTGAACACGCACCTTATGATGCGGTTCGGAAAAAAATTATACAACGAACGAAAGCGTTTTGCAAAATTTTCAAGATTCAAATTTGGACATAACTAGTTGTTGGTTGTTGGGAAAATTTTCACTTTTTCAATGCAACAAGTGCGCGTCCGCGTTCACACAGATTTTTACTTTTCAGAAAATTGTGTTTATTCTTTTCGTTTTATATTGGTTTTTTTTTGATAAAAATTGAAAACAATGATTCATAATGTGAAGTTTAGCGACTTTTGATAGATGGATGTGATGGTATATTAAAAATATTTTTTTAGTGTAGAAATTTTTTGAGAGTTTGCTGTTGAGGAAAAATTTTTGTACTTTCGATGAATCAGGATGACTTCTTCTTGAATCATACAATATATAAGTTACATTCAACTTTTATATATCAAATTCAGTTTTTAATAATCAAATTATTATAAACATCCTTTCAAATCAAATTTAAGCTTTTAAAGATTAAATTGAACAATCGGAAATGTGTTATTAAGACCGTTATCTTAATAATACAATATTTTTTAATTTGATTTTAATAATGACAGTTGGGGATTTTAACATACAAACAATAAGAATATGAACTTTTTTGTATTATAGATGATTATTTTGTCCTAATTAATACTGTCCATATAGTTTATGTATATTTGACTTATTTCAACGTAATCTAATCCTATTCAAAATTTCGATCAAAATAAATGAAATTGCTGAAAAAACCTAACGTAATTTAAACCAGACCAACATAATCTTATATAACTCAACTCAATGCCTAATAATGTGTATTTATGACCAATCCAAATATACATAATTTGAAATATACTTAAACTGGGACATATACATATAATACATTTCTGATGATTTAATTTGACCTTTAAAATGCGAAATTTCATTTAAAATACTGAATTTGGAGTATACAATCTGCACGATGATCACGTCGTATGATTTTAAAGTCATTCTCGGACACGATGCTCAACAATAAGTAGCCCAAAGTTTCTGACCCTATAAACACACGACAAATTCATCTTCTACGATCTGTTTTGCACGCAACGACGACACAGAAAACGAAATCGCACAATTTCGATAACAACGACAAATAAATGCGTCGTTTCGAGCGAAACGACACGGTCGGCGTTGCTCTCGTTAGCCAATCTCGCACGTCGATAAAGAAACGCATGAAAGACAATCGGAACACTCTTGGCTTCGTGTGTGAACTCGCCGAGGAGTGAAAGTTCACGTGGCGAGGCGAAAGAAACGAAAGTGTTCATAGTTCCGCGATGGCCGTTTGTCAATTTCCACGTTTGTCAACGGCGGCGGATTCCTGCAGGTCGCGTTTCGTCGGTTTGAATTTGAATGTTGGGCGTTTGTTGCGATTCTGATTGTTAAGAAAGGTAATATGTCAGGGTTTAGTTGTGTGTTGATGGATTTACTTTGTTAGAGATTCGAAGCGATAAAAATTTTCGGGGGTTCTAATACTTGGACGAAGCGAAGAGTCTTGCTTTGTATATGAAATTTTAATTTGGTGGTGTATGAGTGCTTACTATGTGTATCATTTATTTTTCTCTATCAAATATAACAGTTGACGTGTCTTAAGACATACTAATGGAAAACCATTATTTATAAAATTTTATTGGTACACCTGATTTTGCCAATAAAAAATATTTTAAAATTTTGACAAGTAAAGGTTCGCCACTACTGTCGTAGCTATTTTTATCTCCAAAAGATACTATTATATATAACCTGTAAAAAAAGAAAATAAAATGAATAAGTTATATTATTTTTCTCAAATACTTGTTTCTTTCAGGACCTACCTATGTAAATGTTGATTTAAAAGTTTGTCCGATGATGCATTAATTTAAAATTGATGACTTGCTCATATAAGTTGTGTTTCGATTTAAGTTTTCTGAGAATGATGTATGTGAAAATTTTTATATATCCGAATTAGTTTCTGAGAACAGTTAAATTTTAATTTTAGATCCGACGCATAAAAGCGTAATTAAATTCTCATTCATTCAAATTACATCGATGAGTTATGATTTATTCAAATTTTGATTTTCCATAAAAATTTTCCTTTTACAAAATTTATCGACTTTCACCCGTGAATCATATTGCTCAATAACCAAACTTACTGAAGACGAAAAAAAATGACAAACATCCACTTTTTCACATTAAATAAACATATCTCATTCACACCATATACGTTAACATCAAATATATCACATCACCATCACCAATATCAACCCGTTATTCAATGCAGGATAAAGTCTCCTCATCAAAAGTTGAGAGTTAAGGGCTTAAGGCTTAAGAATTAGGTATATAACCTAGATTTAAGGCTATATACGTAATTCGAGAGAGAACCTCATACCAAAAATTTATCACACCATCATCATTAGTATCAACCCGTTCGTCATCCACTGCTGAACAAGGTTTTTTTATCAAACTTTAAGGGTCTATATACCTAGTTCTAGAGCCTCGTACCGAAAATTTATCACACCATCATCATTAATATCAACCCGTTAGTCATCCATTGCAAGTCAAGGTCTTCTTATCAAACTTTGAGGGTCTATATACCTAGTTCTAGAGCCTAGTACCGAAAGTTTATCACACCATCATAATTAATATCAACCCGTTCGTCATCCACTTCTGGACAAGGTCTTCTTATCAAACTTTGAGGGTCTATATACCTAATTCTAGAGCCTCGCACCGAAAATACATCTCACACATTCGAAATACCCTTCAAACACAACCATCAACCTCCTCGCGTCCGCAACGGCGCAAAGTCGCCCCACGGCGCCATACCTTCCCACAGCCTTCACCTCGCAGGCAGGAAGTGCATCTGTGTCATCACGAAGAGCAAATTCGCCGATGAGGAGAGCCGAACCCCGGCTCCGTTGGCTTAATTACGGCCTCAGTGGCTTCGGGTTCACTGAACCCAGGCTTAACGGGACACCGAACCCAAAGCGGACGGCGAGCACACCGGCCGACCACATCGTCACCCACTACTGAATATATTATGTGTTTTTCATGTGTCGTGTGGGGTTTTTGTGTGTGGAGGTCGAGGATGTGTTTGCGCGGAGGTGGCATGGGGATGAGTTTCAGGCGGGCGTTGGTTTGTGGGAGGTTGTTCGTTTTGGGGAAATGTATATGGTTGCTTTGGTATTTGTGTTGTATTCAGTGGTGTAGTGGAGCTGGAATAATATTCCGGTACTTTTATCTGAGCCGGAACAACGTTCCGGCACTTTTTTCTGAGCCGTAACAACGTTCCGACACTTTTTTCTGAGCCAGAACAACGTTCCGGCACTTTTTTTAAATATGAGAAAAAAAAAACTTTTTATACCGGAAGAATGATTGTTTATATTTTGTGCACTCGAAATTATAATACAAAACAAGTCGACGAACACAACACAACTGAGGATTGAAAAGGACCATCATGAATATAACGTTACTTACGGGATTAGCGGAAAAATTGAGCGTTCCGGCACTACTTTTTTTTAGTAGTGCATCACTGGTTATAGTGGTGCAAAAGTGGCCCATTTATATTCATAATAATCAACCAGGTATTAATCGTTGAATGATATCGTAACGCGTAATTATATTGTTTTAAATTACTATAGCATTACACTTATAATGTTGATTTGAGTATATAAATTAAAATGGTGATGTTTATTTTAGGTGTGTAAATTTTTATAAACGAATTTCATACATAGTTTGAAAGTTATATTATATTAACGAATTTTTGGTTTACATATTGTACAGTAGAGTCTTTTGCTATCCGAACTGTTGAACTGACAAACATAACCATCTTACAACACGTATAAGTACAAACTCACGAAATTGATTTAAAATTCAAATAATTTAAGGATGTATAATACGTTTTTATTCATATAAACAATTGACAAGAATTTCAAAAGGCAAAAAATTAAATGTACAGAATTTTAATCATGTTTTGGTCAGAATTTAATAACGAAATGGCCAGAATAAAATTAGGTAAGGTTAGGTTCTTAATATTATTCTGACCATTTAATATAAATTCTGACAAACCCAGTTAAAATTCTGATCATTCAATATTTATTCCGACCATGTGTTCTGACCGATGTATTCCGACCGTTTAATTTAAATTCTGACCAATATCAAATAAATTCTGATAAACGGTATAAAAATTCTGACAACTTAAATAGTAGCCATTTCAAAATAGTATCCGCTTAGGATATAAATTTACGATTCGACCATTTGCGTCCCTCCAACACGAAAGTAAAGGTTCTTTTGTTAAGTGGTTCGACATCGTCAGATTGATCGATGTAAAATATTATGTTAATTTAAGATTATTTTCAATTTTGTTGCTTTTAACATTCAATGTTATTCCGATGTGTCAAAAAAACGAATACGAATATGGAATCACAACAAATGCACCGCAAAACGACCAAAAAAACCGAATCCCCATATAAGCACACAGCAACCATAAAAAATCATTTTAACATCCTAAAACTTCACAGAAATCTTAACCATCGAAGTTTTGGCGTCGATGAGCATCGAAGCCACCTCCCATGACAATGGCCCTCCACTGACGAGGCCCTCTTGACCCTTCTTCACCATGGAACGCCAACAGTTGCTGAAGACCAGCGACCGCGGAGTCATCTTCAACGGGGACGTGACGTCCTCGAGGATGGCGCCCCTCCGGGAAGACAGGATGTCTTCGTCGTCGTCCTCGTCGTCCTCGACTTCCTATGCCAAAAGACTGAATCAGTACGAAGCCGAGGCTAGGCCGGGATTTTTGTCGGCGTTCAGTGACTTTTTCGCTAAGAACAATAGCAGGAGCAAGAGCAGTTTTGTTTGTGACGTGATGGTGGCTAGTGTTGTATGCTTAGTGTTTGTTAGTTGCTCTTTTAATATAGGTGCTGAGGCTTCGCCTGTATTTTCTGAAAAGCATCTTTCTACTTATCATTGTGAGTATTCATTTACTAGTATATAGGCCCGATGTTAATAATATCGGCTGTGAATTATTAACCATACTATTACGTAATAAAATAAATATTAAGTATATCTATGCAAACGAACGATTATATTATTTAATTATTTATCAACGAAATCTATTATATGTAATTCGAAATATTTTCATCAATGTTATACACCATGAAAATTAATAACCATACTATTACTTAATTATCGCGCTTTTTTAAAATTAATTATTTAATTATTCATTAGAGACATCTATCGTGCTTAAAATTAATTAAATATATATTTTAAAAAAAGAAAGAAACGCGTAAAGGGCTTGTAGCTTGGTGGTTTGATCGCTCGTTCATGTATGGGGACGTTCAGATGAATTCAAGTTCAAATTCCGGGTGACTGCGATTTTATAATGCGAAAAAACGATCTTATCAACAGATAGATCATTTTAAAGTCGCGAGCGTCATTGAACAGACACACACGCATGCGCGCGCGCAAACACACTCACACACACACACACACACACACACACACACAGAAATTCGCTATTATATATATAGGGGATTTTATATGACACAGTCCAAGCGTATTTCAGTCCATGTATATTGGGATCGGTCACAAATACACGTTTTTGAGGTAAAGTAGGGTTGGGTTAGGATAAATATACATGGAATGAAAATACATCTGAACTTCTACATTTATAGAGAATCAATATATAGATTGATTTTACAGTTTTATAGAAAAATCTTATAAGTTGATTTATAGATAAGAATTAATAAATTAATAAATATAATTAGGATGTGAATGAATGTAAAAAATATTTCGGAATAAATTAGTTTTTTGTGAATTGATTTTAACGAATTGTTGATACAAAAATGGTCAGAAGAATAAATAAACGAGAATCAAAGTAAAATATAAAAAAAATGAAGGATCAAATTAGAAGGCATTAAAATTTATTATATGAAATTATTTATGATTGTAAAACATGTTGGGTCCGACATTAGGCTAAAATATGGAAATAACATATTCGATTACCATATTGAAAATAAAATCTGTTATAAAAGGTATCCAATTAAGAAAAAAATAAACAAACACGTTAGTTTTATAAATCAAGACCGATAATAACTCACGATCCAGCTGCTTTATCGCTACTTCCATTAAATCGCTACATCTCATCGCCATTAACGGCAAAGTAGTAATTTTTACATCTCGAAGATTCTTATCTGCTCGAATTCCCAACAAAAAAACCAACAACACTCATTACACATATTACAAACGATCAATAGTGAAAAACTTGCACAAAAAAATCGAAACTACCATGACTATCGAGCGCAATTTTTATGCAACGTTACGAAACGGGCAATCTCCGCGATTAACATTTCAAAGATCTCGTAATGAGTCACAACCGAATAAAAATTGACAAAAGTGGGTCATATTGGCCATCGACAAACCCGTTCGTCACTAAACTAACGGTACACCCCTCACTTGGTGTTGTTGTCGACAAACAATAACGGCCGCTCATGAAAATCATCTTCGTTTGAGGAATTTTCGAAATCGAATCCGAAATGATCTTCTGGTATGTCGGTTTTTTCGTTATATTTGTGAAATTGATTGGTTTGTTTGTATTACTCGAGGATTTTTCGGGTTAATGTGACGTGGAACGAATGAATATCTGGATTACGCTCTTGTTACGATGCTTGAATGATTTTACGATGTTGTTTGAATGGTAATCGTATTGTTATGTTGTGTTATGACATGGAAATTGTTGTTGATGATATTGTATATAATAATATTAGGATATACTTGAAAAGATCAAACTGAATATTGTAAAACGTTTGAAAACAAATTGATGTTGCGCTGTTATTGTTTCGTGAAAACGAACGTTTCATTTTCGGAAAACAATGAGTTGCAAATCTGCAAAAATTATCGAAAAAACGAGGAAACGTCGACAATGCGTTGACGTATAAGGAAATGGAAAATAGTTACACTAGGATGACTTTTTCAAATGAAATAGGTCAACAAACACGTTCCGTTACGGAACATATCGTATCCTTCTAAGAAACACTTTCTTTCTTAGTAGTACAAACTTAATAGAATACTAAAGATAATTTTTAAAACTATATAAGTTTTATATTCACTATTATACCATTTTGTACCACTTCTTATGGGTCAAAATTACGAATTCAAATCATGTCAAGTGCTAAATCGTAACAGTAGCTAATTTCGTATTCCGATCAGGTTATATGTGTTATGTTACGAATCACCCACTTGAATACGTATTAGGGCATGATCTACATTTTTCAAAATTTTAATCATATTCAAAAAACAGAAATGAAAAATTTAAACATATAAAAAAGTATTTATTTCAATACGTAAAATGATATATGCTCATGCATGATTTTGGGTTACCTGAATTTATATAAATAAATTTTCATACTGAAGTTTCACTTTCCTTAAAGTCGGACGTAAAAGGGCGTGAAAGTTGAATCATTTCTTTTGCGGTTAACCGGGTCAAAATTGGCAAAAAGGCGTAACGAATTACCTGACCCGGAATGTATATGACCACAAAACTTCCTCCTTGACTTCGTAGATTCCGAAGGACACGACCGCGAATTGAGGTCAACGATAAAATCCGCGTGGGCGTAAATTTACAAAGCCGAGAGATAACCCTCACATTACTATTTATGCTAATTTTAAAATCCATTCAAATATTTTCTTGAAACAATATATTCTTTTCGACGAACATTCGAATCGAAAAGTATTCTATATCCTTTTACAATTTAATATTTTATGTGTTATCTTACGTTTGTGTAATCGCTTCATGCGTGAACAAAGCAAAGAATTATGCTTTTTCTATGAAATTTAAAAACATGTGATGGCTTATAGGAATAAAATAATCTTGGTACAACATTTTACTCATGGAAGACATTAAACCTTCCTTGGCACGCCTGATGCCTGATAAAAAAATATTTGAAAATTTTGGCAAGTCAACAAATAAAGATTTGCTAAATCTATCATATAGTACGTTAACTTTCAATGTCATATTTGACAAAAGATTTTAAACGGCACTATCAGATGCAGTTTAATTTCACAGAAAAATCTAGCTTCTTTGATTCTTTCACGAACAAATAATTACACAAACGTATCGTAACACATCTACAACAAACAGCAATCGATTAAACACAACTCGACTATCATAAACCACTCGAAACCTCCATCCGACACGTACATTACACTTTCTTACCATCTTCAAACATATTCGATGACCATTCAGGCCACAGCCCACGCGACAGCCTTGACAATGGATTGCGTGTTAAATGTTAACCCTGCGAGGCATTCGGGTCGATAGGCTAGCGACCTGCTAACGGTGAACTCCAACGACCCACTTACCGAATAAAACGACACTTTGCATGCAATCATTGTCTCGTGTATGCCACACGAATACGATGGGCCTGTTATGATTTGTCATTTTCGAGATTTGCGATTTCGATGGTTTTATTTTTTGATAAAAATATTGTTTTTTTTTTTTTGTAATTGGTTGCCAGATATTTATTATTGTGTCAAATGCATATGTATGTGAGTTTCATGTGAAATCGAATTTTATATGGATGTAAACTTGTTTATGGTGGAAATTGCAAAATGTATTTCCTTTCATATGTGAATGGTAATGTTTAAGTACAAAAATTTATAGCAATAGAGATTGCGCAGTAACAGTCAAAGTCATGGTAACGGTATTTTCGAAATTCGAACACGCCCGGATTCATTCTTGTATAATAAAACGTGTCGTCGAAACTTTTACATTCTGAGTGTAAAAATTATCGTGAATCATGCCCGAGCCGGAAAATCTAAGAGAATCTAAACGATCTGATCTTTCAGAAGCATTCACCGTGACTCATTGCACTTTCTCGGATGCTGCCCACTCGTTAGTCATATATCCTGCTTTCATTTTGTATAAAATACTATTCGTTTGTTGCAGTAATTCCGAGCGCGAGAAATATTCGTCATTTGCCATGTATATCGAGGAGGACGAAGGAAGAGGGGACTTGCATGTTTGCCATAGACTGTTTGAAAGCAAATGGTACTCACTTGGGTACTTGCATAGATAGGTTTTACTTCGGATCGTGTTGTCAAATGCCTGAATACATCGACCCAATTGACGACAATCGGATAGACGATAATGCCTTGGTCGGCAAACCACTTAAGAAACCGATCGAGTTAGATAAAACGACAGTAACGCAAAAAGCACCCGTCACACAACCGACAAAGGTCTATGTTAAATCTAACGTGACAAGCACGATCAGAGTTCCAACGAACCATTACATCACCAAGAAACCTATAACTACGCAAAATGATCTAACAAAGAAACCGAACGTAGATAAAAACTCGACGAAGATTCAAGAAAAAGTACCAGAAATTATTCCAAGCTTGAAGCCATCCAGGCATAATGCTTCGAGCAGTAGGCCATCTTCGACAACGACAACAACGACAACGACAACGACCACTTTTAAGCCTTTGAATGTTCCTACTAGATTTACAACGACACAACGTGTACCAACTCAAAGCAGTATACAAACGACTATTTTTATAAATAATAATTTGTACAATGCAACGAAAACTTCGCAAACAACGACACGAAAACCGGAGATCACAACTAATATACCGTTCAAAATTTCTACTTTCCAAACAATCCAAGAAAGTGCTGGTCCATCTAAAATAACGACAAAAAAGCCTGCTACTATTAGTAATTTTGTTACAAGGAAACCGTCGCCTCCCCAGACTTTTGATACTTCCATACCGTTTGGAACCAGATTACCATCGACAACTGTTTCACCGACAAATAATAATAAACCAGTGTCTGAAGCTCAAACGAATCATACTAAGAAACCATCGCAGACGACCACAACGACAACTACAACTACAACCTATTTGACTACTCATCATCAAAAACCAGTCAGACCGACGATTGCGCAAAAACCTATTCCGGATAGACCAACCCGTCTTAATACGACCACCACTGTTAGGCCGCCGATTAAGAGACCGCAAAACTCCACTTTATCCAACAGAAGAACGACGACAGTGAAACCGACCACGGTGATTGTCAAAAAGCCATCGACAACTGTAAAAGCTAATGCTACTACGGCTGCATCCACTCAGAAGCCAACTACTTTAGTTTACAGACCTTTCACGGGTTCTTCGAGTTCTCAAAAACCTTTCTCGAGTTCTAAACCGACTGTTTTAACTAGTCAAACTTCGTCGAGTTCTACAACTGTAACTAAAAAGCCATTAGAAAACGTTGATAGAACTACGATACCTCCAGTGAAGATTACGACTGTGACAGAAAAACCTATTCCTGTAAAACGTCCAGTCATCAATGGTACCAAAATTGAAAGCACGACCAAAAAAGCCGAAATAAAACCGATCAAAAAACCAATATTGACGACTCCTCAACCGGAATATGGAACTGTGAAAAAAAATACAACGACAACACAATTTAAGCCGTCAACGACCGTTGATTTTAAAACGACTACTTCGAAAACACCTCCTGTCAAAAAGCCATTGATAACAACTGTAAAACCGCAAACAGCAGCAGATACTACTACAAAAACATCAAAAGAACCACAAACAACAATAAGTCTTTTGACAAATGAAGTAGATAATTCTATAGTTCAAAAGCCTTCAACTTCTCCTGAAAAGCCATTATCAACAACGACAGAAAAGGTCGGGTTGGTAACATGGTCAAACATAGGAGATACAAGTGTTACTCGATCTCCATTACCTAATATTACTAATAGTGAAGGATGGTCTCCAGCAACACCTCCACCTAATTGGGTATTATTACAAACTGTAAGTCCTGAAGCCAGCGAAAATGTAACTGGCCCAACTGTTCAACCATCTAATACTATACAACCATCTAAAAAGCCGATAACAGCAACTAGTAAACCTGTAAATGCGACTTCGACTGTTTCTTCCGTTACGAATGTGATAAATTTGAATGTATCTGAAAATTCTACAACATCTCCGGTCGAAGAAGAATTCAGTACTTTCATGTATGTTTCCGGAGGACCTACATCAACACCAAGTTCTATTAAAAATGAATCGATTCCTGTAGAATCAAATTCGACTATAACAAACTCAACGAATCTAAATTCAGGAAATTCTACGTTAAATAATACTGGTACGTATTGAAAATAACTAATATAATATTTTATTAATTAAAAAATAGTAAATGAATAAATAAATTTATTTCAGAATCTATTGAAAATGGAACAAGCACTGAAGCAATAGATGATTTAGCTTCTACTGAAAAATCGACCGTTTCTCCAATAGAAGGGATCACATCAACTGGACCTCCATTAGTATCCAGTGGTGCAGTCAACATGTCTGATTATACAGATGGTAAAAAATCGATTAATTATTATTTTATTTACAGGTAACTTCTAAATTTTATATTTGTAATTCGGTGATCGTTCACGCATATCTTTAAAGGAAGTAAAAAACATTTAAAGCTCGTCCGCAATAAAATTGCTCCATTGTTCAGTTTTTTTTCAAGATCGTTTTCCGTATTCTGATAATAGGTCGCATGTTATTGTTTGTAACTTATACCTATCTAGAATTCAACGAACTTGATCTGTTGGTTGACCTCTGATGATCTCAGTTCACAAGCGTTCGAAATTGATATGATTTCGAATTGATTTAGTGGTCGAGATCGGACAAACAGATTCATAAAAGGAAGAGTCGACATCGAATCAAAGTCTTTGAACTGAAATATAAGGATTACTTAATTAGTTATTTTCTAATTATTGGTAAATCGAATAAAATTTAATGATTGAAACAAGTTTTTTTCACAGAAAATTTGACGAAACAATGAAATACGAATATTCATATTAATCTTAAAATTCTCTCGAAAAAAATTATTTCTATTAAAAGATAGAATCGTGCAGTAAAGCAATAAAATATTTCATGACTAATTATAATTTAGAAAAATATGAAATTTGAACTGGCGTTTCTGTAGTGTTTTTCGCATGATCCGCTTGAAAGGACGCGCAATAAAATCTGCGGGAAAAAAGAACAAATATGACATTGAAAAAAGATTCATACGGTGGATCAGGGCATTTCAAGTGTGCAATTATATAATTATCGTACGTTTAATTATGCTCGCATCTCGTGAAAAATATTTTTCGCATAATATTTGCAAGCGATTTGTAACTGAAAACAGTTTCGCTTCTTTTGGCGTAATCGTTTTGCGCTGGCGATAAATAATTCTAACGGTGCAGCGGCTTTCAAGCGAAACAAGATATTTTTATCATATATTTGGAATTTATTACATAATCACACAAATGTATGATAATACATACCATTCCGGATTGTACTAAAAAATGTTGACGATCTTGTTAGAAAAATTAACAGTTTTTTGAATAAAACTCGAATGAATCAGCATTATGTTATTTCACTATTTTTTAAGATGTAAATAAAAAGATTATCATATCAAATTGAAATGCTGAAAAAGCATACGGTACTTTGTTTTGTGAATCAAATTTAAAGTTGATCGATAATTTTTCGTTTCATATGCATTATGAATGCATATGCACATGGCGATATCAACGCACGGTTAAATATGAAACCTAAACAAAAAAGTTCTATGAATTGAATAATTGATTAATAGGTATTATTTATCTAGTTTTAAATTATTTTTGGACAATCATAAAATGAATTTATTTAAAAAAAATTTAATCATATTAATAATAATTATAAATTACGATACTTTTACACAATAAATGATCAACAATCGATACAATTACCGAAAAATCAAAAAGGATCTAACTTACAAAATTTTAACAAAAAAAACTCCTTATCTTAAAAAAAAACCAACCCTCCCCAAAAAAATTCCGACCCCCACCTTGGCATCCCCTGTCAGCCCGCTCCTCGGTCAATCGACCTATTTCGTTGTCAGTCGGAGTCGGAGCTTCTCGGCCAAGAGAGGATCTCTCGACTCCGATCAGTCCGAGCATACATCATTCGCGAAAATGATGATGCTGAACTCGACCCTCTTCGTTTTGGCAGTATGCGGAAGGAGGCTGTGGCCAGAGGGGCGCATCGTGGGGGGCGCACGCTCCACCTTCGGAAGGTGGCCGTGGCAGATATCCCTGAGGCAGTGGAGGACTTCGACATATTTGCATAAATGCGGTGCTGCTCTGCTAAACGAGAACTGGGCTATAACTGCAGCCCATTGCGTCGACAGGTGAGAATTTCCAACGTTTTATTTCATTTTAATATACTGATTATTATCGGGTTGAATTAAATATATTAATAAACAAGTTTTTTTTATTAAAATTCACGTGATTATCATAATAACGTATAAGATTCAATGTACCGTTATTGCATGATTCAAAATAAAATATTTTATTAAAATCAAAATCATTATTATAATGGTATATTTTCATATATGAAATATATAATTTCGTTATATAATTGCGATTGGAAATTAATATATTTTTCATGAGCATCAAGACGTCATATTTACATTGTAAGTGCAGAGGTAATTGACCATCTTGATAACGTATCGTTTGAGAACAATTATCATAACGATCGAAGTGGAACGATTCACAAAATGATTTATTTCGGTTTAATATATTGCATCGAAGCAAAAAATTAACATCAATTATATTATTTTAAATATAAACGTGATGTTTATAATTTATAGTTTCTCAATCTATAAAAATACGGTTCATTCAAACATACGCAGACATTTATTCATTTGCATTAAAAAAGAACATATTTTAAGAAGACAATACAAAATTTAGACGTCGGATATAACCTTGGACATTTTTTACGCACGTTGACAATATGTTAGTGTGTTAAAAATGGGCTCACATTAACACATTATGTGGCCTAATATTTTACTCGAAGTAGCTAAGTTGTGTAACACAATGGTAAAGTTATTAAAATTATTCCATCGCGAGAAAATGTGAAGATCGTGACTGGTATTATCATAACATTAATATAATTCACTACTGTTTATGAACATGTGTATATTTAATTGTTAATAACTATAGTAATTTTCATAGTTTTTCTTCCGTTATCTAATTTGTTAAATTGTATATTTCAGCGTTCCCCCATCTGATTTATTATTGAGATTGGGCGAACACGATTTAGCTAGCGAAGAAGAACCTTACGGTTTCCAAGAAAGACGCGTCCAAATTGTGGCTTCTCATCCTCAATTCGATCCTAGAACCTTCGAATACGATTTAGCCCTATTAAGGTAAAATTCAATAACAACAACATCGATAAAAGATCTGTTAAAATCTCAATTTTTCATATTTCAGATTTTATGAACCGGTAACGTTTCAACCTAACATTTTACCAGTATGTGTTCCCACCGACGATGAGGGTTTTATTGGAAAAACTGCTTACGTTACCGGTTGGGGTAGATTATACGAAGGTTGGTAATATTTGCTTTTTTTTAAAAAACAAAAATTGCGTATTTACTTTTTATAACAGTTTATAAAAGGCCAAGGCAGCAATGTGAGGTGACCTTTAGAAAAACGACCGATCACATTCATTGTTAATGGGAATCTAATAATTTTTATTTATGCGTTTCCAGATGGACCATTACCAAGTGTTCTTCAAGAAGTAAGCGTTCCTGTGATAGAAAATTCAGCGTGTGAAAGTATGTATAGAAACGCTGGATATATTGAACATATACCACATATTTTTATATGTGCTGGTTGGAAAAATGGCGGATTTGATAGTTGTGAAGGTATAATATTTTTTAAATGAACTTTTTTTTAATATTTCAATTGAAATTAAATATTTTTTTATGGTTTTCAGGTGATTCCGGAGGACCTATGGTGTTACAAAGACCAGACAAGAGATTCTTGCTGGCAGGAGTAATATCCTGGGGTATTGGTTGTGCAGAGCCAAACCAACCAGGCGTTTATACGAGGATTTCCCAATTCAGGCATTGGATCAATCAAATTTTGCAATTCTAGTTAGAATCGATGAAGTCTTTTGAGCTGTGCCTGACAATAATTAATAGCAATTTCCTCATGGACAGTAGATGGATACAATTGCTGTTATTTATTGAAATTTCAAAAGAAAAAAATAATTAGTATTATTAAAATATATAATTTATTCGAATCGATGATAATGAATCGGAATGTTGGAATTGAACTCAAAACGAGTGTGATACCAGTGAAATAGTTGTTAAACAGAAATACGATATTGTGAAAAAAATTAATCAAATAGGTTTAATTAATTATTATTGATAATATTCGTAAAATATTTTAATATTTATTTATTTATTCGAGGACATCGATTAAACAAAAAACAATATATTAAATTAATAACCAGTTGTTGCGAAACAATTATATTATTATAATATTATAAACAATTTGTAAATATTCAAACATATTATTGTATTTTTCAATTATGTGATGAATGGGTGAATGGTGAAATTTGTGAAATTATTTTAGTTTGATTAAATAAAATGATATCAAATGAATTATTGTTCATTGAAATGTTTTTGGAGAGTTAATCAATAAACGTCGCAACGAAGTATTTTATATAAAGTGATAATTTGATAAAAGTCATTTTATTCTGATCATTGTGTGATGCATTTATGAGGAAATTTATCAAATCTGTTCATGCAGAAATTAATTTAAACAGTATGTATTTAAATAAAAATTTATTTCTTAAAATAAAAGGATATTATTTTAGCATATGATATTCATCTAACATATATTAAAAACTAAAGAATACATTAAAATAATTTTATATACCTACAATACTTATAAAATACACAATCACATTCGATTTTTTTAATTTTCCTAATAACTATAAAATTTTATAATTAACTATCACATACTTAGGTTTCTTTAATACTTTGAAATCAAATTTCTTTCGATGACTCTGAACTAATGGCCTTTTGCCTTTCTAACAATCTTTTTCTAACGACAGACGGATCGTAACTCATTCTGAAGTTTCTTCTACCTCTACTGATCAATTTACCACTAGTACTATTACTTCTATGGAAAGGTACTTCAACTTTTTTAACTAGTCCAGTTCTCACACCAAACTGGCTATTGTCAACTCCACTCAATTCATATTCATCACTGGAAACAGTTGTTCTTTCCATGTCATATTCTTCATGATAACTCGGTCTTCTAAAATCTCCAGTAGCTGACCTGACTTGATCTGTATTCTTATTATCTGGTTTTGGTTTGCCTGCTTTTACGTTAACACCATAATTTTTCAATTCTACTTTTTCTATATGACCCAATAATCGTCTATTATCGATTTCGTCTGGTAATACTTCATAAAAAACTTGCCCGTTACTTATAACTGATTTTCCTAAACCCTTTTCTGTTCGGTGAACGATTGAATCTTCAGCATCGCTATCAGTGTTTGCCAATGATTGCTTATGATCACTTACATAAATCATTTTATCAGTTGAAGAATCAAAATTAGACCTAATATCAGAGTCACGAAAGGGCTGGTTGATTATTGTTTTATTTACAGTTGGTTTATCTGTTGAATGATCTTTGTTTCCGCTAAATGTCCGTCCTCTTCTATTGGATCCATCGTAGTTCATTGCTCGATCAGATCTAGTTTCCAAATCAACAGGTATGAAAATTGGTTGAAAAGAATCGCTAAAACTATTATCTGGTTTGAATTCGTTTTGAGATCGTTTTTCGACTGTCACTCTAGTTCTTTCATCTCTACGTTTGAAAGCTTTGCCGATTTCTTCAATCTGTTTTTCTTCTTTTAACAATCTTTCCAAGTTAGCTTTAGCTTCCGTTTCACTTAATTTACCGCGTAAAGGTTCATCTACTGTAAAAACTTCTACATTGTCGTCGGAAAATTTATCCACTTTATCATCAACTCTTTCGCCAGTGTTTAAAAATAGGTCATCATCGGATTTGTTTGGACCTTTAACTATTCTACTTTGCTTATCTTTGGCTTCATCAGTGGTATTACTAGTTGCAATTAAAACCAATTTATCATCGTTATCATCAACAGTGGTATTCTTTTTTACGTCATTTTCTTTATCTCTTCCATTTCTTGAATCTATTGATAACACTTGTGTACCACCATTTCCGCCATTCCTGTTACTGTCATCATTCCTATTATTGTTATCATTCCTATTATTATCGCCATTCCTATTACTGTCACCATCACCATTATTATTGCCATTACTTCTATTACTTCCGTTACTTCCATTACTTCCATTACTTCCATTGCTTCCATTACTTCCATTACTTCCATTACTTCCATTATTTCCATTTCTTCCGCCATTATTTCCATTAAAATTATTTGGATTATCGTCTCCAGGTCTCCTACCATTATCGAAACGGAAATTGGAATCTCCATTTCTTCTGTTTCCTGAATCATCTGGGAATCTCCTCTTGTCATCTTGGGGTATATTGTTTCTACCTCTTTCTTTATCTGATTTATAAAACGTTGAATTGGGAGGTGCTTCTTTGTGTAAATATGATACTGGCCAATATCTGAAAAACATAAGATTATTTCAATATAAAAATATAAATGCATTAATATCAAAATGCATGGATATTACCTTCCAGCTCCAAATCCACCTGGTCTTGGAGGTTCCAAAAATCCTGGACCCGAATCGTCTTCAGGTCTGTGTGGAGCTCTAACAGGGATCCAATGAGGTCTTGATGGTCTTTCAGGACCCTGATTATGATGGAATTTTATACGGTTCTTATCAATAGTAGGTACGCGAACATAACCTGAAAAAAATTCAAATCATTATACAAGTTATTAAATAAGTCCCTCGAAGATGATGATAGCTGCTGTGCTGCAATGTGTGCAAATAAAAAAAAACGAATGAGATGATCAGTGCCGTGCTGGTGTGGCTGAAAATTTTAATTCTCACCAGGTCTCGGATTATTGTATTCGTCATAATACGAACTTGGACCGTCTCTGTAAATGTCTTGCCAATATCGGCGATTGCCTTGTGGTAAATATGGCCTTCCGCCATGATGAGGTCTTCCTACTAATTTTATTTACATTAAAGAATTACTAAATAAGAAAAAAACAAAACAAATTCAAATACCTGGAAGATCGTTTCTATCACCGCCCGACAAATAACCTGATGGAGAAGAAGGATGTCCGTAAGGATAATAACGATCACTACATGGTCTCCATTGAGAACGTGATGGTCCAACATAACACCTAAAAAATAGCCGTTGTTAGATAAGAGTAAATATTTTCGATATAATTTATTATTTACCAAGGATAATTGAATCCTTTAGAGTGGCCGCATCTATGACCAGGATGACAACAATAATCCCAACTTCCAATTTCCCCACCTTCAAGTTCACAACTCCAATAACCAGCGATTACATTCGGAGCACATTTAGTACCACGTCTACATGGCCATCCAGAAACAGTGAAGACAGACCAAGTATCTAAACCAAATATTGTTGTATTAAAACTACTAATGAACTTAATTAACAATAACAAGGATTAAAAAGAAGTTGTATCGAACCTTCATCAAATCTTCTATTCCATCCATGTTCAGAGGGCCTTCCAAATAATCCAGCATATTCACCTGGCCTTGAACCAGGTCCTCCAGGTCCACCAGGGCCACTCGGTCTTCCTGGTCTATCAGAAAGATATCCAGGAGGAGCTAAATCTGTCGAACTAGGTGGGTAAGGTGGTCGTGGACCCGGACCTGAAGGTCTTCCTGGTGGAAAACCACTAGGGAGACCACCTGGTCTTGGGATTTCATCAAAAGTACAAGCAGGATCGAAAGTATTGTAAGCGAATAACCAGTGTGTCTTAGAATGAGTGTAATCTAAAGCAGGTTGCAAGTCTCTTAATTGAATATCAGTTAAAAGGCAATTGTCTTTGTGCGGTGGAAGATGAGGGTCAGATCTACAATAAAGTGAAAAATAAAATTTAAATAATCAAAAAAATTATTGAATAAATTATCGATTGAAACTTACGTATAACTGAAACTCATGCATTTAAAACTAGCATCGTCAGGTGCCAAACTTCTTCCTCTTGCATTTTCCCTAAGTTTAGTACAATGAACTTTACATGCATGTTCCGTAGGTAATCGAACTCCAATTCTAACTGCTTCTGGTAATAATTTTGCTGAAGTGTCATATTGCAAATAACACACTGAAAAAAATCAATAACGTGTTTATAACGCATTTAAAATTACTTGTCTAAATAAAATTTCAATAATTCACATTCATCCTTTTTCGGTTCTCTTACTGGTCCCAAAGCATTTGGAGAATCTAACGCAAACGGATTCGGTTCACAACCATGTCCATAACTTCCTCTTTCATAAAGTTCACAAGGAGGAGATTCGACGAGTCCTTCATGACTTCTGCCAACTTGCGGCCAATCGGTCAATTGACAATTCTCCAATATATCTCCAATCACTGGAGGTCCATACCTTCAAAAATAGCCATAAAGAATAATCATCGTTAAAAAAGCATTATGAATAAAACAAGCCATTTAAATACCTGAAACTGAAGGCTCTACACGTAAAATCTTGGGCTCTCAGGCATTCAGCTTCACAATGCGCTATACCGGTAGCCACCAATGCTATCTTGACAGCTCCCGACGACAGTTTTCTGCCAGATCTGACGCGCCAAAAGCACTCTGAAACAATAATTTATAATACATGAAAATAGTATTCATTATGCCTCATTACGGACTTAACCGATAGGCAAAACAATGGCAAAATTTCGCAAAAACAAAATGTCTTCTTCCGTCAATTGTCTGGTGATGGAGTAACTGACGCACGCGATTTTCGAGGTATGATGCAGCCATTATACATGCTGCAACGGTTACCATAATTCTGTTTTTTGCGACCGGATTTTTTAAGTCGATTTAGTCGCGAATCAAATGGTTGTTGTTTTTTTTTATTTACCGCTTTCCATTCTGTCGTCTGGATATCTCGGAGGACCACCTGGACGAATGTCGTCGACGAAATGGTCGCAGAATTTTCTGTCGTCGTTCATGGCGTATATGTCGAAATCTCTGTCGGGTTGAACATCGTTGTAAAGGTCCAACATTGGGTAGGGTCGATCACTTAAGAAGCAATTGTCTGAAGGACTATTTGAATATCTAGAAAAAATAACCGAAAATTCACCAATTGTATTCAATGAAAAATTTTATAAATAGTTTCATACCTAAAACTGTAAGAATTGCATCTGAAATGTTTTTCGGCAAAACAAAGCCTTTCGCATTCGTAAATATCGGGTACTGAAAATCCTTTTCTGACAACACCTCGACTCATCCGAAAACCGGAACCCGATCTCGAAGAACAATCTATAAAATCAACTAATGTTATTTAAGCAACAGATTTTCATTTTTAAAGATCATAATAATTACCATATGGTCTGTAGGGACTTCCGTGAACTCCGATCCAATTATCTTGATCAGGAGGGTCACGAGAGGGAGGGTAACGTTCAGGTCTTGGGTCATAATGTCCAGGTCCTGGGTCATAATGTCCAGGTCCTGGGACATAATGTCCAGGTGCTGGGTCATAATGTCCAGGTGCTGGGTCATAATGTCCAGGTCCCGAGTCAAAATGTCCGTGTTCTTCATATCCATGACTAGAAGAACTATGAGAGCTGTGAGCACTGTGTCCGTAACTTCCATACGTTCCCCAATATTCATCTTTACCACCACAACACTTTGTACCAGGACTACGATGACCCAAATCTAAATAATTAAAATCGTGTCTATTTTTATCACCACGATAATCCCCATAATGATATACACCTTTGCTAGGGTATATGCTATTATTAGGTAAATAATGTTTATCGTAATCGTGCCGATTCAATCCCCAATAGTCATAAGAATTTTTATGATCGTTAAATTGATGACGATGACTTTCTCCATGACCATAAGATCCGCCGTATTGACCCCAGTTTTTATGATCTTTTCTTCCTCCTGATATTTCATAGGGAACAAAGTTTCTATCCCATCTTCTATCATAATTGATAGGATGTGGCTTACCACGGTCCCTGTCCCAATCTTTTAAATGAAAAAAATCCCCTTGATGACCTCGATAAGAATCAGCATTGCTTCCATATCTGTTTTCACTCCCGTAAGCTACCCAACCTCGGTTATCCCATCTTCTATCATGATCTTCGTGTCTATGACTGAATCCTGGACGTCCGCCGTAAGAACCTTGACATCCTGGACATCCTGAAACTCCAGATTGTTCTAGCCAGTGAGGCCACGTCAAACTACAATCTGGAGCACTGTTACGATCCAATTCATAAAAATCGTAATCTCTATCTTCTATAAAATCTTTTCTAAGATCCAAATGAGTTATGGGAGTAGCTGTCAGCTCACACAAGCCTTTTCCTCTATTAGATGGATCCAATCTAAAACAAATTATGCAAATATTAATCCATGACTTTGCATTTAAACATTTATCTTATGAAAAAACTAGTTTTAACATATCGGATCTAGTAAAACAATTAAAATGAAAAAAATAACGAGTGAACTTGCTACTTATTTCGAGATGTGGCATCATCATTTTGTACTAACGATTTTATCTGATTCTGATTATAAGATTTTTGTGTATAATAAATGATCTCATCATCGTAATAAATTCACAACGGTTTTATCGGACGAAAAAATTGCGGAAATCACTCATTAGTCATACGAAAAGCTCAGCATTCGAGAACGATATAATCAAATCATAAACGATTTCGCGAAATGTCTCACACATTTCCCAATCGAAAAAAATCGAAACAATCAAATTGAGCCGTCGACAGCTGAGCCAAACACCTCGACGTTAATTTGCACAAACTCATAGGTGTTGAAAGTGGCATGGACGTGTGTGTGTGTGCTCGTTCATAATCCAGGGAGACAATAGGATGTTGGATGGATGATGATGACTATCTCGGCTTGCATAATAATGGCGGCCCAGCGGAACCACACGGTGTGTGAAGCGGATCAGGGTTACTCCTGCATAATGCATATGAATTGGCTACATTCTGTGCCAAAGCGCAAATAGCCGTCGAAACTTTTAGAGTGATCCTCAAAAAGGTCGTTAGATTTTCGAAGAGTTCGGGGATATTTCCATTTTTTCAGGTTTTTATATTAAAGATCGGTACGAGGTTGGCTCTCGGATAAGGTATATAGCTTATTGTTAGACCCTCAATATTTGATGGGGAGACCTAGTCCTGCAGTGGGCACAAAAAAGGGTCGACAATGATGATGATGATGATGGTGATGATATTAAAGCAAATAGTCTTTACGCTACAAATTCAATCTTTTTCAAATCAAATTAAATCGTTTACAAATCAAATTTAACCTTTTAAACTTCAAATTAAACCTTATATTATACAAATCAAATTCAATCATCAAAAAATATTAATAAAATTGTTACCATACAGGTTTTTTGCTCCAAATTAGCACAGTTTCATTTCAAATTAGCAATTTTTCATTTGAAAGTAACTATTTTTCATTTCAAAGAAACACTTTTTCAAAAAACCTATAGTAATCAATGAAATATAATCTATTCTTAAATTTGACTTTGATAATCTCAGTTGGTGATTTTAATATTTTTTTTTACATACATAATTAATTTGTTTTTTTTTTATAAATCAATCTGAAAATAGATACCATCTAACCAACCAACCTAACCAATCTAACCTTTTCTTTAATATTTTTTATAAAATCATAAAAAAACAACGAAATTAATTGGTGATAGTTGTATATGATTCGTAAAAGGTTTAATTTGATGTTTTAAAGGTTGAATTTGAAGTTTAAAAGGTTTAATTTGCAATCAAAAAGCTGTATTGTATCATATTTCAAACGTGAAAATATTAAATTATTTCTTTTATTTTAAAATTGAAAAAAAAAATTCAAAATACGAAAAAATTAGAAAAAATAATTGCAGTCAAAATCCGTTTTTACAATCGATTTTTTATTCCACATAACAACACGCAACGAACGGTAAATCCAAAATTCGCGAGACAATAGTGACCGATGCGGTCATAAAAATTTTCGCACGCCCAAAAAAATAATAAACCCCACAAACGGAAGGTCGTCCAGCCGATTCTTAAGAACGTCAACGAATCAAACCCAAAGGCTTCGAAACAACACAATAACACGACTCTCCTTCAACCCCGACTGACAAAAAACGGCCGCCGCCACTAAAACAATGGCGACTAGAACCCATGGTGTTTTACCATAATCGACATGGGTTCGCGAGCATCCTGAGCTCTTCGCGAGGAAACTCGGTCGTTCCGAGCCGACGGTGCTATGTGTTTATATTGCGAAACCTCCATTGTTCAATTGGGACGTTGCAGAAGTCGAAGAAGAATGCTTTCGAAGAAGACGCGTTGCCAAAACGGCTCGTTAGCGCGAAACGCTGCTGAAAGATGCATTCCGATGCGGATTTTGAATGACCAATTGGTCGTTTCGGGGTTTACGTCGGTTTGAGATATATATCCCCTGTGTATAACCACGGATCTCTGTGTGTCTTTTCGTTCGTCTGTTCGTTCGAATGACGCTCGCGACTTTATTCAAATAATGGTCTTTATGCGTATACAGTTAACGTCTATAATATGATACTTATTACGTACTGCCTCTGGCTTTGCCTATATGTCGTAATTGTGAGAATGATAAATGAACTGGTTTTATTATTTAAATATTAAATATGCGAATCGAGTACGAGCATCGGGTAACCGATGTTACTACTGGCTTTGCCATTTCAATTTAGCCTTTATGCAAATTAAAATAACGGCTATAATCACTATTTACATCATTCTTGAGCTCGAAAATCGCGACCTCCAAATTTAGTCTTTATGTTCATTATAATAACAGCTATAATCGCGATAATAAGCAAATTAATTGTGATTATATATAGGGGATATTATTCCAAATCGGATGAAGCGATTGATACTCTAAAGCGAAACCCTTTGGCGATAGTTAAATATTTTCACATTTTATCGTTTTCCGTTTCTTAAAAAATTTCATTTTATTTTTTCTATTTTAATTAAAAAAAATTGACATTACATTGTGTTATCAATATATTTCTTCAAACTTTACATTCACAGCCGATGTTATTAGCAACGGGCCTATACACTAGTGATCCGATAATTGTTTGAAATTTGTTAGACGGGTTGTTTAGGATTTGATTTGGTGGCGATTGTTATTGTATTTTAAAATGAAAATGATAGAGTAACCATAACAGTTGTCAAAATGTAAAAAATAAGGTTTCTAAAAATGAAAATCGTTCGGAAAGAATGCAATAGATAAGTTACTTATATATCGCACCCTTCTCGAAAAATTATTTTGTATAAAAATCATAGTTTTATATATTATGAGAGATAGCCAAGTATAGGTGCATGGTTCATCACTGCTGTCGTTACTCTACATAATATTATATTATATGATGATCAATAATATTGAAATAAAGTTTTTAAAAATGAAAATTGGATGTATGGTAACATTGAAATCATGTTTTGATAAAATGTTGCTGTATGTTTTGGTACATGTTGTTTGATAGTCATAAAAAAATTACCGTTAGTCCGAAACATCAGTTTTATTCGAAATATCTTTATTTTGTGTTTATGTCAATTTTATCGTAAATAAATAATGGGATAAAAAATATCTAGAAGAGAATTAATTTTCTTCCCACGCAAACGCATATTAAGACATTTTCATGTAAAGTTTGAATTATGAATACTTCCAAAATATTCATACAATTTCTTAATAACATAAATAAATTTTTCATGTATTAACAATAAAAATTATTTTATTAATTGAAAAAATCTTTACCTGTAATTGAATGTTTCACAATCGAACCTTCTTTCATCTGAACACTCCCTTTGACAGTCTTCTAACCTTTCACATGGAACTACTCTTAAAACTACTCTTCCTAGGACTCGTTTTCCCGCCAAAACTCTTCTATAACAAGCTGAAATCATGAAAATAATAATAGCTTTAACCATTGTTATTATAAAAATGTACTTAACAAAACGGAACGAGTTTCAATTAAGTTGCAACAATATAATAGTCACCGTGAATAGCACTATTGCATGCGAATCAGATAAACATAATTGCTGGGTTAAAAAACTATTTTTTATTATAACACACATTTATGTCGTTTTATTACATTAAGATTGATTGTACTCATGACGTAATCACAACTAATTACGCAATGTTATATTTTTATAAAATTGAATCATATAAACGAACATGTGTTGCAATTTTTTTTACACTTACGATTGCAGTTTTGATATTTTAAATGAAACTATATAATTACTTATAAATAATATGATTGATTTTGAATTTTTAAAATCATTATTGTTCATTTAATGCCCACGTACCATTTTCATTATATGGGAAAACTTTTATCATAAACGGAAAATTTATTCGGTATTAAAATTTTCACGGATGCATGACTTTTTCACACCTCTGTATTAATTAATCATGAAGTTGCGTACGAAATTATCTAATTGAATGGAATTTTTGTCGAGTTCGCCCTTACGATTGTTCGCTTTTCGCATTGAATAAGGGGCGCATGTGAACGTCTGCGATTTTCACACGTCGAAAAGTAAGAGTTTTACGCACAGAGAGTGCAATTGGAACAGAAGTAATTAAAATTGTTTTGCACAATAGTTCCTCTAGTGTACGTGTGTACGAAAATGGAAAAAATGCATGTGTGTTTGACGTTTCGTAAAAGTGTTAATAAAAAAACACGGAAGAGGGGGCCGTTGAGAAAAATCGAAATGCTTTGGAAATTTGTGCTTGCCGATGCAGATCGTGAGGATTGAAATTTTTTCGGGTGAAATATTATACTGATGGTTTTTGGGAATATTTAAATTCTAATAATATATTTTTTTTAAGTCGTTTTGATAAAACAAAAAAAAATGAATAGTTATCAGTGACAGATTTATCTATAGGCGGTGAAGGCGTTTGCCTAATTGGAAAGGTCAACGAAAACGTTTTAGTATTTAAAAAAAATATAATGAAATATTATAGTTTTTATATACCAATTCAATAAACATCATAAATGTTTAATAACTTTATGAAGCAAAAAGTCATTCGTTTGCACAAAAACAAATTTTATTTTCTAAAATCCCCCATTTGTTCTTTATTTTATGAAATAAACTATTATATTATTTATCGATAATAAATTTAAAAAAATAATCCCAATCCCAGCTTCATGTATTTATATATATAATATGTATATTTACAGAGGTCTTAAAAAAATTGAAACACCTCGAGCCCCTAATAAAGTAAATTCGTTACCGACTTATGTTAATTTTTTGAAAGTAGTTTAATTTTTTATTTACAAAAAAAACGAATGTCAACAAGTTTTTCTATGTTTCATTCGAATCTAAAAAAAGCAAATTTTCATAAAAAATAAAATAATATACCTTTGGCATCTTCGACTATTATAACAGAACTATACGCATCCCCACACAAAAACAGTTCGAATAGGAACATAAGCACAGAAACACACTTGAATGTATCCATCTTGATACGAATCAACATTCAAAACGTCAACAACATAACTCCAAATATCGGAGGCGAAAAACAACCGACAAAACCCAAAGTTTTCACATTGCGTCACTTGTCACTGATCGTCACGATCGATCCGCGTGCGGCCATTGTTTTTGGACGACACAAAAGGACGACATCGCTCGATCGCCACTGATTATTTTCAATGCGACGATGACGTCATTGGAGGCTCTATGCTGGCCGATGGCCGCCAGTGGACTGGGAACCGTCTGAGTAGTGCGCTACCGTTTTATATGTGTTTTCGCGCGGCGATTGCGGCCCGCGTTTAATGGGTTAACGACAATGAAAACGGGCGGTTAACAATGGTCGACGCGCGCCGGTGACGGTCAAGTGTGAGCTTTTAAGTTTGTTTTGGGTTTTGGGATGTTTTTTTTTTGTGTGATTGAGTTTGGGTTTTTGTTGTGAAGGTTGGGTTAGACTGATGAAGTTGAGTAGTATTGAATGCTAGTTATTGATGTTAATAACATCGGCTGTGGTTTTGTTAAGAAACGGAAAACAACGAAATGTGAAAACCTGATTGTGTGAACTCGAAATGTGTACCCAATTTGAATATTTAATATTTGATTAATAAAATAAAAATAGTTCATTTGTTATTTGTTTGTGACATATAGGCGAAGCTACCCAATGCCTGTACTCGATATGAATATTTAATATTTAATTAATTAAACCAGTTCATTTTTTATTGACACATTTACTTCATATGATCATCATCATCATAATAAAAAAAATCGTGAGCGTCATCGAACACACAGATAGACAGACAGACACACAGAAATCCGCTATTATATATAGGGGATGATCAATATTTGAATTTATTATTGACTAGCGGTAGTACCCGGCGTTGCTCGGGACTTAGATTTTAAATCAAATTATTTTTCAATTTTATTTTTGCGGACCGTCCCGTTTTGGTTACCCTATTTTAATAATACAAAAACCTTCTCGACAAAAAAAAACACTCGGGTTTATTATAGAAATATGAGTCTATTGAAACAATTTTAAGATTTTCTGAATCGTTTTTAATAAATATTATATGAAAATGATAAAAATTATTTTGTAATTATATTTTTTTCATTAAAAAAAACTTATATTTTCAATGTCATTTAAGACGTTGAGATTATAAAAAATGAGGAAAATGAGGAAATTAATATAATATAAAGACTTCTGAAATTACAATTCAACATGTTTAGATGCCAAAAATTAAAAAAATTTCAGATAAAAAATCAAAGTAACGGATAAATTATTAAAAATATTATTTCATTGACTAAATTTAAAAAAAAATCATAAAACGATGTCAATCGTATCATATTATAAATTTAAAGGCTCATTTATTTTAAATCTTTATAAATTCTGTATAATTTTCCAATGATTTTTTTCTATATCATATTATTTTTTTTGAATTTTAAATCAATATATTTTCCAATAGTTAATCAATTCATATTCATAATCAATATTATAAACAACGATACAAATTTATACAACCTCCCTCATTATACATCCACAAATTTCAATCTACCATCAATCTAAAACCAACATACTAATTACCCATATAATACATCAACAGCCGAATCAAAACACCCGATCAATCACACACGTCCAATTGTTAGAACCTCACATGTTGTAATAAATCAAAGCGCATAATAGAATCATGCGTAAAACGAGAAACAAAACGTACGAATTTACATGTTGTATCATTGTTGCGAAACGAGCGGACCGCGGTGTTAATTGACAAATTAAAATCGCTTTAACGACGATGCAATTACAAAATAATAATAAAAAAAAACACACACCATCTCGGTCACATTAGGCGTGTAACGACGGCGATAACAGTCATCAAAAATGACCGAGCGTGTGATGTAATTTGACCATTGTAACCGACACAAGGCTGCTCACCTCAACTGTAACTAACCACGGATAACAGCTGAAATCATTCGCTGACTTCCGATGAACGCATGCACTTATGTGTGTGTGTTCTTGTGGTTCTAAAATTGAAAGTGGTTAGTATTGTGGATGTTGGGTTCGGTCATGAGAAGTTGAAGGGTGCTGAAAGTATGTGGTTTGCCTGTGAAGTTTTTTCGTCATTGGTTTCTCAAAATAAACAGAAGACTAGTTCTTGTGATACTAAAATTGATAGTGGTTAGTATTTTGATATTGGGTTCAGTCGTGAGAACTTGAAGGGTGCTAAAAGTGTGTGGTTTGTCTGTAAAGTTTTTTCGTCAATGATTTCTCAAAATAAACATAAGACTGCTTCTTGTGATACTAAAATTGAAAGTGGTTAGTATTGTGGATGTTGGGTTCGGTTATGAGAAGTTGAAGGGTGCTGAAAGTGTATGGTTTGTCTGTAAAGTTTTTTCGTCAACGGTTTCTCAAAATAAACAGAAGACTGCTTCTTGTGATACTAAAATTGAAAGTGGTTAGTATTGTGGATGTTGGATTCGGTCATGAGAAGTTGAAGGGTGCTGAAAGTATGTATGTGGTTTGTCTGTAAAATTTTTTCATCAACAGTTTCTCAAAATAAACAGAAGACTAGTTCTTGTGATACTAAAATTGAAAGTAAATAGGGTTGCAGATGTTGGGTTTCGTTAAAAAATTTTCTTAACGCATTGAAGAAAATAAATATGTGAACAGATGTTTGGTTCTTATGATTTTTAATTCTATTAGTGTGCATTTTTTTGAGATTCTAAAATTGAAAATTATTGGGATTGTAGATATTGGGTTCGGTATGGGAAGTTTAAGGGTGCTGAAAGCGTATGGTTTGTCTGAAAAGTTTTTTCGTTAATGGTTTTCCATCGCCTTTAAGAAGATAAACAGAAGGTTGGTTCTTGTGATTCTAAAATTTTAATAGTGTGTGTGT
>JAOXNN020000074.1:5954720-5978839 GCA_028571205.2 Hydropsyche betteni | reverse complement strand
AATGGTTTTCCATCGCCTTTAAGAAGATAAACAGAAGGTTGGTTCTTGTGATTCTAAAATTTTAATAGTGTGTGTGTTCGTGTGATTTTAAAATTGAAAGTAATTATGGATGTCGGGTTTGGTTGTGGGAAGTTCAAGGGTGCAGTGTGCTGAAAATGTGTGGTTTATCTGAAAAGTTTTTTCGTCAATAGTTTCTCATCGCCTTGAAGAAGATAAATAAATGGAAGGCCGGCAAATTTTATCGGCGATTCTTTAATGCTTAACAATGGGTGCTGAAATTCTGTTTGTGACACTGTTTTATTGTGAAGTACAAGGATGACGTTTACTTTATGAAAATTCTTGGATTGTTCGAATTTTTTAATTGAAAATATGATTGGGAAAATGATAATCAGACAGATGAATGTAACCTTAATATGACAGTTAAACGCATTATATTATATTATAGTTAAATACAGTGAAACTATATAATCACATCAATTTATGGATCGTATTACTTGTTGTTCAACTTTGACTATTAATGAGATTAAAAATCAAGTCTATAAATTTTTCAGAACCATAAACGACAATTATATGAACATAAAAACATCAAATCCGATATGTAAACATTAAGTAAAAGGTCAAAATATTTTGTCAATAGCATATTCATCATTAGTGATGTGATTTAATACCAATTTACAATCAGGAATCATAAAACAATGACAGTGCACACACACTCAACAGACTTTACTTCCTAGTGGAGATTTATGTGTAGAAAAAAAATGTAATATCATCACATTTAAATAGAATTAATCTCAAGGGTGAACGGCGAGGAACAAAAAAGCTCGTAACAAATAAAATTCGAACTCGGAAAAAAATCACAGAGATCGTAAAAAAATGATAAGAAGATCCGCAAACGATTCGGAAAATGGACGTGAATCACAGTCATTTATTTGCTCACAGCTTTAAGAACACTTCCTACACTTTGTCTAGTTAATAATGTTATTTTGCGAAGGCCGTACGAAATTGACCCATAGGGATCGTTATTTTCCGAATTTTGAATATTGCCCAACAATGAGACTGTAATTTTCGTGTAATTAATGGTGTCTAATCAAATATTTTACTTCTGGTAATATTATCTAAATAACGATAAAATATTATAATTGATCGATAATCTGTTTTCGCATAGTAACAATGCATTTTTAAATTAAATTAGTTATATTTTTTTAAAAAGAAAAATTTCCAATGAGTCAATGCAACGTGTTCTCTGTATTAGAAAATATGTAAAAATGCTACAAAGTACAAAAAAAGTTTCGATTGTATTGAATTCTGCATTAGAATACAAAAGCGTCTTTCGAATGGTACAAACTTTTCCGATATTCAGAAAATTAGCATATTTCTATTTAACAAAATGTCTAGATTAAAATCGTTGAAAATTATTTATTGTGTTCACACAAAAAAACCCGCTAACAATATGGCGATTAATTATTTTTTTTAAATAACAGCTAACAACTTGTTACGCCTTTGCGATTAACCTAATTTGAAAACTTTGATATATACTTCGTTAAAACATTTTTTTTAAATTATTTATATCGAGCTAAAGTGATCCAAAGACCGATTCTGTACGGCCAATTGTTTTTCGTCCAACTTGAGGTTGACAGTTCGTCGGCCGATTGTGATTTCGAATAAAAAGCAACATTGAAAAATCGGAAACGCACAAATCATAGTTGAATCTATGCATATTCATCGTGTGACATCATTTTTTTTCAAATGCACAAGTTTTGCATAATGAAATAGCCGCGAAATCAAGGACCTTTAAATAATGGACACGACACTGGTCGACTTTATTGCATACTTTAGTCCGGTTCAATTGTTAAATAGGGCAGTTAAAATAATTGTTAAAGTTGACAATAATTATCAACCGACAAACAGTTTTTACACTTAAAATTTATTCTTACTCGAATCAAATTCAACCTTTTGAAATTCAAATCAAACTTTTTCTAAATAAAATTCAACCATTTCTTCATTTTTCAATTTTTTTAACGATTTCATGGAAAATATAAAAGAAACGTTAAATACATATCCATAGTATCTATTTTTAAATGGATGTATTAAAAAATATAATGAACTACGTATTTAAAAATTAACGAAGTCAAATTGAAGAATATATTATATTTCAATGATTATTATGACAACGGTCTTAATAATACTTTTTCAATAGTTGAATTGGATTCGTATTGGATTTGATTTGATAATTAAAAAGTTGATTGACTTTAAAAAGGTTGAATTTGGAGTGAAAAAAGTTGATGCTTTTATAAAGATTGGATTCGAAATGTAAAAGGTTGATTGATTTTAAAAACATGGAATTTGCAGTGCAAAAGTATTACGACGGAACATTTCTGTATTACGAGATATTACGCAGCATCATATATTGAGAATCAGTGGCCCAAATATTATATTACGTCTATATAAAAGTAAACAATGAAACGTTTGGCAATCGATGGGTGCGTTATAACAATTGAACACGTATTGTTATTTTTTTCCACTTTGGATTATTATGATTGAAAAATCTCATTGAACAAACGAGGCCCCCTTTAAAGTCGGAATTAGAAAAACAATGGCGATCAAATTTTAGCTTTTTTTTGACCTTTGAAATGTGGCGCTGGAACGGTTGTACAATTCCCAGAAACAAGTGTCAGTAAGTGTTGCGCAATGTGACACATTTTTATCTCATATTGAAATATATGCGTGTGAGCAGCCCTGGTTTTTAACAATAAACTAATAAATGAATTTGGTTAATGAAAGGATGATAAAGGCTAAAAGCGTTTCCTTGAAGCGCTTCCGTCAAAAAGGAATGCTTTTTCTAAAAAAAATGTCAATTTACAAATGAATAGGTTTAATGATTTGGACTGTTAAAATAATAATTTGCATAAAATATTATCGCAAAATAATTTATTAGAAATAAATTAATAAATAAAATACAAAACATGAAAAAATGTTTGCCGTCGCTGTTCAATGAAAAAAATTGTTTTATTGCGCTATTTTGTATGCGGATCGGTTGTCTCGACAATAGGGCGTATTTTATAGGTATTTCGACCTTTTTTTATCGTTTTTCAAAGTATGCACGGGGTGGGTACAACAATCGAACGATTTTGTGTTTGTTTTCGAAAACGACCTTGCATTGTGGCTGTTCGTCTTTGTTTGTTAAGGATGGTGCTAATTAAACGCGGTCTGGTCTTATGGGTCGATAATAGTAGTCCATGGTGGGGAACGTACCTTTTCCAGGCTTCTTGGGAGGTCCCACTGGTCCTCCACCACTGCCGTATCCCGAACTTTTGTTGTCTCCGTCCTTTTCTTTTCCTTTGCCGTAACCTTCAATTACGATGTTTGGTCTGTCGTTGTATGCTGGATCTGGTCTGTCAGGATTGTCGCCATAAGAACCACTTCCATAACTGGGTTTTTGATCTTGCGATGGCCTAAGTGTGGCACTCCCATATCCATCATCGTATCTGTCGTTGGTTGGTCTGTATCTATCGTAATCATAGTCTGAGCTTGGTCTGTTATCATAACTAGGCCTGGTAAGATATATCGAACTAGGCCTCTCATAATCGGAACTAGGCTTACTACCATAGCTTGGATTTGGTCTGGAATTGTAATCAAAATTGGGTCTGTTATCATAATCTGAACTAGGTCTGTTTGAACCATATCCCGAATCAGGTCTATCTTTATCATTGAATGGTCTATTCACTCCATATCCCGAATCAGGTCTGTCTTTATCATTATATGGTCTGTTTGACGATTGCCCTCCATATCCAGTACTGGGTCGGTCTCTATCATATGGTTTTTCATATCCTGGATCTGGACGATCTTTATCACCATATGGTCTATTTTGCTGAGTGCCATATCCCGAATCTGGTCTATCTCTGTCTGGATATGGTCTATCGTTTTGGTTTTGAGGTTTTCCATATCCTGAAGTTGGTCTATCGTGCAATGGTTGATTATTATTATATACTGGATCCGGCCTATCATTTTGCGGTTTACCATAACCTGTATTAGAATTGTCATTGACAGGTCGTTTTTCCTGATTTGAATATCCAGGATCCGGACGATCATTGTCATTCTGTGGTCTTCCATATCCAGAACTAGGCCTGTAATCATCTTGTTGGCTGCCATATCCTGAACTTGGTTTATCTCTATCGTTATATGGTTTATTTTGTGGTTTTTCATAACCTGAACTTATCGAATCATGTGGTCTGTATTCTGTGTTCCCATATCCAGGATCTGGCCTATCTCTATCGTAAGGAACTTTAACTGGTTTACCATAGCCGGAATTAGAATCGTTTCCATCATAGCCAGGGTCTTTATTCGTTTGAGTGACTCCATAACCATCATTTGGCTTCTTTTGAGGTTTATAAGTGTCACTATAATAGCCACTAGGTTTATAATTATTGTATTTATCACCATAATTATTAGGTTTCTTGCTTGTATCATATCCATTGTCTGGTCTTGACCCATAACCTGATGAAGGTGGATCAGGTCTGTCATTATAATAATTCGGTCTATTCTCAGATCCATATTTATTATAAGCAGTTATATCATTATCAGCAGATTGATAACTGTTTTTGCTGTTGGAACTATAGCTAGCCCCATGTTTATCGAATTTATTTTTTTCATAATAGTAATTTGGACTGAGATTGTCGTATCCGTTACCTCTATAGCCATCTACGAAATTTGGATTTTTATTATAATTACTACTCAATTGGTAATCATTGTAACCATAATTTGGCCCGTAAGCTACTGCTATTTTTTCCCCATACACTTGAGCAACCTCTTCATTGTTATAAGAACTGTGTTGACTATCATATTTATTGAAATAATAATCACTTTGTGGTTTTCTATATGGTCTTTCATCACTTGATGGTGGATAATATGGTTTTTGTGGTCCTACAGGTCTATCATAATAACCATCTGGTTTATAATTATCATATCCACTTCCATAAGTGGGTCTATCAAAAAGAGTCGGTCGTGGTTTGTAATCATAATTTTCTGGTCTAGGTTTATAACCATCATCATAATATCCCGACGGCCTTGAATTATAGCCATCATCGTATCGATCGTGAATAGGTTTTCCATAAGAAGAATCCTCGAACTTTTTCTGATTGTCATAAGGATACTTTTCACCATAAGTCATGGGATACGGTGTCTCATCATATGGATTTTTAGGTCTATTCCAACTGAAAAAATCATTACTCTTATTGAAATTTGTATCTCCATAAGTATAATAACGGTCTGGTCCATCGTAATAATCATAAACAGGTCTACCTTCATTATAGTGGGCACTTATTCCATATGAGTTACTTCCAGTGAAAGAACTGGATTGATGAGAAGAACTACTTGAACCATACGAATTTGAGTTTTCATAGCGATCATAATAAGGTCTATCTTTTTGACTTGATGTTCCATACGGTCTATTTGATGATCCATAATAATTGCTACTAGACCCATATTGACTACTGCTACTACTAGAAGCTCCGTACTGGGAATAATAAGATTTATCTCGTTCAGAATACGGTTTATAATAAATGCCGGAACTACTTCCATATGGATTTCCTGAACTGCTTCCGTATGAATTGCCTGAACTACTTCCGTACGGATTGCCTGAAGACCCACTATAACTCACATCTGAGCTTGGTTTACTTTGTCCATAAGAACTAGAGCTGTCGCCATAAGGCTTAATCCAACCTGGAGGATTATAATTATCATTATTACCACTACCATATGAAGAAGGTCTATCATTGGGTTTTTGAGGATAGGAATCGCTACTACTTGTTGAACCGCCTCCATATCCAGGTTTATCGTTATATCCACCAGGTCTTTGTGAATATGAATTATCAGAACTAGGTCTTCCACCTCCATACGAAGGCCTATCATTATAACTACTTGGATTTTTTGAGTAGGAATCATCAGAATTCGGTCTTCCACTTCCGTATGATGGTCTAGGTTTTTGTGAATATGAATCATCACCACTGGGTCTTCCACTTCCATATGATGGTCTGGGTTTTTGTGAATATGAATCGTCACTACTGGGTCTACTACTTCCATACGATGGCCCAGGTTTTTGTGAATATACATCATCATTACTGGGTCTACTACTTCCATATGATGGCCTAGGTTTTTGTGAATATGAGTCATCACCACTGGGTCTACTGCTTCCATATGATGGTCTTTCTTTGTTATAGTTGTTGGGATTTTTTGGATATTCATCTTTATTAGAATTTCCACTACCATATCCATTGGAATTGGTAGGTTTATTAGAATATGAATTATCATTATTGGGTCTGCCATAAGAATCTGAATCACTCGGCCTGTTGTTATCATAAGAAGGTTTTCTATCACCACCATACCCATTTTGATTTTTATTCGGTCTTCCAGAATTCTGGTTATAATCAGACTCATCCGAGCCCGAAATAAGATCGTGTTCCGGTCTTCCAGTGACGAGAGGATCACTGATCTCATCCGGATTTTCACAGTTGGATCTTTTGGCAAACACGTCAAAATCAGGGTCGGATATGACGTCTTCCACTTGTCTATCACCAGTCGGTATCTCTCGTATGCTCAGCTCGCAAGTTCCGTTTCCTTTAGCGTCGATGCTGAAACATTTGCAAAGAAAAGTTTGCATTAGTCACGCAGCAAAGCCGTTAGAAATCTGGGTCACGTTTTTGATTTAGGGCTTACCCGAAACTGAAGGTCATGCATCTTTCTTCGTCACTGGAGCACTCCCTTTCGCATTTTGACAACATGGAAGTGTCCACTCGTCTAGTGGTGTCCGATGGAGGAAGACGCTCTCCTATGGCCACTCGTTCATAGCAATCTGGAAGTGTGCATATTTCTTGAAATTATAAATCACATGTGTAATTTTATTTGCATAATTGTTTTGTCACGAAAATATGTCATTAGAAAATGAATATTGCGAGTTTTCATGGTCTGTTTGAGTTGATGGTTATCGGGCATTATTAAAATTTTTTTGAAAGAAAATTATAATTAGAATGAAGAAATTTTTCAAAATCTTTTAATTGTAATTTAAATAAATTTTATATGTTAGAATGTTTTATATATTAAAATGAACACCTGTGCGAAAATAAATAAAGTTCACGAAACACTGATTCATGGAAATAATGAAAACCTGATAATCAAAGTTATTCGTAAATAAATAAAAATTAATATATAATAGGTACATGCATGAATTATATAAATTCGATAAAAAATGAATATATTGATCAATATTTTTTTATATACCTACTAAAATTTATTAAAAAGAAAATTGTTTGCAATAAATCAAAATAATTACAATGCCATCTATCGAAAAATTTTCATGCCAATTACATATGAAAATCATAAATAACATAAACTTCAATAACACGAAACAACTTAGCAAAAAACAAAACCACACATAAATCACAAAGCGCGAAAATTTAAAAAAAAATCCAAACATTACCTTTCTTCGCCTGGACCAACTGACCATCGATGCTGATGGAAGCCACGCGCGAAACGAACAGCAAAACAACAACGAACCCAAAACCCATTTTTTCTTCAACACAAAAGACCATCATAAACCCTGCTTCAGCACCGCATAACCGCGACCATCAAACGGGAACCATCCCAGTTACCGACACTCGGTAAATTCGGCGAATGTCGAAACGCGAGCGAGAGCCGACCGCCGGAATAGGCCCGTCCGTGTCTATATCCCAAAGCAGAATGACCGGTCCGAAGATGGGGCAAAAAAATATAGGAAACGTCAGTGAAAAAATGGCCGCAGGCTCTGGCGGAGACGAGGAGGTGGCGGACAGGTGTAAGTGTAAATCGCCATACACGCGCACGCCGATTCTGAACTGCGACACGGAGGTAAACTTTGTATACGGCTGGACATAACTCGCGGATTCGATTATTAAAGTCGATTGAAATCGTTGAGGGTTTTTTGTGATCGGAAATAATCGGTTGGCTTTATAGTGAAGCTTTTACACTTCGGATTCGGCCGTTGCTAATCAAATTTAGTACATTTCACCGAATCAAATCCAACCATCAGAAAGTGTTATATTGTTAGGATCGTTGTTATTTAGAAGTAAGAATGTTATTTGAAAAATGGTTGAATTTGATTTTTAAAAGATTGAATTTGGTCTGAAAATGGTTGAATTTGATTTTTAAAAAGTTGAATTTGGTCTGAAAAGAGTTGAATTTGATTTGTAAAAGGTTGAATTTGATCTGAAAAGGGTTGAATTTGATCTGAAAATGGTTGAATTTGATTTGTAAAAGGTTGAATTTGGAGTATAAAAGTTGCAGTGAGTGGTTCAAGAAATATTTCCCAAAAATAGTTTCCAGTTCTGATTCCCGTTGCGAACACGCATTCTGCACACTGTACCGATTTTAATTATTGTTACAATAATTGCAATCGGTGCGGCGGCAATTAACGCGGCGTGGCGGTGTAATATTATTTTTCGACTTTTCTTTAGAAATTTCCCAATTATTTTTCTTTGTATTACCTATTAGTTAAATCGAAAAAAAAAATCCAAATCGGCGAAACGGTTTTCGAGTTTTAGCGCATTAACAAACGGCGATTCATTTTTGTATATCCCCTATATATAATCACGGATTTCTGTGTGTGTGTGTTTGTGTGTGTGTCTGTTCGATGACGCTCGTGACCTTTTCGCGAATATGGTTTTTATATACGTATATAGTTAACGTCTATAATATGATGCTTATTATTTATATGCTTCTGGTTTTGCCTATATGTCGTAATTGTGCCAATAATAAATGAACTGGTTTTATTAATTAAATATTAAATATTCAAATCGAGTACGGGCATCGGGTAGCCTCTGCCTCTGGCTTTGCCTGTATGTTACAAACAAATTAACTATTTTGATTTTATTGATTAAATATTAAATATTCAAATCGGATACACATTTCGGGTTCACACAATCGGGTTTTCACATTTTATAATTATCCGTTTCTTAAAAAAACCACAGCCGATGATATTAACATCGGGCCTATATACTAGTTATATATAAATTTGGTAATTTTGTGAGTTAATTTGAGTAAACTAATCAATTTTTTAAAAGTGAATATTGACGATGAAATTAAATCAATTTTGATATAATTTTGGTAGAATCATAAATAATTGAAAATTCAAACAGTTTCTATGAAATTATTTGAAAAACACGAATATCATCTGTTGCTTTATAATAGTAATTGTTATCGAGTTCATGCACTTACTTATTTTTTTACAATCGTAAAATTCCTCTGAGCGGGTTAATTACATCATGAATTATAGCCAAACGTTCTTGTAACGGGTTTCAGTTTTTTTCAGAATTTTCTCGAAATAAATCGGATACATTATTGAGATAACACGCAAGATAAAACGCATTTACGTCACTGCTGGATTTGTACGTGGAAAAAAGTTTAATTAATTTGCGAATTTCGCGCGCGAATATTTCAAAAGTGCAACGAGCACAACTTCCAAATGACCCCTATAAATTATAAACAAATAAAAATAAATGTTAAATCGACGGTCTTTGACCGACGAGGATGTTCTGGACATCCGAAGCGTTCAACCAACGAGATGCGTCATTTTACATCATTGCCGGTAAAAAGACGTTTACATTTCGAAAATTGTACAGTCCGTACAATGGGATAAAAAAATGAAGTTAAGTCATTCGATTTAAATATAATTATTACTAATTTGAAAAATATTTTGCATATATTGTGAATCATACGTACCTTATAATTAACAGGAAGTAAAATTTAAATCACGTTTCCAATCTTTTTGTTTCATTTATAGTGTTTAATATTCAAATTTTACTGCATTGTAATTAGGGTTTTTTGTTTAAACTTGTAGCAAGAAAAGGTTCCTGCTGTAATTCTTTTTATGTGACTTTGATTATCCAAATGGCCATTTATATGAAATTTTCAGTATTCTGAATTATTTTATCATTTATTATTTTCAAATTATAATTAGAAATACTGAAATTGGATATAATTTGACTGTTTTTAGTATATTATTCGAAATTTTTTAGCATTGTATTCGAAAACTTAGATTCTTCGTTCAACACAAAACACAGAACAAAAATTTTCATTTATTAACCCCCTTGATTGCATTGATTCCATTTCATTCAACAGAAAAAGGATTTTCTTATATGATCAGAAATTTGATATTTTTCTTCGCGTGGCAAATCAAGAAATTTGTCGAAAAACTAAACATTAAAATTGTCCCTATCTATCTAGCTATGTCTGTCTATTAATGTCTATAAATATCTACTTTATTAACTAACTAACTAATTAACTGGATCGGTCACTAGCTAATTGGACCATCAACTTACTAACTAACTGTAATAACTTACTAACTAACTAACTAACCAACTAACTAAAAAAAAACTTACAAATAAACAAACAAACTAACTAACTAACTGACTAACTAACTAACCAACTAACTAACTAATCAACTAACCAACTAACTAACTAACCAACTAACTAACTAACCAACTAACTAACTAACTATAATAACTTATTAACTAACTAATTAATTAACTAACCAACTATAATAACTTACTAACTAACTAACTAATTAACTAACTAACCAACTAACTAACTAACCAACTAACTAACTAACTAACTAACAAACAAACTAACTAACTAACCAACTAACTAACTAACCAACTAACTAACTAACTAACTAACAAACAAACAAACTAACTAACTATAATAACTTACTAACTATCTAATTAGCTAACCAACCAACCAACTAACTAACTAACTAACAAACAAACTAACTAACTAACTGTCCAACTATCTACATATCTATCTTTCATTCTATTTAGGTGAAATATCAGATTAAGCCATTTTATTTATCTTTTTACTTAATGTACAATATATAACCCCAACTTCATAACCCCTTTTATCCTCACAATCAGTAGTCTATAAAAAAAGATAATATATTTTCAATGTCATAAAAAGTTTGAAAGTTTTTCAAAAAAAAAAAAAAACAATCTCCTAAAAGATCGACCATTGAAAAAATTCTTCACTAAACGATATCACATAACATTCAAAATCTGAAAAATATAAAAAACACCAAAACAAATTCCTAGCGCTTTCAACTACGACACACTTACTCACAATTGTATTGTCTTATTTGAAATTGCCGAGACAATTGTTGCACCTTTGTCATGTGTAAAAAGGAGAGACGATCTACGCGAAAAAAGGACGGAAGGTTGCGCAATAAAACGCCTCCGACGACCAATGGGGGAAAATGGCGCCGTCGGACGGTAATTAACCATCAATAAAATCGCGGAAAGGTTTCGAAGATTGGCCGCGAAACCGTTCCGATATGGGAAAGACGATCGAGGTGATGTCATGTTCCTGTTCGCGAAAACTAATAATTGTTTCCGGAACGCTGAGCATGATTATAATATGCAGAAGCTACAGCCAGAAACCGGATTAAGTGGTGTTTGTGTTTTTTAGCGGTTGATTTTTTGTTTTTTAGTATTTTATAGTCCATTCTCGTTTAAATCGTATAAATCTCGATGGTTCGAAGACTGCATACACAGTAGTTTTTAGTACAATGGGTCGTTTCGTTTTAATCTGTTCTTGTTTTGATGATTCATGATTGATGTTTTTTTTTCGTTCATAAAACTTATATTGAACCGTCATAGTTTACAATAGAAAATGGTTCATGTGAGGAATTATTAAATCATTTTTTTTTACTGAATTAAAATTAAATCATATGTTGATGTATCAGGATATAGGTTTTTTTTATGAAATTTAAACAACTTTTAATATACATATCAAAATTATTTTTTCTAAGATGATTCCTCGATTCTCATCTTCTATAATTAACTTTTTTATTACTTAAAAATCCGAACCTTGCGTCTGTGATCCTCAAAGCCCTTTTTGACCATATAGTGTCAGAAATTTTCAGCTTTTCATGATATATCGTGAGACACGTCAACTATTATATATGACAGGTTATGTAATTATTTAAAAATGATAAATATTATTCAAATATTATATATGACAATACATGTTAGATACATCAATTTCGAAAAGGTTGAATTCGATAAAAAATAATGACCCATTTTGCATTTTTCAAACTCGAAAAGCCATTTATTATATAAATGTATGTAATCTTGAAAGAATTACGATTTGTTTTGATTTTATTACACACCCAATATAATTTCCGTCGAGGAAAGAACGTGCATTTCGGAAGAAGCTGATTCGATTCGCAGAACCTGATTTTCGCCAGGTCAATTCGAGTTCGAACCCTAAAAACAAAAATATAAAAAACCCCCATCTCCCAAATGTGAAAAAAATCCGGTTATATGGCAATTGCATTGACTTCGATTGATGTCATAATAACACTTATTTTTTTCATCTTATCTTGGGAGGATGTGCATAGAAAGGTTTTTTTGTATGAATTCGTGTCCCACTTAAAACTTCGATCGACTTGATTGACGGTTGTTTGGAAAAGTCAAAAAAATGGCATACATATATTAACTTTGAATTATAAGAATCAAATTTGGAATACTTAAAGTCACTTAAATGCAAATTCCGTTATTCGAACGAAATGAATAAGTGACTTTACAGACGAGCTTTCGTTGAACTCGATAAGTCGTTAAATGAAACGGTTTTGATATGTACAATAAAAAGCACAGCTTGGATTAAAAGGTTTCTTATTACACATATAAAATGTTTTATTGTATCATATACTGTGAAAACTTTGATCGTGGAATTTTTCGTCTGTAAAAACAGTATTTTTAAACTAAACTTTAAATACTCTCATTTAAAGAATGCTATTATTTATAAATTAATTTTGATGTTATCGTTCCTGGGAAAAGTCCTGGAGTGATTTTGTAGAACATTTTTGAGTTTTTTGATACATTAGTAAACTTGAAAAATCTTCTCATTTTACGCAATAAGCAAAATGTACTCATTGCAAAAAAGTTTGTTTAAAATATTGATTATAAAGTAAGATTATTTTATTAATTCATCTGATTCAGTGTTTTGTGGTTTTTGGTTATTTTGAAATAAGAATAAGAATATTTTTTAAGTTCACTTATGTATCAAAGATTTAATTTTTACAAACAAATTCCGCGATCAAAGTTGCCAAACCATATATTCATACAATTTTTTTTTTGCAATCAAAACACAATATACCTCCAAACCATTGATAACGACATAAGTTCAACATCGTGATTGAACCTCTCGTTCGGCTAGTTCTCCTGATGATTTTTTTATTATACGAACATTAACGGTATTGAGCTCGATAAAATTAGAAAATAATCAATCGGAAAAAAACTTGTATGTGTGTCAATAGGGTTATTGTATAAAAAGCAGATTCCAAATCCTGTTATCTAAAATGCGAAATTGTTCGGCAAGTATGTCACAATGATTATTGGTTGTGATAAATTTGATTCCGCTTTGTAAATTGTCATGTAGATGAAGATGATAACATTATTGTAGGTCAATGATCTCTTTTAATTGTCAAAGATTCCGTAATTAAATATTATTTAATCGTTTTTGTTATCTGTAAATTATAAATACTGTTTGATCTTTAAAAATAATATATATAATACAATTTTTTTCAGACAGAATTTCAATATATTGTGAGAAAAAAATTAAACTCACCAAATACTTTTAATGATCCAAATAGTTAAGTGATATAATAATATAAAACATCTTGAGTTAAAATCTCTGTATATAATTATTTGGTTTAGTTTCGGTGTAAGTTTCATACGTTTTAACACACATCTATAAGATAAAAATGTTCAGTTTTTCCAAGACATGTGATTTCCGCAATTTCTGGCTCATTATAATGAATTTATTCATAAGTTATTTGTACAATGTTCGTATCAAGTTCAATGCACTGCCCGTATTAGCATTTTGAACAAAGGCAGCCGTCCGTCGAGGTACCGACTTCTGAAGATTATGCATTGTCAGAAGCACCATCCGCTCAGTTTAACAAGTCACTTAATTTTCCACGTGCAGGAAATTAATTACTGCACTTAATATTCAGCATCTCGCTGATGTGAAATGGAATTATTTGAGGGTTCAAATTCCAAAATCCAATTCAAAATCAAGTTCTTGCAAAAAGTCATCAATCATTCAAGAGTATAATAAATTAATCTTTTTGAAATATTGAGATGGTTTTCATGTATTATTAAAAATATAGTTTGGCCATTTTTATATTATATCATCATTATGAAATGTCGTTGGAAGATCGAATATTATTTCTTATCTTGTATTCGAATCACATGAGACAGAGGAGGTAATTATCAAGTAGTTTGAGTACTAAAAAAGGTATCCAACCATTGACCATGCTGTGTGTAGTTTAACTTCAAAATTTGGTAGAGATTGAGGTATTATACTTGAAAATGATAAACTGTTCATTCTGAACTGTGTATTCCGTAGAAATATATATCTATTTTGAATAGTGAAATTGTCAAAAAACAAAAAAAACGTACAATATGGATAACAATTTAATCAAATTAATATTTTTCAATATATATATATTAAAACCTAATAATATCCCAAACGAATAGTAATAAAAAAACTAATTTATTATGAACTTGTTTTCTAAATTACAATGTAAGAATAATAATAATAATTTATATCATTAATAATAATAAACTCAATACAATAATATAACATGTAATAATATTACTATTTATAATTATGACAATTATATATATTTATAAATCAAATTACTTACATTAATTATTACTGAAGTTATAATAAAGAACTCTCCAGTTAAGTGAAATTAATATTAATTTTTTTATAATTATAAACATATTATTAAGATCTTTTCTTATTTTTGATTGGTTTTTAGTTAGAAATTGTCAAGAAATTATCATATTTTGTGTTTTTATCACGGTGCACACACATCCATACACACAAACGCACACACGACAAAGTAATAAATATTTATTTTATAAAAAAAAAAACATTTTCAAAAGCGGACAGTTAAACAATTTGATTCATCATCTTGATTGCTTCAAGCTATCGAACAAATTCGAAAATTAAACGAAACTATAAACACTTAAATTAAACACCATCACTTGTACGGCCGTTTTCAACAGCTGTCACATATTTGACAAATTTTCTAATGAATAATGTGTATTTGATTGTACAAAATATTTAATTCTGTAATGATATCGAATCTTGATCAAACAATCATACTTCGTGTGTTCATTTTATTTACATAAAAAACTATACTTCGTAAGTGTTTTAACTTAAATAAAATTAAAAGTGATGTAAGATAGAATATTTCGTATTATTCAGGTACAATGTCGAAATTTTATTCTTTTTATATTTCAATATACAAATCACATTTAATATATATGTATGAAACGTGTATTAATTTACAAAATTTTCAGAATATTTGCGAAAAAATTTAATTTATAAATATCATAATAAATAAATAAATATATTGAAATATATAAAAAACAAATCATATTTTATAATATGAAATATTCATTTAAAATAAAACAAAATATCAATAAAACTGAACACAAATCGTCGAGTTATTTCAACTAAATGATACATACATTGTAAATTTCAAATAGAAAAATTTTTCGGCGCGAGTGGCACACTAATATTATATAAAAGAAGTACAAAATTGCAATTGATAATTTAACAGTTCCATGAATCGATACAAATTTTGATTATTACATGATTTCTTTTTAAAGCATTTTATCACTTTTTCAAAAAAGTTGTGGGTAGAGTAAGTCCTCGATATTTAGATGAAATAATTCATTAAACAATGGCAGTTTTTGAATTTTCGAAACGATAAAATTATCTGAACTCGGTGTGCGTAACCGACAGAACTATAATAGAATTGACTTAAAGAAAGTTTACCCGGTTAATTAAATTTTGAAAACAGTGTAATATGTTTGCGTATTTCAATGTGTGTGCTTTTGCATATACGTCTCGTCTTGATTTAAAAAACTAATAAGAAATTTTTTTAAATTGATGGCTAATGTCATTACAAGTATTTGTACTTATATAGGTATCTAAATCACACAAATATTGATAAAATACAAAGATTTTTTTCATGAGTCTGTCTAGTGATGAATATAATTTTTATGTTCCTTTGTCGAATTGTATGAATATCACGTATATACAGCACAATATAAAATACCAATCCGGTTCAATTTAAAGACGAGAGTGGAATATACATTCACATTCGCTTCGATTATCCGCAGTAATGAAATAGACTGGAATTTCTATAATGTTCTGTACAACATTGATCCGTGAATACGACCAGTTCGAATACATAACTCGGTTCCCATAGTATAAAAAATCGCTTTGCCAAACGATCAGACTTTAATATTGCAAATTTCGAGTCGATCCGTCAAACTGGCCGTATGCACAAATGTTTTAAGAACATTTAAACACTTTTAATTATTAAAATTAACAGTATATACAAACAATGTATAATATTTAGTTAAGGCCAATTTGCACACAGGGTGAGTGTATATATACATATATATGAACAAATTTATAAAATGCCATCGTGCGTCCAATTCGCTTCGGACCCAGAAGGCTTAAGTAAAGGCGCGAGCTCGGTTTGATGCTATAATCGGACAGTGACATTTGGTTCATGTTGATGCTTCATTTAAATCAAAATTTAATATGTAAAGAAGCCATTTGTGAGGAAAATTAAGATGTTTTTTTATATTTTTGTATATGAAATAATCAATAATGTTACACAAAGTCTATAAGTTCTTTCGACTACACCCCGTTTTGAGAGAACTTTAATTTCATCATCCAAAAGTGCATTATACGATTTTTTTATTAATGTGCGTGTTCCCATACGTTTTCCTTACGTGTTTTATTAAGTCTCTACGATCGTTCTAATGTAAATTGAAAATCGGCTAATTGTTAAAAAACGAATTTTAATTACTGAAAAATATTATTATTTTTTGAACATACATAAATTGTGAATAATGATAAAAACAAGACAATAAAACAATAATCTGTGCTTTCTAATTATAATGAACACATTCTAATCACAGGTTTTAATAACATTTGTACAAGACTAATAAAATGGAAATTGCATATATACTTTTAAAGGAGAAATCTATCCGGAATAAAATGTGTGTTTTACCCTGTGTAACAAATGAAGCATTTGGAATTTGTACAACGAAAAATATTCTTTGAAGAAGTGAAATTGATGTTATCGTTAATGCAAAATCAGATTGAAAGTTTTCCATATACAATTTTCCTAGTAATTTTTATAACAAGCAAATAGAATTTTTAACATTTTCAGTACAAAATTATTTTTTAATTGAAAATGGAAAGCACAGATGTCGGATGTGTATAAAAACATGTTAGTTTTAAAGGATCAACATATTTATAATATCATTCAAATAAAACAATGTACAAATTTTGAAGGGGATTACATTAGAGTTTAGTAACAATTACAATAGATATTTTACCGATAAACTGAAGAGAAGAACAAAACTTATATTCTATATAAATGTGTGTGTATATATTTTAATATTTCACGTCTTATTAATATTTCATTACACCATAATTTATTTTAGAATTAATATACATCTACACCACACTTTGTGCCAATGTGTCTTATTGAAATTCAAGTCTTTCAAAATACAAATTACATACATATCATAATTTTAAATATTGATAAGCCCGCCTAAAGTTTATAACAATAATAAAAATGCAATGAGTATTTTTTTCAAGTCGATACAAAAAAAATTGTTATACGAAATGTTTTAGGCAACAAGTACGAACATCTTCCAGAGGGATTCGGAACTTGGCGATGTGATAATTGATGATTTTTCTGTCGGAATAAGCAAAACATGGCACAAAAGCTTGCTCTCGTTTGAACGACGATGACAATGGGACGGGGACATGACCATACTAACGTGAACTTATTCGTTCTTACTTCGACGATTATAAAACACGTAACATTGTGGAAATGACTCGCAATTCATGACAAGAACATGTGTATGTATGTGTTTAAGAAAAACTTTTGAGATCACCAAATTTTAATAAATAACAAAAACAAAAAATAAAATTTAGTGTTAATATTAAGAAAAAAAAAAAACATTTACAATGTGAAATTCGCAATTCACACTCATAAACTTTCCGAATATTTATTTAAATAATCACATTTGTTTCAAATGAAGCATGAAATATTTAAATGCTTAAATTATATTCTTATTATATATAATTAAAATCAGGAAAAATATGTTTTTTTTAAAACATTCGATCCAGATGAATAAACGCTAATGAATTCAAAACAAATTTTTAAAATGCACGTTTGTAAAGTGAAATAATGAATTTTTTAATATTTTTTTGTTTTTGAATTTTGTCAACACAAGGCACAGTGGTACAGTCGTCGACGTCTAGCACGCGAGCTAAAAAATGAAAGCGACACTTTATTCGAAAAAGACCTTTTTCCAATCAATCAGTTTCCAAATATTTTTAATATTCCTATGCATATGTAATTAAAATATGTTAGAAATGCTTCATACGTTGATGCGTGTCATTTTCACAATTCTCACTACACTAAAGACTTACAACTCACGATTCAAAGATTTCGCTCGCATAATTTACTTTCATCGTTAAAATTTAAAGAAAATTACGATTACGCAGATTTATGATTTTTTAAAAGTATTCAATACACTAAAATCAAACTTTTTTCCATCGTCACAAACAAAATTGACAGAATATCTTTAAGCGATTGTTTTAAATCCTTTCACGTGGTAGATTCATGGAGACGCATGTACACCGAAATGACATGCAACATACACACACATCCAGATGCAATTAGAACATGAAAATTACATTACAATATGATTATAGCGTTTTTTTTTTGTTAAATATTCATACAAATTATAATAACACCACTAACATGTATAATTTAAAAAAGATCATTTTGTTCTGTGAGAATATTAAAAACATAATTTTCTTCAATAATTAAATAGTAATTATATTCAAATACAAACTTTTATATCAAAACTGTGATGTCTTTAAGTACTTCATGTTTTTTTATTCAGTTTAAAAAAAAAACTATGCTAAACTTAGTTTCCATTTGTAACTATATATGTATCCGGTTTTAAACCTTTATATAACAAATTTTAGTTCTCTCCCTGAAAGAGGAACATGTAATAAACCATGTAAATTATTTACATTAAAATTATAGAATATATTCGTAGATAAATTCACCGTTAAAACAATTGGCAAAATACGTCAACAAAATGTAATACGAAACTCAAATTTGAATTTGAAAAATTTGATTGAATAAATAATATTTTTCATTGAAAATAGCAAATGGATTGTGCAAAGTGGTTTTTTTTTTGTAAAAATCAGTTTCGATTTCGATTCATGTTAAAAAAAAAACTATTCATATTTTACAAAATATTTTAAGTGTTGAAATCATGTGAATTATCTATAGAAAAGAGTTCTTTATAGAGAGCTGGAAATGCATACTGCGGATGAGCTGCCTTGAATCTTTGTAGTGCTTCCATGTGCATCATCGAAAGCTCTCTGCAAAATTAAAACAAATAAAAATTAATTTAAATTGAAAAAATCAATATTTATTTCATTCAAGTATATTTAATGAAAATTAAGATGCATATATAATATTATCTGTAATCCATATTTTCCAAAAATTTGTATCTAGGAAATTTTAGGGAAACTTTATTAATACATATGTTATATTACTCGCTACGGAACAAGATTTAACGTTCATATTTGATATTGATACTGATTTTCTGAAAATATGGATTATCGATAACACGTACGAAAAGTAAAATCTTTTAAAGTGTCGAAAGAAAGAAATAGCTAATGAATCATAAAATAATAATTGAAAAAAAATTTGTTGACGAACCTGAATGTTGGTATTTTAGCCAGTAATGTGTCCAACACTGTAACATCTCCTTTGATGGGCGCGTGATTCATTTCGATTTCATGTCTCATCGCTGTTATAGACATGTTGAACAAACACTGGATTTCTGTATTACCACGAAGGCCGTGACGTTCTGTAATTATCCATTATAATTTAGTAAATGTGAACAATTGATCAATCATTTCATTGATCATATTGTAACATACCTGGCCATAAAAGTACCAAACTTTGATAGAGTGCTAGTTCGGTTTCAGTCAGTTTGAGTTGTGCAATAGATCGAGCTGCATCGAAAATGCAGGAGACCAGTTTTGTCTCTTCGCTGTCCGATGTGTACAGTGCTTCTTGTGGAAGCATCACTTCGCCGTACAACACCGCGTTTTGTGACAAGTCGATCAGTCTTGACATTCGCACAATGGCCAACTCGAATGAACCTGTTAAATTCAATTTGTATGAATATTAATTTGTAAGTATTTTTGTATGTAATATCGAAACATACCTGTCTTCAATAACAATATTTGATCGTCTTGAGACAGTTTCATGAATCCTGGAATGAGTTTGGCAAATTCAATGATATTTTGTATTATGCCAGTTAGTTTTTCTGCACAATCTAACCACATCTCTTCTTGAGACATTGATTTGTAATAAATTAATCTAAAATTGATAAATTTGTATTAAAATATACTTTATTTCAATAAATTAATGTTTGAAAAAAAGAAGATAATTACCTCGAGACGTCTTGTGGCTTTCTAAACATTTCATGAATATACTCCAATTTAGGATTAGTATTAGCATGAGCTTCGGCCAAGGTTTTGACAAGGACTTCACTGATGTGACCTTCCGCTGTAAAATTCACGCTTAATTAATATTTACGGAAACAAGATTAAATACCGGTTTATATATATAAAAATGTGGTACAAAAATGAATACAAATCTAATTGAATGGAAATAAAATATAATCCAATTATATGTATACGATAAGTTTGTAAAAATTCATAGTTTTAACTTTTGAACATTTAGTAAATATGTAAATAACAAAATTGGAACTTTTGGAAATATACATGCTTAATGCAAAACATAAAAAAATATCGCTGAACACTACGTAAAGGAAAAAGTGGAAATATACAAAAAGTGAAAAATAAATTACTCTACTTCTACAATAACATTGTTCTTCACATAAGGAAAAAAGTTTTGTAAAAAATAATTGGAAATAAAATGCAACTTAATAGTTTATCATGAGTTTTGAAATGTTCCTTGAAGCAAAAATAAAATATCTGTGCTAATTTAATACAATTCCTATTGAACATACAACTATCACAAATTAGGGTATATAAAAAATCAATAGGCAGGCAGGTCGTCAAGATGCAGTGCTCTTCTAAGTTATCTAAAGAGATCAATCAGCAAATTAAGCAAAGATAAATCACAACGACCAAAAAGTGTTGATGAACTCACAGGTTAGTTCATCTCCTGAAACGAGAGTCACATTATGTCCAGCTAAGTTAATTCTTCTATTTGTAGTTACAATAGCTGGGTTGACCATTCCCATAGCAGCCAAATTGACATTTATGCTCAAGGGATTTATATTGTGATGATGGTGTGATGAGCCAGTAAGATCGTCTGGGCTCAGACTGTCCAACGGAACAGTGGTAGTCTGTCCGGAAACCAAAACTGTTCCTTGTTGCAGATGAATGGTACTTTGGTTAGTCAACATACCCACACTGGGACTCTGTGCTTCAGTTTGGTTAACGCTCCCATTTCCACTTCCGGTCGGTGAGTTGAGAAATGTTGTGGAATCAACGTAGCTTGCGACGAGACTATCAACGGAGTTCATAGAGTTTTCTTGCTTAATGCTTACTATATTGCCTGTGGTTAAGGACGTATTTGTTGATTGCAGTCTTTCTTGGTTAGAAGTCACAGTGCTGGCGTTCGACACTGTTTGCTTCGCTTGGCTCGACGACGTGAACTTTTCAAATTCTGTCTGTTGAGTAGTCAGCGTGCTTTGAAGGCGAGACATTCTTATGTCGTTCAGAGTTATTGTAGTTTGGTGTTGTGCAGCTGCTGGGGCCGTCGAAGCCGGCGACGATTGTATTATGTTGCTTTGTCTTTGCTGTTGTTGTTGTGACTGTGATGTTTGCTGGCCCTTTTGGTCACCCGCTGTCCATTTCAAACGGTTTCCATTTCAATTGGTTTACATTTATACAGAAATACAATCTTAATATGTAAAATAACTTACAGATCGTATTGAATAATTGATTTTTTATTTAACACATGAATAACTTTACTTTAACTATTTACATAATATTACTGAACAATTTCAATAATAAATATTAACTTTTACTTAATCATTTATAAATTGTTGAAAGTAAAATATAAGTATTTCTGTGTTCTCTAATAGATTTTTCATAAATTTCACAATATTATCTAACTGAATCAATCATATAACAGTTAATATTCATACAATAAATATTAATTTTATTGCATATGAAAGCAAATTATTTTTTTACTGACATTAATGTTTAATCTATTCTGAATAATGTATGACATTAAAGCTTTTTTGAATAATTATTAAATTTCGAAACACATAATGTTGTATGTTGTATGAAATATAAATAAATAATTCAATAGTATTTGATTGTTAAATGATGATGCATACTTGATACATGAAATTTCTTTAGTTTTTTTTTTTTTAATAAACTTAATAATATAATAAAATTATTCAAATGATAAACTATACTCACAGTGGCCCAGGAAGTCCCCGTCCATGATGCTGGGTGGTCTTGGCTCGAACGCCGTAGTCGAGTCCACGTAGTCAGCGGAGATATCGTAGCCAGTATGCTGCTGCTGAGGCTGTTGTTGGGTCTGTGGCGGTGCGGGCGTTAACCCGGCAGGGCCCAGCGCCCCACACGCGGCTCCGCCCCCGTAGCCCCCATAAGGATTGCCCCCACCAATTGGCGAGCTGTATGCGTACCTAAAACATGCGTCGGATGCTTTTCAGGGAAGAATTGTGTCCTCTTCGGGACGAGACGTTTGTAAAATTTGTGTATCATCTATGTCGGGTCATAGAATATGAATTGTGCTTTGTATCTTATTAAATGTATTGAAGTGATTAGATGTAATTGAGTATGGACTGAGATTAATTGAAGGGATGGTTTTTTATTATTAAAATATTTTGGTTACCTTTTCCTTATTATACAATGAGGAAAAATTCCTAAAGTGATGAAATATCAGAATGGACTTTCCTGAGACATTATAAAAATTGTATGTGATAATAAGATTTTTTTTTTTATATTCTAAAGAAAATTAATTTTATGATTTTTTTTAGTAAAAAAAAAAAAAAATAATTTTTTAAGTTTAATTTGAGTTTTAGACTTTAAAACATAAAAGTTGATAATTGAAAATTTTCTGATCAAACGGCATTATAATTTTTATTTAAAAAAAAAAAAAGTATTCGATACACATAATAGATGAAGTTAAACTGTCCCAGTTGTGAGTAACGATTTTTTCTGAAAACGTATATGAAACATAACAGGGTATTCAACCGTCCGTGTCGGATATTAACATCGCCATTATCGCCAACATAATGAGCTTGACGCAATCGGCGACATTCCCGTTTTGATTTAGTGCGTCCGAAAAAGCGGAGACGAAGCAACGGCCAAGTCAGCCGTCCGTCAAAGCCGAAGAAGCCGGAAGACGGCGGGCGGGCAGTCTATCTTCCGCCGCCGAACGCAGAAAGAAATTTATACCACGTGGGTGTGCGTGACACCACCCCGATCGAAAATAAATTTCGTTTGTGGCCAAATCGCGCGGGCCGTGCGTGCGGTGTCGTCGAACCCGAGCCGCGCGAATCCGGTTCGCGAAAAAAGCGACCGTCGCGAAAAGCGAGGGAAGAAACGCCATTGCGTGCCGGACGCTCTAATACTTTGCGGGAGAGCGGGCGAACGTCCCGATACTTTTCGGGAGGGTTTTCGAATGTTTTAATGCTTTTCGGGAGGGTTTTTAATCGAATTCTGATTGATGCAACAAGTGTTATTGGTAAAAAAGCGATCATCGCAAAGAACAAGGAAAGAAACGTCATTGCGTGCCGAATGCTCTAATACTTTTCGGGAGAGTGAGCGAATGTTCTGATACTTTTTGGGAAACTTTCCGATTGAATTCTGATTGATACAAGTGTTATTGGTAAAAAAGCGATCATCGCAAAGAACATGGAAAGAAACGTCATTGCGTG
>JAOXNN020000074.1:5933749-5949767 GCA_028571205.2 Hydropsyche betteni | reverse complement strand
ATTTACGTTTATACTCATATTTACGTTTATACTCATATTTACGTTTATACTCATATTTACGTTTATACTCATATTTACGTTTATACTCATATTTATGCTTAAAATCACATACGCTTACACTCAGCCTTAGACTCATTGTGAAGATTAGTTAATTTTAGAGTTTCAACATGTTTAATGGCAAATAATGAAAAACTAAAAATATTCTGTAGTAAAAAAAAGATGTAAACAAAACATTTCGATTGTAATTTTAATAGAAAAAATTCGGCTGCACGTTCCAATTTTATATTTAGCGCCATAGAATATATTTAGATAGTTTTCAGTGGTTAAAATTAAATTTTGAGTTGGAATGACGGTTATTGATTGACGTTGATCGATATCGGATTGCAGCTGCCAGTTAGCACGGACTCAAACCACATGTTGAATTTTTTAATAATTTTATTATTTGGTACGGTTAAAAATAAAAATATTCGAAGATTTAATTAACAAAATTTTTCAATTGAATTTCAACGAAAAAATATAAAATAAAAAAAGGTATGAAACTTTGCTAATTATAAATTTGATCTTATTGTTGGAAAATTTTCGAGTGCGCATTATATAATAATCATAATGGACAATATATTCGCATTTCGAAAGGTTAAAATTGAATGAAATACTATAAAAAAAACATCGAAATTCTTTTATATAAAAATAAATGTTGTATAATAAAATAACGTTTTAATACTCATATTTATGAAGTTGAACTTAATAAAAGTCAGAACAACTCCAAGCGAAAAAATTCAACTAACTCATTAAAATTTCATTGCAAATTCAAACTAATAAAAAAAATTATCACCCATTGAACGCGTAATAATTTATTTTGAATTACTGTGAAAAAATCGCGATAAGATTAACTATCGAGCAACGGTAAAAAAAATCTCAGATAAGCAAGAGAATGTGTCCTTATCACAGATTAACTAACAACTTATCGACAACACACGTTCATCTTCGCCCGATAAGCGAATTGGCATGGCTTTTTTCGCAAAACGATCCAATTTCAGTTCAATTAGAACCGCCGAAAAGATAACGATCCCGACAAGACGAAAAGGTTAATTTTGAACCGACCCAAATTGACCTGTACCAACTTTATCACTAATGAATGAAACAATTGCGCGTCCGAGCAATTAAACCGCCATAAAATAAATGTTTATCATAAGCGATGTGATTTTCGAGAAAATTTAGAATTTTTATATGAAAAAAAATATGTAAACAATACGTGTGAAAAAGCACATGAATGATACATAAATGCAAGTAATCTGCGCGAGGTCAACAATCTGTTATCAACGCGGAGCCGACGACATTAGGAAATGGTCGCCGGCGAACAATAATAATAAATACGATCGTTCGTAGATGAAAATAGCCGCGAACCGGCGTCTTAGGACCCGGCCAGTGGTGCCAACCTTTCGCAACTTTCGGCGGGAACCGCCAAATTTGATTTTCGCGAACGGTTTTCTTTTTTCGGTAGACGTCGCTCGTTGTTTTTTCGCGAATTATCGAATCAAACATCTGACGTTTTCGCATAAATAGTTGTGCGTTTGTGAGCCGAGGTCGATATCCTATTATCGCTCGGTTTGTTGTATTTATAAACACGAAGCACACCTCTAACTCTTTTATCTATTCACAGGTCACCATTTCTATAGATTTCGCTGGAAAATACCTTGAAAATGCTCGAAACGGATCCGATTAATCAAAAAAACATTGATTTCGATTGTTTTGTTACATGTTCACGGTGGCCATTGAAAGACAAGGGTTTTGAAGTTATAACTTGCTCGTTTTATTTTTTTTTATTTTTTCACAGGTTATAGAGAAAGCCTTAGAGATTAAAATTGCTATGATGTTTAGAAAACTAAAAAGTAAAACTAACTAAATGAGTAAAAGGGAGTAAAGTTTTCTATTCAAATGAAAGATCAATTATTGAAACTCATAGAAAAATCGGCAATATTTTATTACAAAAATAATTGATAATAAACGACGACATCAATTTTCATTTAAACTAATACTACTTATTTTTGAGACATTGGAAATTCTAAGAAAACTAGTATATAGGTCCGATGTCAATAACTCGGAATGTGTTTATTTTAATGTCGATGCCCGTACCCGATTTGAATATTTAATATTTAATTAATAAAACTAATTCATTTATTATTGTCACAATTACGACATATAGACAAAGCCAGAGGAAGTAGGCAATAAGCAGGATATTATAGACGTTAACTGTATATGTATATAAAGACCATATTCGCGAAAAAGTCGCAAGCGTCATCAAACAGACACACACACAGAAATCCGTGATTATATATATAGGGGATATAACAGTATCAATTGCATCTACAAAAATATACTAAGTTTTCTCTGACTTTCAATAATTGATCTTAAACAGAAAAGTCCAATGATTGTTGATCATTATTGAACATCGTATGTACTCATTTTAATCTCCAAAAGATGCTATATAACTTGTGATAAAATAAAATGACTTTATTAAACCCTTCAGTCTTTCAGTGGTCACCCTATAATATTCAAATTGAAAAGGTAAGCATATGAATATGTGAAAATAGCTCGTATAATTGTAATATATTTGAATCGTAAGCGATATCGAAAGGAGTTCGCGCCGGGTCACGCCTAGTTCGCATCGTTATGAATAATTCAGCGGGACGTCGACACCGCAGAATCACAACAATTCAACGCAAGATTGGCCCTAAACACGACTGGAAGCATTTAAAATAAAACTATGGCGTCATTTCATCGAAAACATTTCGGGGAAAAGATTTGGAAAGGGTAGAAGTTTACTCACCGTCCCGGCTCATGCCGAGCTTGAGGCACTTTTGCAGGCGGCAGTACTGGCACCTGTTCCTGTTCACCCTGTCCACCACGCATTGCTTGTTGCGAGGGCATTGGTAGTTCACCACTGGAAAACAACAAAGAAAATTAGTATGGTGATTTTCCGGGTGTTGGAGGATGCCGCTCCTTTGTCGTTTCTTTTCGATAACGGTTTGGAACAAATACGAGTTTCCGTGTTTAGGTTTAACGGTATATTGTTGGCAAATATGACCTATTTGTTGTTAAATACAGTTTTCACAATCCAAAGAACAATCTTGTAAAAATCAAATTCAATCTTTCAAACTTCGAATTCAACCATTTACTAAACGTTAGCTACATATCCACGATAACTATTTTCAGATTGATTTCATTAATGTGTCATTAATTATGCATGTAAAAATCACCAATTCAGATCATCAAATTGAAGAGTAGATTGTGTTTCATTGATTACTATGACAATAATCTTAACAATGGTATCCGATATTTGAATTTGATTTGTGAAAAGTTCAATTTGAAGTTTAATAGGTAATTCGAAGTATAAAAGGTTGAATTTTTTAATGTAAATGCTGTAATGAGATATTTAGGTTGAATTAGATAATTCTCATTCATTATGAATGAAAATTTTAATATGAAAAATAAAATGTTAACAAATTTCGACAACTACAGTTATATTTTAATGGCAACCTTTGATCTATAACCTAACATCACAACGGTACTATTCGTTAGTCGAAAAATAGGTTAAAGATAAGTTTTTACTTTATTATTTGACGAATTTTCACAAATCATATGAAAAATATTGCGTCAACCATTAATACATCACACTATTCTTTTTTTTTGTATCGTTTTACAAACTTATATGAGAAAAATAACCTGCTGCGAAACACAATACGAAATGACGGTACATGACACGCCTCGTGTCCAACACAACAATGACTATGCAATACGATTCATAATTGAAAAAAAATACACGTGTCACGAATTAAATAATTAAATCAAAAATATATAATGCAAATAAAAAGTAATGTTGTAATGTAATGCAAATAAAAGAAATCGAGAAAAGTTTTGGGATTTTCGAAAGATTTCGATGTTTTCTGCATGTTTTTTGTATAATATTTAAGATGTTGAAAAATATGATTGATATTCTAAAGAAGTATGTTGCATCATTGAACTTTCGTAACTATTTTTTAATTAATTCGTTATTAGAATTTTTTAATGAACTTTTTTCTATAGTAAGAGATTTTTGTTTTTTATGAATTCTATGTACAATTTTTAAATTACTTAGATTTAAAAAATACACTTATATTCTAAAGATAATCGAGTGAATAATATATGCATGTTGCATCATTAAATTTTTGTCATTTTTTTCAAATATTACGTTAGAACTATTTAATAAACTTTTTCCGATAGCAAAAATAATTCTTATTTCGGATGTATTCTGCATATATTTTTTATAATTTCTTTAAAAGTTAGATTGATATTCAAAAAATTACAATCGAGTATTATTTGTATGTTGCATTAATCGAGTATTATTGTTGTTATATTTTTATATAAATATTACGACATTAGAATTATTTAAAAAACTTTTTTCAATAGTAAATAGTTTAAATTTTAATATTTGAACAAAAAATTTAGAGAATTCTTAAATTTAGTTAAAAAAAATATATAAAATTTTCCAAATGATGTAATATTTTTGGTGCATCGATTTCAACGATTTTTCATTCAATTAATTATTATTTTCTGAAACGATTCAAACGAAAATTGTTATGATGAACTTAAATTGATCTTTACACAACGTAATATTAAAAAAAAAATTATTTTTCTATTAAAAATACAGGTAGTCCTAGACTTACGACAGAGATATTATGTTCCTGAACCTCGGTCGTAAGTCGAATCTGTATAATTTTCTTTTTTTCGGTAGTTTTACTTACTTTTATTAATACAATAATGAAATAATAAATAAATAACATTTGAAAATCTTTCACCGTTTAGGTCCGTCATTTAAAATTTTTGTATTCCTTGATTAATTATATTAAAAGCAGCAGCCATTTCTTTCAAAACGAATTTTTTTGACGGTTATACATTCCTATACGTTTGAGATTGATCAATCAATTTGTTAAAAAAAAATATACACTTTTTTCGATCGTATGTGCGAACCGTCATAATTCGAGGACTACCTGTACTATAAAAAAACTCCACATTCAAAAGAACATGCAGAACGCACCGAATAAAAAATTCGAGATATTTTCATCCCAAATCAAAACACAGGATATTCGTTTTCATCCCGCACGATTCAACAATAACAATTTCCCGCACAACAATAAAAAAAAATTGAACGAAAAAATAAAAAGCGTTGGATATTAACCGTACTGACCGGAGCTCTGCGAGCGGCGAAAGAAGCCCTTGCAACCCTCGCATGTTATGACCCCGTAGTGCACCCCGGAAGACTTGTCTCCGCACACCTTGCAAGGGATGATCTCGATTTGGGCTGAAATCAAAAAATATGTGACGTTTTAGTATTGGGTTTGTGCGAAAATGGGGGACGCGGTGGGAAAGTGGTGCGGGATGGGGTGGAAAGGGATGTGGGATGTTTGGTTTTTTTTTTTTTTTTGGGATTTTGATTAAATGTTTGTTTGAATATAAATGAATATCGTTGTTTATAATAAAAGTTTTTTTTTGAAAAAAAAAAATTATTTAGTAAAAAAAAAACAAAGGAAATTTACATTAATTTTTCAATACGTATTGAAATCGTTGGATTCGCCAAATTAATAAATTAAAAAAAAAAATTCTTTGAAAACTCTTTATTTTTTTATAGAAATTATATGTTAAGAATTAAAAACAAAAATAAAACAATCAAAAAAAAAAAATAGTAACAAAATATAAAAAAAAAATCTTAAACTTTCCGAAACATTATTACAATATTTTTTATTTTGATTTTTCGATACATTTTTATTGGTTTATTTATTCATAAGTAAAAAAATACGCAATTTTACTGAATGAATCTATATATTTTTACGTAATTTATTTTATTTATTATCCTACATATAAGATTTTTATTTGAAAAGTAATGTATGAAACGAAATCGAGGGAACGAAATATTATATTTCTTAGAGAATTTCATGTCAAATATTATTATAGTATATGTACATAATATTTTATCATAATCGTAATATTGTTTCTTGTTAAACATTTTTTCACGTTAAGCGTTTTCCATATATTTTATACATAATATATTTCTCAAATATCTTCCTATTGAAATATTCAAATGTACGTCTCCGTATTTTCACATAAACAGAATCGCAACATTATTCCTTATCAACCGTTTTTTTTTTTTTTAAAGCATTTTCATGTCGAAAGATTCCCCTATACAATTTCCCTACTATATTACATTTCTCAAACAGTTTCCAGTAGAAATATTCAAATATACATTTCCACGCACAGATCGACCCATCTTCGGACAATCTCCATCGCGAAAATACAAAGCGGCCACAAACAACAGTCGACAACAAAACTCGAAACGCATTTGCTTTATAAATTGGGTAATTTCTCATCGATGCACCGAACACAATGGGTGCCCCGCCGAATAATAAATATGCAACATTCGAATGCAACAAATGAACCATAAGCACACCTCGGACAATGGGATGACGGTGTCAGAAGGCTAATCGAAAAGCGTTTACGATTCGCACAATTTTCACGAATCTTCCCATATATAGGCCCGGTGTTAATAACATCGGCTGTGAATGTCAAGTTTAAAGAAATATATCGATAACACAATATAATGTCAATTTTTTTAATGAAAATAGAAAAAATAAAATTTGTTAAGAAACGGAAAACGATGAAATGTGAAAATATTTAACTATCGCCAAAGGGTTTCACTTTGGAGTATCAATCGCTTCATCCAATTCGGAATAATATCTCCTATGTATAATCAATAATTATTTTGTTTATTATCGCGATTATAACCATTATTATAATGACCATAAAGACTAAAGTTGGAGCTCGAGATTTTCGAGCTCGAGAATGATGTAAATAGTGATTATAACCGTTATTTTAATGGGCATACAAGCTAAATTGGAATGACAAAGCCAGTAGTAACATCGGCTACCCGATATCCGTACTCGATTTGAATATTTAATATTTAATTAATAAAACCAGTTCATTTATTATTGTCACAATTGCAACATATAGGCAAAGCCAGAGGCAGTAGGTAATAAGCATCATATTATAGACGTTAACTCTATACGCATAAAGACCATATTCGCGAAAAAGTCGCGAACGAACATACACACAGAAATCCGTGATTAGGGAATCGAAGTTTTCAATGAGATATATAAATTAGTCTCGGTATTTGTTTTCGGATTCGATATTGCGCGGCAAAGTGTTGCCGTTTTTGCAATTCAAATAACAATGTTAAACGTCGCGAATAAACTCGGCAAATAAAACGAACCGCAAAGTTGAATAAACGATGATTCACGTCACCCTGCCAACGTGTGGTCGAACCGTGGATCGATTCTGCCGAAAAGTCCACAATATAATATCGAATATAATCGGAATGCGATAATGATATATTCGAATGAATGACAGTGCACCAATTACATTGTATATAATAACGTGTGCAATTATGCAATTTAATTAATCGCGTAGATTATATGAATTATGCATTATGTAAATTTTGATCTACATAAAAATGTTTTTGTTTTTCGAATATGATTTTTTTTATAGATCTATAGACCTTCTGTGTTGGTTTATATTAATGATTCCCCTCAGCGAACGCCTACACTTTCGATTACGAATTTAATGGCAGTAGTTTGCCATGAAATGCATTTTATTCGATCATTAAAAAGCGTGTACGTATTACAAACGTGGATTAGTTTGAAGTACGTATATAAATTAAAAATATATGATAAAAAAATTGTAATGAAATAACTTTTTTATTAAAATACACAAATTTTTATAGTTTATAATGGATTTTTTGAAAATTTTTCGTATTAAGCACCTCTGGTTTATTCGAAAATCCAAAGCCGAACTATCCACCGAAGATTTGGTCAAAGAAACATTTGGGAAATTCGGATTCGTCGGCAGAGTGTAACGGCATTTTGGGTCCAACGGCCGCGCCACTGGGCCAACGTACGGCGCGGGTCAACGAACGTCCTCACGCCAATACACCCCATACACTATGCCACTTTTTATATTTCCATTTTCGTTTTGGGACTATTCTCTATTTCGGGGAGCTTTTGCGTCTGTGTGCGATCGGTGGCCGTCCTTTGTGTGTGTGTATGTATATGTGTGTGTGTGTGTGTGTGTGTGTTTTGGCGGTTGAGTGGAATGACGCGTTTGAGTTTTGTAATTTTGATTTATGTTTTTGAAATATTTGTTTTGTCTATTATAAAAAAACATCGATTTGAAAAAAATAATATGTAATACTCATACATGAAATGTTGACATTTTGTATGTTTCTTTGTGTTTTGGAAAATGGTTTTTGTGAGTTGAACGTTTGATTTTTTTGATGTGTTTAAAATTTGTGGTTGTTGGTGTATTTTAAATATTCTTCAAATCATCTATATTTTTAGGATATGATCCAAATGAGATTTGTGATTTTTTGGTATAATCATAATATAACATAAAAATTATTATATATTGATTTTTTTGGTATATTGATATAAATCAGATTTGATTTCTTTAAAAATTTAAATAAATATATGGTTCATATGATACAAGAAAGTATCTATATGAATTGAATTGTGATTTATTTAAATAACTATTAATTTTATTAATATATCTATGAAACTAAATAAATAAAATTAAATGAAATTTTCAATGAAAACAATGCATTATCAAAGTAATTGTATTAAACAATTCGTTAAATACGAAAAGATAGCGAATTTAACAATAAGTCTTAGCGTATTATTTTTAGAACTTATCACAAGCGATAAAACACTCGCATATAATTAAAACAATATCGAAATCGCGCAAACAAAAAAACACGTCGTTATATAATTAATTCGAAAAAATCGAAAGATCGATTCCGAGAACGGACAAACGAACACACGCACGAGGAAAACTCGCGAAACGATCGTTCGTGAGTCACTTTGGAAAAATTTTTACGCGTGAAATTTCAGGTAGCGCGAATATGGCGAAATGGCCAGTTCCTCTGGGTTGAACAACCTCGACACTTTGCCAAAATTTTTTTCGTACTTCTCGCGTACCTTTCGATTGTTGCGCAACGGCTGACCGAATTGTGCAACCGAATCTAATATATATGTTATTTTATAATATATATTATAATTATAATGCGACGTGTCGCCGGGACGTCGGGGAGATGCGGTCGTAAACATCAGGGATGACATAATGGCGATCGAAATGCACGTTGTAATAACGCTAAGTCGTTGTGAAGTCATTGTCGCGATTTGGTCGTACATAATAAATCGCGGGTGATCGTTATAAGTTGTGTAGTGTAGTGGGCGGGCGGCCAACGCTCGGAAGAAGGTTCTCAAACTTGTGGAGTTTTTGTTTTGGAATATCGGATGGTGGTTCGGAAATTTTATGAAAATTGTTTTTTGTGCTATTAAGTTTTATTGCTTTGATTTTTTTAGGGCAAAATTATGAAACGTTCCTAATAAAAAAAACATTTTAAATATTTTTTTTAGTTGTGACGTTTTTTATTGATGATGGATTCGAAGTTTTTTTTTTATAAAAATGGCTTATTAACCTTTCCGTTTTATGGTTTTTATTTTATGAAGTCGTGCCGAATGGCGAAAGAGCAGAGTACATAAAAAACATTATAAATTGTTTAGATATAATATGATTATTTTAAATAATTGTAAATCTGATCTCGAATTTGTAAAAAAAAGGTTTTTTAGTTATTATCTTTTTAAAAAATCATCAATTTATTAATAGCGAATTTTTTTAATGTACTATAGAAAAAAAATGATTGCAAATTGTGGTTTATATTATTTTGATCTTATAAAATTTTAACACAAAACTGAAGCGATCAAAGCATTTTTTCGTGTTAAAATAATTTTATGTTATAGTATTTATTCAAGACCGTAATATCATTTCTTGTTGAACAATTTTCCTCATGAAGCGTTTTTATTTTAAACGATTTCCTAAATATTTTAAACTCAAAGATACTATTTTCATTAAAAATGATGGCGCATAAGGGAATTATCAAATAATTCCGCATTAGATCAATTTTTTCGAATATATCAATAAAAACAAGGATTACTATCTATAATTTTCATTTTATCATATTTGATACAAAAAAAGTCAGATTTTATTCGAATCCGGATACACCCATTCATACTCAAACACAAAGGAAAACTTTTGAAGGAAAATTTTTTCGTGTTAAAAGAATTTCTCGCTAAATCTCACAGTATACATACATAGTATTAATGGTCACGATTTCAAAGGTATCATTGATAAAATGCGACATTCAATCCATACAATCCTAATACTTCAACAGGACCGCAGTGTTATTTACACTAACCGATTTTCCACACCAAGCATTTTCCACCGTACTCCAGACAAACTCCAAGTAATAAACCGACCAGATAGCAATATCATGTAATAATTCGCAGACCGGTATACTAGTACAACTCTCCAAAGTCTCAAGGAAGTAATAGACTAATAACAAAAGGTCAAACGACTCGTCCTTTTAAATCACATTGCGACTCCGCAGTTGCGGGGGGTCAGTGGACAGATGGAAAAGTGCCAGCGCCCTTAATACGGAACGTTCAACCCCTTATCGCCCACGCAATACGTTATATAAAAATAGCGACGTGGACGCTGCGATGAAAGTCCAGATTTGCGAATAGATAAAAGGTGGGTACAGTTTCTGCGGAATGGTGGAAATGTTCGGGTAATGGATAGGGTAATCGTTTGTAGTTGAATTGCAAATTGTGTTTTACATTTGCATTTTTATCTTAATGAGTTATTTTGGAAACTGAAAAGAAAACCTGAACAAATAAACGGTGGCTTTATTTAAAAAGTATACGCGTGGTGCTTCGTGTGCTGTACGTGACATTATACAGTAACCGAATGAAAAAATTGTGTTATTTATTATTTAAAATTAATAAAAGTAACATAATTGTATCTTTTTACAAATAAATAAAGCATTTCATTTGTCAATAGTAAAATTATTATAAATTTTTTTGATTCCACAGAAAATGTATTATTATAAAGTTTGGTGAAAATTTCCTATATATAATCACGGATTTCTGTGTGTGTCCGTTCGTCTATCGTTTGTTCGAATGTCGTTCGTGACTCTTTCGCGAATATGGTATTTATGCGTATACAGTTAACGTCTATAGTATGATGCTTATTACCTACTAACTACTGGCTTTGCCATTCCAATTTAGCCTGTATGCCCATTAAAATAACGGTTATAATCGCTACACTATTTACATCATTTTCAAGCTCAAAAATCGCGAGATCCAAATTTAAGTCTTTATGGTCATTATAATAACGGCTAAAATCGTCAAAAAATCTAATATTTTGGACGCATTTCGCAACGGGAAGGTTATAAAATATTTTTGCATAGATATATTAAATTTTTATTTTATTACGTAATAGTATGGTTATCAATTCACAGCCGATGTTATTAACATCGGGCCTATATAATAGTGATATAATAATTACAGCATCACATTGCAGATAAATAACGTATATAACATATTAATTTTTATCTCTAATTTATCTGAAAAAAATAATTAAAAATTGTAATATCATATTTTTTTTGATTCCAGAATATAAAATAATATTATTAGGTCGTAACATATGAAGTGGCTGATTTTTTTTTTAAATTTCAAAATAGATTTATCATATATTTCCAATTCCAATATATGATAAATTAAATATCATCAATATATTTCCATTCCAAAACTCCTCCTTTCCCTTCCATAAAAAATTCACTGCTACAAAAAAAAAATTTTGCTTAAAAAAAAAATCGTCCAATTCGTCAAATTTAAATTGCGTCATACGAGAAAAATCGACCAATTAGCCCGCCGAAAAATTCCATCAACCTAAATCCAGAACAAGCGGCCAATCAGCCGCTTCCAGGAACGGCCGATCAGCCGCATCAGTCCGGCAAGTTTCGGGTCAGCCAGGTGTCAGGTATCGAACGTGTGCGGGTGTCGCGGGCGGTCAACGACCGGTTTCGTACCGCACAACATGGGTACCCGGTCCGCATCTTTGTGACGCCGCGCGGGCATACCGCGGCGCGTATGGGACGGGTATTTTCGGCCGGGATCATATGGTGGGTGCTGGGCGCGGGAGGTGCGCGATTTGGCGGTTCCGGGATGGGTTTTTTGAAGGGAGTGGACGATGACGGGTTTTTTTTTGTGTTATGGGTTTTGGGATTGCGATTTGGTGGGCTTGGGATGCTTCGAAGGGTTTGGTGATGCGAGTGGATGATGGATGTTTTCAACCGGGATTGCAAAGTGGATGTTGGATGTGTAATTTAGTGGTTCTGAGATGGGGTATTTGAAGGGATTAGTATTGAAAGTGGATGTATATGGGTGTTTTTGTCAGGAATTATGTAACGGATATTGGGTGTGCGGTTTGATGGTTTTGGAATGCTTCCAAGGTTTTGGTGTTGAGGGAAAATTATGGAAGTTGATAATAACGGGAGTGGATGATGAGGGGTTTTTCCATCAGGAATTGCGTTATGGGTTTTGGGATTGCAATTTGGTGGATTTGGGATGCTTTGAAGGGTTTGGTGATGGGAGTGGATGATTAATTTTTTCAACCGGGATTACGTAGTGGATGTTGGATGTGTAACTTCGCGGTTCCAGGATAGGTATTTTGAAGGGAGTGGATGATGATGGGTTTTTTTTGTTATGGGTTTTGGGATTGCGATTTAGTGGGCTTGGGATGCTTTGAAGGGTTTGGTGATGGGAGTGGATGATGAATGTTTTCAACCGGAATTACATAGTGGATGTTGGATGTGTAACTTGGATGGGTATTTTAAAGGGAGTGGACGATGACGGATTTTCCCATCAGGGATGCTTTGAAGATTTTGGTGATGGGAGTGGATGATGGATGTGGACGGATGTTTTCACCCGGGACTACGCAATGGATGCTGGATGTGTAATTTGGTGGTTCTGGGATGGTTTGTTCGAAGAGTTTAGTATTGGAAGTGGATGATGATAGGAGTGGATCATGAGGATTTTTTCCATTTTTTGAGGAGAGGATGATAACGAAAGTGGGTTATAAAAAGTGATAGTGAATAGTGGATGACGGTTTATAAATTCTAAACCATCATCTACTCACCTCATTTATTTGTATAGGAACTCATTTTATGGATGATTTTTAAAATTAGGAAAATATATGGATGTGGTATTGAAGAATTTTTTTAATGCGTTCTTATTTAGTTGACTTATCATAATTTTTGTAAAATATTAAACTTGATATTTCTATTAAATAATAAATAATTTTTGACTGTTTGTGGTAATTTTTATAGCAAAAATCAATACGACAAAAGAAAACTGTAAATATTTCAGGTTCTATTTGTCAATATCAATTGAATTACGTTTCAATTTTATGATGTATTTAAAACGACTCTTCAAAACGTGCATCTATCAACTAACGCATGAATAAAATATGTTTTAATAATATATAATATAACTCAGAATATATCTATTAACATCTAACTAGCCATTTGGAATTCTATATTTGGAATTTTGTTGATGTGTTCGCTATTGACGTGTCGATGGATTGGCTAATCAAAATCTATAAACGGTAAATGGTTAATTTGACCGATGAATCAAAATTTTAGTTAAATACTCTCGTCTAAAAAAAATTCAACTGATACTCGATAGTAATCTATACACAATCTATACATTAATAATCTGTTAGCTGCAAATTTATTTAGATAATCTAATTTTAGCCAAATAAATATTTACGTTGGAATAAAATCTAGTAAGTTTTTATTTTATGGAGTGAAAAACTTTAACGATTGACTGAAAGTAAATTCAGCAGGTTAATTACTAATGTTTTTGAAAAATGTTTACATATATTTTCTTTATAAATTTTTAAATTATATTAATCGGGTAAAATATAATTTGTCAGTTAACTAGATATAAAAGTTAAATATTAACAAAATATTTATCTAAATTAATTTAAATGATAAAAAAATCTAGACGTTAACCCCTTTCAGTTACTTTGGACATAATAAAATTTACTAGCCAAAGTCACAATTTTTACCGGCTTTTATTGTCGACTTAATTTGACTGATTTTACTAAGCAAACATCAAACGAGTTAGTTGAAAATGCTTTTAAAAGGAGATAATAAGATATAAAAAAAATTGAACGACATTATATTTTTAAATACATAAATCGTAATACAACAAATTATTCAAAATGAAGCAATATCTCGTACCGGAGATGAAAGGAACACTTGGAAATAAAAATTGCTACTGACAAATGGGATGTGAAAGACTGCTTAAAACTGAAAGATGAGTATTTTGGGGTGTCGAGAATTTGCCGGGCAATTTATATTCGCAGAGTTTGGAAGTTAAAAGAGTACGGACTCATTTTTATGCGGTTTAACGCGTCGTATGTTACGACAAAAAGTTCAATTATTTTTCGATTAAAATTAGCGAAACTTATGAAAGTTCACGTATAGAATTATTTACAAAGTCATTCGTTGAAAATGAAAACGAACAAATGTAATAAACATTCACGTTTGGAATTGCGAATGACTAAAACGACAATGACGACGGCAAAATTTTCACTTTGTTAATTATTGCGCGAATTGACGAGATGGTATATATTTTTTTTATCTAAAAGTATGATATATTGAATGAATTAAAAATTTCAATGAAATAATGTTTTGAAAATATTTTTGGTTAAATACGACAAAAAAATTAATATAATTTGTGTTTATAGCAATGCTGAAAAATGGATCACGCAGCTTATGCAAATTTCACGTCGTGTTTTTCACACCTGTTGGTATGCAATTTTCACAATTGTTTACATATATATTACGCTTAATTTTAACACCGTAAGTTTACAAAAAACATATATTATATAAAAAAATTCATACAATTTCATCAGACCTACGTTCTTTATCGATAATGTGAAATCAAAATATAAATACCCATTCAAAAAAATTACCATAAAATTATTTAAATTTATAATGAAAGGCACATACTTTTAGCACATTTTGCATCAACATAATGTTTAACTAAATTATTGCCGACTATAAACAATTTCTTGATAGCTCGCGTGCAGCTTGATACAGCTTAGGTGAGGCACTAACTATCTCTAGAGGCACTAACTAGCTTTTTGATGGCAGTTTCCGTTACAAGGCCACTATTTAAAATTCATTCAAATCAATAAACGTAATTACCGTTGCGAAAACACAAATTTCAAAAGTGTATTCAATAAACACGCTGAATATCCGAAACAACGAAACGTGGGAGGTCGCTTTTGATCTTTTAATACTAATCGGTCGTTATCGCACGAATTTCTACAAACAAACATAACGAGTACTCGTATAAATAACTTGTTTGCTGAATTGCTCAGTCCGCGTACGATGCAAGACAGTTTTGTGTCGTAAGTGAACAATGCAGTGAAATGGTGCTTAGTTTATGTCTTTAAAAACTAAGCGCTTTTATCATTCGAAATTTGAACTTTTTCATTATCTTCCTTTTCATTCAACGAAAATTTAGACTTATACATGATAATTAGAGCTTAAAACTAAAATGATCTAATCATTGACACTTCCGAGACCATGAAAAGGAAGGAGTATGGAAACGAAAATAATGAAAAGGAAAAAGTTCGAATTTTGATGAAAAATTTCAACAAAGTGCCATGTCACTACTTTTTGCATCGTACATAAACCAAGCAATTCAAAAAAATTAATTCATAAAGAAATGATAAAATTGTATTTGAACGTGTCAATATTTACTATAAACGAAACATTAGCATTCCACGCAAGATTGAATGAGTGCTAATGCAAATTTTGAATTTGAATATAAAATAAAACAATATCGAATTCATTATTAATACGATTTGAATATTTCGAAAAATCTTGTAAACTAGTATATAGGCCCGATGTTAATAACATCTGCTGTGGATTCGTTAAGAAACGGAAAACGATAAAATGTGAAAACCCGATTGTGTGAACCCGAAATGTATACCCGATTTGAATATTTAATATTTA
>JAOXNN020000074.1:5898563-5927066 GCA_028571205.2 Hydropsyche betteni | reverse complement strand
GCTTATGGGGTTGGGCTGTTTGGGGATGTTGAGGGATTAAGGGTTATCTCGCGGATGTATGAAATGAGTTCTTTGTGAGTGAGCTAATGAAAAGATGTGAGTATTCGGTAATCCTTTACATAGGAAGTGTGAATTATTCCGAGTGCTGTTTCGCTTGTGAGGTTGGGCTATTTAACGATGTGGATGTAGATGTTGAGGGATTAAGGGTTGTCTCGCGGATGTATGAAATGAGTTCTTTGTGGGTGAGCCAATTAATGAAAAGATGTGAGTATTCGATAATCCTTTACATAGGAAGTGTAAATTATTTCGAGAACTAATTTGCTTGTGAGGTTGGGCTATTTAAGGATATGGATGTAGATGTTGAGGGATTAAAGATTATTTTACGGATGTAAGAAATATGTGAGTGAGCCAATAAAAAAATGTGGTTGTGAGTATTCGGTAATCCTTAACATAGGAAGTGTAAATTATTTCGATTGCTGATTCGCTTATGAGGTTGGACTATTTGAGGATGTTGAGGGATTAAAGGTTATTTCGCGGATGTAAGAAATATGTGAGTGAGCCAATAAAAAAATGTGGATGTGAGTATTCGGTAATCCTTAACTTAGGAAGTGTAAATTATTTCGAATGCTGATTCGCTTATCAGGTTGTGCTATTTGAGGATGTTGAGGGATTAAAGGTTATTTCGCGGATGTAAGAAATATGTGAGTGAGCCAACGAAAAGATATGGATGTGAGTATTCGGTAATTCTTTACATAGGAAGTGTAAATTATTCCGAGTCCTGATTCGCTTATGAGGTTGGGCTATTTAAGGATGTGGCTGTAGATGTAGATGTTGAGGGATTAAAGGTTATCTCGCGGATGTAAGAAATATGTGAGTGAGCCAACGAAAAGATATGGATGTGAGTATTCGGTAATCCTTCACATAGGAAGCGGTTATTATTTATGATGAAAATGCATTGTGGATGTTTAAATCGAGATCCTAAATATAATTTGTGCATTATAAGCCGATAAATTAGGTTTTTTTTAACGAATTTTGAGCGTAGTTTGTGTATGTTGTATGAAAGTTAAGTTTGACAGTTTCATTTTCGTTTATATCGTATAAATTTGGATATGCTAATAATACTGTGTAATATTTAATTCATTAAAATTTGTTTAAAAATTAATAAATATAACCATCAAATTATATACGAAATTCGTTTAAAAAAAAATTAGATTATGCATTTTAAAATTTCACCGAGAGTAAAGAATAATTGTGTATTCATATTTTTAAAAATAAAGTATTCGTAATTAATTTAAATTGTTTTTAAAAAATGATCGGAAATATGATAAAATCCAAACTAACGGACATCATTATAAAGAGTACGGTTATTTTTCAATACAAAAAAATAACAAGAAAACGCTTCATCGTTTACTGCGGTGCGGATTTATAAAAAATCGTACCTAGAAAAATAAAATAATTACATTTCAAAGATAACGAGATACCGTATTTATTTTCCAATTAGCACAAAGTGTAACGCTGCTCTTTACTTAGCACTCCATTCTTCACTAACGCGATCAATTATCCAAGAATTAGTGCACCTCTCAAAAAACAACCACAAATATTCACCATAAAATTGTATAACACAATCATTACATCAATCCGAATTTTTTTTAGAAAGCACAGATACGCTATCATATCGCAAAAATTGCGATATTATAAACAAACAAATGATCGACAGACGACCGATAGACACATTGTATCAAAATGTTTACTTTGAGCCCGGTTTCGTGACCGATAAACGAACGAGAACAATCAGATCGTGTGAAGGAGATAAGCGGCCACCGGAGACAATGGCCGATCGCGATGCGGAAAAGCGGGCAGGCGACGAATGGGTTAACGCGGCCCGATTCCGGCCGAAATCGGAACCGATTTGACAATTATGGCACTGCGAATGTGTGCCATAGTCAAATTATGGATTCCGATCGCGATCCGGGCAACGAAAGCGAGATTGATCTGATGATTTTCGATCGAATCGTCGCGCAGAGTCGGCGCAATGGCGGGATCTGTCTGCAAAAGTTGGATATTTGAAAATTTGAAGTCGTTTTGAAAAAGGTGTCTTTGCAAATTTGTATGTTGGTTTTGATAGTGTTGTTGTTTCTTGAAAATATTTTGGAGCGATTTTTGCAAAACAACTTTGAGTACTTATAAAAACATCTTCCCGTTTCAAGACAAGGTACTATTAGCAAAATATTTTATGATCAAAATATTGATTATCAAAGTAATATTATCCTATTAATCCATCTGAATTAATATTTTGAGATTTTTGAATAATTTTAGATAAAAGTGGGAAGAATTTTTGAATTAGTCGATGTTCAATCCAATGCACCAAAGAACTTGTAAAAATTGCTCCAGAATATTCCCTAAAAATAGCAATTTTGTCAAAATTTCTATAAAATTTTTAAAGGATATCATTTTTATAATGTTTAATACAACATGTGTATCGAATGTTTTAAGATAGATTTTGAAGAGTCTGAATACTAAAAATTAATTTTAATTGAATAATTTTGAGACATAATACGTAATCGGATACATTTTCTGATCGTAATAATTTCCGCTTAACTTATGGAATAAACGTTAGTTGGTTTATTTGGAAAAACTAACCGATTCAAATCTGAAAAATATTGAAAGATTTGAGTACTGAAAATAATTTATAATAAGTTGATTTTATATCAGTAATACTTAACCGTATCCTACTAGTAATCGTATAAATTTTCGCTTAACTTAAGTATTAAAATATAAAATAAACTCATAATGAGGAAATATATCTATGAAAATATGATAAACGAGCATTCAGTGGACAAAGAAAACTTTGAATATATGAAGATTTTTGAACGTTTATTTATTTAAATGGATTGGTTATCAAAGTTAAGCAACACGCGACGTATTAATGAATGAATATAATGATTTATTTTTGAACTAAATAAAAATTTCAGTATTCAATCTATCAAAGAGAAAAAACATCAAAAAAAACTCATATCATAATTAACATTATATAGGCCACACAAAACTCGAATCAAACAGTCATAAATTAGAAAAAAGCACAACCCAAACGATTAAAAACATCCATTGAGACAAATTACCATCGCTACAAAAGAATCAATTCCGACAAGCGCAAAATTGCGATTCACGCACGCACACACACACACACACACACACACACGTTTAATAATCACGGTGGCCATATTTAAAAGAGACACGTCCAATGAAGCTCTTACTCGAATTCGCCGAAACGCGTCTCCGTGTGTCAATTATTGCGGCACTCTATAAACGTGGCCATGTGTCAAAGTGTGGCAAACGCACGCCACGTTCATAGATGATGATGGAGGCCAGAGATGGTGAAGCTGGGGGTGGCGTTGATGGTGATGGAGGGTTTTGTTTGATTGGACTTTAGTTTGTGTGGTTTTTTAGGGTTTGGGAAGTGTGCAGGGATTTTTGGAGGTTGTTGATGATGGTGTGTTGTAATGGGTTTGTGGTGGTTGGAGGGTTTTGGGTAGGTTCTGTTTGGTGGGTGGTTGAATTGTGTGGTGATTTATGGTAGTTTATTTGGAGAATTTTGAAGCTGATGTGATTTTATACGTTTATCGATCACTAATGACTACGGGTGTGGCTGGAGTATGATTCCGTTTTTAACATTTACTCGATCGACAAATTTGGTATTTAACCATTTGAATAGAAAATGAGAGTTAAATCTATCGTTAAATCGACGATTTCATAAAATGCTTCCAATTATCTATCGATCGTCATACAAATTATAATATAACGTGCCGGCGTCGCGATTGATTGTTACAATAATTAGAATTGGTCATCGGCGTTCGGTGCACTAGTATGTGCATTTGAATCAGTCCTTATTTTCCCCTTTCCATCCTATCTACATCCTATCATTTTAGTTTCATTTGTTGCTATGAGCAAGATGGTAACCTCCTCAAGGTGCTCTATGGCTGTTGAAAGACAATCTGCCAATACCATCAAATACCGAGTAAAAACTAGACACGAAGAAAAAAAAAGTTTATGGTGGTTTGGGGGGGTTGGAAGGTTTTGAGCAGATTCTGTTTCTTGATTTGTAGAATGATTATTTATATGGGGTCAAAATTTTACTGGTTTTCTGGAGGAGACTGAACTTAATGTGATGTTGAGCGGTTTTGATGTGCATGATTAATTGGCAGTTTGAGTGAAGATGTCGAAATTGGTGCGATGTTAATAGGTTTATGGTTGATTGGAAGGTTTCAGGAGGATTATTTTTGTTGAGTGGTCGAATTTTGTTTGTAGTTTGGTGTTATGGTTGGTTAGTAAGTAGTTGGTTTGGTTTTGGTGGTTTTTTGGAGGATGTTGTAGTCGAGTGTGGTGTTAAGTGGTTTATAGATGCATGATTAATTGGCGGTTTGAGTGGTAGGAGGTTTTTTTTGTAGGTTGCCTATGTTTAGTATACTTGAATCATCGTATCGATATCAGAAGTGTTAATTGATGTAAGGCACAAATTATGGCTTTTCAGGAGAGTCGGAAAACGTGGTTTTACCGAAAATTTTCTATATCTTTTATATTATTACAGTTGCCAAGATGATATTTTAAATAGGTTTCAAATTAAATATCAAATTCATATATTTATAATTTCAGATAAACTGCATATGGCCGAATCTAATTATTGACTGCATCGCGTGTGTATAATTTTAGAAATTTACATTCTACAAGGATAAACTGTTGATATTACTATTTTGTACGAAAAATAAATATTTAGGCATATCAAATCATTCATTATAGTATTATATCTACGCAATACAAGATATATTTAATGATTGACCGAGTATTAATGGTTAGAAATGAATTCATTTTAATTTTTAAACAGTCATCATTTTCTTGTTAAGGAAAACGCTATTTAGGTTACATACGATAATGATTAAATTTTATTAATTTTCTATGAAAATCAAATGATAATGTTTTAATCTAAAATATACATATATTGATTCAATTTATAAACAACGAAAAATCGATAATCAATAATAATTCGACATTTCACAAACGATCAGATATTATAAAAAAATACACGCTACTCGAATACTATGAAAAACAGAAGGGACCGAAATATTTTATTGTTTCAAAAATTTCATGTTAAACGTACACTATTACGTCACATAATATATTATAGTATACGTGTCAGAACCAACCAGCCCGTGGTGCAGCGGTATGTTGCGGGGACTATCAATTGTAATGATGATAGTTTTTGAGTTTGACAAGAGTATGATTCCGTTTTTGACATCTACTCGATGGACGAATTTGGTATTTAACCATTTGAATAGAAAGAGAGTTAAATCTTTCATTAATGAGATGATTTCATAAAATTCTTCTGATTGTAATCCCTATCTATTGATCGCAATACAAATTATAATAAAATTTGCCGTTGTCGTGATTTATTGTGACAATAATTACTATTGATTGTGACTATAATTTGAATCGGTCTTCCTTCGTGTGTACATCCTATCATTTCAGTTCCGGTTGTTGCTATGAGCAAGGTGATTACCTCCTCAAGATGCTCTATGGGTGTCGAAAGAATACCACTAAAAACCGGACACGAAAAAAAAATCAGAACCACAATATTATTTCATGTTAACCGAATTTCCATCTAAAACGCAAAAGACTTTCAACCACACAAAAATTTCAATAAACCAAACGAGAGGCTCGGCAGTAAATAGTGCTAAGCGACATTTGTCACTTTTGGAGAAATTAAGAAAAGGCAAAAAAAATAACTGGTCAGAATTTAAATCAAAACGATCAGAATAAAATATTAAATGGTCAGAATTTAATAACGAAACGGTCAGAATTGGTTAGGTTAGGGTTTTTAGTATTATTCTGACCATTTAATATAAATTCTGACAAACCTAGTTAAAATTCTGACCATTAAATATTCATTCTGACCTTTTTAATTAGAATTCTGACCAAAATCGTATTTAAATTCTAACCATTTAAATAGCAACCTTAAGAAAATTGCGAATTCGCGAAAAAGTCGCGAGCGTCATCAAACGAACGAACACACACAGAAATCCGTGATTATATATAGGAACTATCATTATATATAGGCCCGATGTTAATAAAATCGGCTGTGAATTGATAACCATACTATAACGTAATAAAATAAAAATTGAATACATTTATGCAAAATTATTTTATAACCGTGCCGTTGCGTGATGCAATAAAACAAAAATTGAATATATGCAAACATATTTTATAACCGTGCCCTTGCGAAATTTCTCCAGAATATAAGATTATGGCCGAAATTATAATGACCATAAAGACTAAATTCGGAGCTCGCGTTATAGCCGTTTTCGTGTAGTGAGCGTCATCGAACATACGAACAGACGGTCAGACGGACAGAAATCCGTGATTATACATAGTGGATTTCTGTAGTAAGACCAAGCACCTACTGCGATTTGTAGTCGCGGCGTTCGTTTAGTCGCGAAAATGAAACTCATTGTTTTAGGCTAAAGTGAGCCCATACGGTTTACGGGCACACTTCAACCTAAAACAACGCGTTCCATTTTCCCGACTACAAATCGCAGTCGGCGCCTGGCCTAAAAGTAATAATTTTCGTAAAAAATAAAAAAAAAATCAATTCGACAATTCCGGCGCTCATCACCATTTACTGCCCTCGAATAATATTCCGACCGAACAATTGACAACCCCTGCCCCTCGCACGCATCCCAACACACACGACACCGCATCTGTAGCTGTATCGCGCGAGCGGTGGCGAATCCAGCGTGACGTAGTTGGCGGGTGTTTAGTTTGGGCGCGGACAGTGACCCGCACGCGGAAGTCAACGAACTCGCGCACACACACACCCACGCGACCCGCGGCTACGTACACGCTATCTACACGGCCGACAGCGCGCAATCTACACGGCCGCCAGCGATTATTGTCGCGTTCGATCTCGCCGCGATTATCGGAAGATTGCGGGGGGGGGGGGGATTTTTGACGTGTGTACCGTGTTTCTATGAAAATAAGACATGTTATGATTTTAATATAAGACCTACTACGAAAATAAGACCTAGTGAAAAAAAACATCGCATTGGCGTTGTGTGAAGGTGCTCGAGCGGCAATTATCCGATAGGGCGAAATGCGTCTTTGTTTAAATTTGACATTGTTTAAAATTTAATTTAGCTTTATTTTAAATTGTGAAATTTGTATCCGATTTGAATATTTAATTAATAAAACCAGTTCATTTGTTCATCGTCATCATTGAAAAAAAGAAAAAAAAAGTTGCGAACGTCATCGATACAGACGGATAGACATACAGAAATCCGCTATTATAAATAAAGGATTTAGTATCAAATAAGGCGTATTTGGTTTTTGCTCGAATTTTATGAACTAACCTAAATCCATAAAGTAAGAAGTGATTCATTTAGACAGAGTAGCTGTCCAGGAACAACGTGCGAACTTAACATCTTTAACGCTTCTCTATCATAAGTCATAACAAATATTAATAATTAAAAAACAATAATAATATGATAATTATTTTCAAAATATTTTATAATTCGGTTACATTTGACTTTTTCTTCATTAATTTTTCGATATATCGTACGTACTAAATCATTATATTTTTAATTGCATTAATAAAAATGATTTGAAAGATGGTTTTAATATAAGACCTAGTGCAGTTTTCGAGTGAAAAATTATTATAAGACCGGGTTTTATTTTCGGGGAAACACGGTATGTGTGTGCGTGTGCGTGTGACCTGGGTGCGCGGGAAAATGGAGGTGAGGTGTGCGCATGCGCGGACGAGCACGTGCGCGCGCGCATGCACCCAGTGTACGTTTGATGTTTTTTTTTAATGTTGATTTTGATTGGAATTGGTATGGGATTGTGATCGGTTTGTATGTCGTGGAAATTTTTTGAATAATAATGGTAAAATGATATAGTTTTCGCTTTTACGACAGAAAAAATTAAATTGATATGAGGGGCTCGGTAATAAATAGTGCTAAGCGCCAAAATGATAAAATTGAGTTTCTTTTTTTTACTAAAAAAATTAGTACTTTTACTACAGAAATTGATAAATAATGACATTCTTTCAAAAGATGACAGTACTATGCTCTGTTACTCATAGTTTTATTTGTATTCAAATACATATAAACTGTTTTTCTTAACATCTCTAAAAGTGACAAATGTTGCTTAGCACTATTTACTGCCGAGTTCCTCATATTTATTCTGAATTTTTTGATATAAGTTATTTCGATTCGAAACAAGAAAATTATGATCGATTTTTATATTACGAATATTTTTTAATTTTTATGATAAAATTAAAAGAAATATACAGAAAGTCCTCAACTTACGACAGTTCACACTGGAAAAATTAATTCAAATCAATTATTTTACAAAAAATATTATAATCTGCCGTCACTTATGGTTATTGAAAAAAATATGGACTCTTAAACTATGCATTAAAAATATAAAATTTGATACAAATAAAATTGATTGATTTTTATTTTTTTATAGATTTGACTTACATTTGAAATTCAGGAACATATCTCTGTCGTAAATCGAAGAATACCTTTATAGAGTATTATTATTTTGTTAGTATAATATTAGAAATTTTTAAAGTGACAAGGAAATTATGAATTATCATGATTTTTTTCGATTATAACAGAAAAATTATGATATTTAAAAAAAAACATATAAATCGAAATTTAAGATGGATTTAATTATGTTAAAAATTATATGTTGAGTGTAAAATAATATTATATTAAATGCACAAAATAAATAAGGAAATGAATTTGGTGCTGAGCGTGGGATAATCAAAATATTTTTTAATAAAGCCGAGGAAATTTTTAAATTAAGAATATACATCATATTTTTAGATGAACATTTTAAGATTTAAAAATTGCGTCGAATGTTGAAAATTGTTTCATTACAAACGATAAATGCGCATTTACACATTTTCAAAACCATTTCCTCTTCAGTTCCACAATTCGAAAAAGCACTCCAAATGAATAATAAAAAAACAACTTAACATTTCGATCATAAAAGAGCATAACTACGAACCGCGGCGTTCGAACAGAACAATTCCCATATATCGAGCCCGAGTTTAATCGACGGGAATAGTTTTTAATTTTATCCGACGGAGAATTTCATTCATTCGAAGCAGAATTACATTCCTTCCCTCGAGCGAAATCCCAACGGATGAAAAGAACGGAGTCTCCGCCGGAATTGATTTTCTTCCAAAGCCCATAGGCTCACCATTTATGAAATTTTCAATTGAAAATCCAATTTCAACTAACTATCCTCTAAAAGTCTATAGCTTAATGCGATTAGTGATGTAATTTTTTTACAAAAACAATTTTGGATTGAACCGTATATAAAACTTTCGATGTTATAATACGAAAATTTTAGCAAAACGTAAACAGATCCACAAATCCGTATCACTGGTCAATGGACAGCCATCCGATGCACTTTCCACGAAATTCCTCCGTGGAAATTCCTCGCAGTTAGATCACTCGAGTTACGTCACACGATCGGTTGAATGACTCCGGCCGGTCGTCGACGTGCACAATAACACAGCTGCGAGCCGGCGGTTTGGTCGCGCTGGTCGCCGGGCGACCAACGCGGCGGCCGAGCGGCGGCCTGCGGGGCGGTTTTCCGGGCGCGCAGGGGGAAGGTGTAACAAGAGAGAAAATGCGAATTGCCGATGGTGTATGGGGGCCCGTGGTGCGGAAAGCGCGTGGCGCGTGCGGTCGCAAGCCGCCTCGGGTCGCGACTATGAACCGCGGGGCTGCCGCCCCCGTTCCACGCCGGCTCCGCGGGCTCTCAAACTGGGGGGCGCGGCGGGAGGCGCGGCGGAAGGACGACAACCCCTTTGGCTCGGTGTTTGTAAAGACGATGGTCGGTGTGTGGATGGTATGTGGATTGAGGTCGTTTTTTATTCGAAAAGATTGAGGTCTTTTTTTCGAAAGGATTGAGGTCTTTGTGAGGTGTTGTTTTTTCGGATTGTTCAGAGGTGGAATGACCCTTTTGGGGGATGGTTCGTGGATTGAGGTCTTTTTTTCGAAAGGATTGAGATCTTTTTTTTCAAAAGGTTTGAGGTCTTTGTGAATTTTTTTGAGGTGTTGTGTGTTTTCGGATTGTTCAGAGGGGCAATGACCCTTTTGGGTGATGGTTTATATTTGAGTTGTTAAGATGATGATTTTTTGTTTTAGCTATAAATTTCGATTGCGTTATTTGTTATATAGTGCTAATATTGTTGTTTAGTATATGTGTTGGTTTTTGTCAATTTTTAAATTGCAAGGTTTGTGAATTTTATTACTTGTATCGAAAATTGAAATGTGAATTTTTAACCATTGATTCGATTTAATATGTTTTTTCTTTCTTTCAATATAATTTAAAAAAAAATAATGAAAATTTTGTAATAAGTTGGTATTTTTTTTAACGTTGTTAGGATTACTACTTTTTATGTTTCAAATTTGTAAGAAGAACCTTTAAAAAACAACCCTTTTGATAATTTATCTAAAAATTGTTTATAAAGTTGTTTGTTTGTTAACTTTAATAAAAAAAAAATCATTCTGGTAATAAGTGTGACTTCTAAAAAAATATTTTTTCATGATTTAAAAATATTGGACTATTTTAGAGAAAATTTAGTCGTTGAAAATCGTTGGTGAAATAAAATAAACGATGTGTTATAGACATAATAATTTCCCTATATTACTTTTCATCAATTTTCAATTTTCTTTTAGTTAAAAAAAATGATCATTTTAAAAAAGTAAATTATACGAAAAATCTATAAAATTACATCAGTTCACATATTTCATTGATAAAAACCATATCTCATCAATCAAGGATTACTCAATCGACTCCACTAATCACAAACAGTTCCAATCGACAAACAAAACAGTCAACCCAAACAACAAAAGTAATCCTCGAAAAACCAAAATAACCCCAAAGTATGAGAACATCTGCAAACGCGCAACGAGAAAGCAGCGCCGTATCTCAATTAAGATTTTCAAAGCGTCCGGATAATCCTCTTCCGGGTTCGCCAGTTTGAGAAGCGCTGGAGCGAGCCAACGACACACTCGAGACGAACTCGTGCCCTCTCAATTCCTGTCTTGACCTCACCTTGCGGTCCTTCATACCTCGCCACTTCGCCGACTTTCGTGGCCGCTGACATGGGCCGGTGCAATCGCCGAGCCGGCCCTGTCGTGGCTGTCCGAAAAGGTTGCCACAGTTCTAAAATTGTTTGTATGAAGGAAAGTTGGACTGTATGTTGAAATGTGATCTGTATCTGATTAATATCTTTGAAAATTTGCAATATGTTTAATTAGGAAATTATAGATCTAATAGATATAATTATTGCGTTGGTATATTCGGGTGTTTTTGATTAAAAAATTGTGATAATCCATTGGTTTAATAAGTTGATGTTTAGAATTGATATCCTGATTTGTGGATAATCAAAATATCATATATTTAATAGTTGAGTTAAAATTAAATTTAGATAGCCATTAAAAAATATTAAGTAACCGTTTATTGTTTTGATCAATTAATTAGACACAAATTTAAACGAAAATGATTTAAAAAAATTAGATTGTATTTTTGGTCAGTATTTTTAGTGATTCAAATGAAATTTGTTCATCACATAGACTTAATGATCAAATGGTTTAAATTTTTCGCAAGCTGCCTAGAAAATATGCGTAGATCAATGAATTAGCTACAGATTTATCCAGCCCATAAAAAAGATACATAAAACTATTAAAAAAAAAAATTGGTTAGTATTTTTAGTGATCTGCATGAAATTTGGTCATTACATAAACCTAATGATTAAATGGCTTTAATTTTTCACTAATTGGCTAGAAAATATATACGATCAATTTTTTAGCCACGAATTTATCTAGTCCATAAAAAAATATCTAAAAATACAAAAAAAAACTAGATATAGATTTTTAGTCAATATTTAAAATTTAATTTGGTTTTTATATATAGATCAAATGGTTTGAATTTATGACCATTGCCTAGAAAATATTTACAGATATTCAAAATAATGATTGTTTCGACGATCTTATAAATGCATTTTCCTACATTTTAGCCTATACACAAAAATAGTCCTAAAATCCATTACACAATAAAATATCATATAATGTCGGTTTTTTTTTTTGAAAAATCGGAAACATAATGTTTTACGACACGTGTTTATCGTTCGTTCACATTTGTACGTAAAAGTGCAAGTACCTTACAAACAACTTCTCGATCAAACATTGCACAATTGCATTGTCGTACTCGTATGCGGCATTTTGTGATAGCCGATGGATTTAAAAAAAAAAAAGAAAAATACCAGGAACATCTGTATTTGTTCTTTATTGTTATATTGTTTTCAGTTATGCAACGCGACATTTTCGAAAATGGTCAATTTCGAATGTTGTTCGAACGCGAATTATCTTTGAGAACTTTGACCGTAATTGTACATTATATCTATGATCATGAATAATAAAACATACCAAAAAAGATAACGATGACAATATTGATAAAATAAAAAATAAAAAATTGAAAAAAAAGAAAGCAAGCGCAACGACATGTCCATGCTTTCGAATCTTTCCCGATTTGAATAAGTTGACATTCAATAAGGCATCCCCCATCCTTTTTCCTCTACACACATGTTGTATATGTTAAAAAGAGACAAAAGATACGAGTTGTGCTCGGCTTATGAAAAAGCAATTAGGCCCGTGCACGTTGCAAATGAGCCGGTGGCGCAATAATGGACAGCCGAAATGAAAAATTCAAACCCGTACACGTATTTGCATTCTGTTTAGAAAGTTTCGGTGATGCTGATGATTCTGTAACGTTGTTTTACAATGTAAAGATTCTGTTGGTGAGTATATATGGATGTGCTTGTTCTAATAAGGTTTCGAATGTTTCTTTTAAAGATAGTGCTTTGAGAATTACAAATGTTTGATTGGAAAATATTTAGATTGAAGTTATCTAAGCTTTTATATAAAGTAAAGGTGAATACAATTTTAGTATAGTCGTTTATCTATTGTTATTTTAGTTGTGCATGTTTTAGAATTGTTAAATTTACTGCTTTGCGATGCGAAATTATTGGTTGCACAATGGATTTTTTAATTGCATTGTAATTTTTTTTTGCGAAACTCGTTGGGAAACAATATTGCACTGCGAACTGCCTCTTGCAAAACGTACGTATTCGACGCCGTATAAAAATTGAATCGCAATAAAGTAAACGCAACAATGTCACTGTCATTAACAAGAAATTTGGAAAATTTCGGATTTTAAAATTCGAACAGGAACACAGACAAACCCCATAACATCCATTGTCTAGAAATTATCGATAAAAAATGACGAAATTCAGTCAAAATCATCATGACGAACAGTTTGCGCAATACAATTTGAATATAGTACTGTACGTGTGCGCAACGCGCTTAAGAAGAGTGCGTCCGATAATGAGATAGCGTCAGCAAGGGGATATCAATGTGTTAAAAAGAGATGGCGATAGTTCGAAGAGCTACCGTTCGCGAATGCGAATCGGGAAACGGTTCTTTGGTGTAAAATTTTTGAAGGTTCATTGACCTATAAATAACGCGGCACCGCTTCAAAACTTTTTTTTGTTATCGATGCAATGGCATGGTTTTAAAATTTATACGTCATAATAATTTATTTATTAAAATAGTATTTCATATGAAAATTATTTTAAAGCTTTTATACTCCATATTTAACCTTATAAAAATCAAATTCGATCTTTTAAAATTCAAATTAAACTTTTTACAAATCAAGTTTAACCTTCGCAAATTTATTATCTTTATTTTTCAATATTTATTATGATTTTATGAAAAAAAGTTAGATACATATCCATGATACCTATTTTCAGCTTGATTTACTAAAAAAAAAAAAAATAATTATGTATGTAAAACTTTGTGAAAATCACCAATTGTGATTGTCAAAGTCAAATTAAAGAATAGATTGTATTTCATCAATTAGAAGAAACGAAATTACGCTATTATTTTCTTTTGATGAAATTTTGATAAATTTCTTTACAGTTGAATTTTGTTTTTTTTAAAGGTTTAAGTTGGGAAGATTGATTTGATAAGTTTAAATTTATAATACAAAAGATATATAATCATAATCAATTTTTATGAATTCATATGATTTTATTAAAATTTAACAATAGGTATTATTTATTTGAATGTTTGGTTTTTATATGACTTGATAATCAAATTTACGCAATGATAAATATTTTTCAGTCAGAAAATGAACGGAATGATTTTTTTTAAAGAATTCTTTTAAGCGCTGCTTATTACATACAAGGTCCTCTGAATCTAATGATCATAAATTTTAATTACTTAAAAATATATTAAGATATATGATAGATATTTAGTCTTTTACAGTGCATTTGCATCCAAATGTGGACTAATTTATTAAATTTTACGATTTCCTAATACCAATACGTCTATTTTTAAACTTATCAACAATGGGTAGTAAATTTATAATCAAATTGCATTTCATTTCATTACTTTTCAAATATAGTTCTAAGAAATTAAATTGTTCTCGAATAATCTAAGAATGCAAAAAAATGTTATATGGAAAATTTTCAAGAATGCTTCCATTTTATCAATAAAACCCAAGAAAACAAACGTTCCAACGACGCTCGTAAAACAGCACATTTATAATTTTACTATGCGACTTGCGCATTTTCTCTCGCATTCGACAAAGCGTACGAATATCTGCAACAGGCATTGTAAAATCGCTTTTACTGATAAAAATACAAGAGTTGAGGTAGGTCAAATTGTGCACTCGCACCGTTGAACAATGGGCCAGAGATAATATCGGCTGACATGCACTATGACGTTTATATCCTTTTGTATTTGAGCGCCGTTAGAAATCGCTCGTTATGCACATTACTGCATGCGAGAAACGCACGTTTTGTCAACGCCGAGTCGAATTTCCAAATTTACATACCGGCCGACGACAGTCTGTAGGAATTGCGATGCTCACCTGAAACAAAGAAGAAGACACGTTAGACATGATTCGATGCTGAAATCGGAGGCGTGGGATGAAATCTGAACCGGTCAGAGTCCCGTCAAGTGACCGAGAAGGTCGCCGCTGCTTTGTAAACGGCTTGATTGTGAGATATGGGCGATAACAGTTGAATGCAATTTGTGCATCGTTCGAAGGACGTTGTCCATTTCACTCGGATACACTTTTCCCGGCCGACCGTTTGGCGGAATCGTTATTTTATTGAAATTACAATTGGACGCCCCAACGGTTGAATGCACCTTGTGAATACGCACATTTTCGTATTATCGAGCGCCGGTTTGATTCATTCGAATAAATTTCAATTAGGGAGTGATTTATTTTTAGTGCGATATGATGAAAATTCCAAGGTCATTGAAAAAATGTTGATTTTCGTGATAGTTTGTTTATTTTAAGTTTTCAAGGTCATTTAAAAATATATTTTAAAAATGCACTAGTGGTTGACCATTTTTCAGAAAAACTTAAGGTGTGATAGATTAAAGGTTACGTTAATTTTTACGTTTTTTAAGAAAAGTGATTAATCACAGGTACATAGTGAAATACTAGTGTTGTTAACTTATTATTGTTAAATTTTGAGAAATAATAAAAAAAAAATTGTAAAGATATTTTAAAGCCGGCCCTTTAGAGAATTTGAATAAATAAAAAAAATGTGTTAATTCAGATTGAGAAACTTTGCAACAGGAAAAAAGTGAACTCTCTTGAATGGATTCTGTATGTAAAAAGAATCGCATACAATTTTGTAAGTGCGTCAAAAATTATTTTAATTCACATGCAATATCTATAAATAAACTTTTGGAAAAAAGTTAAAAATGCATTCGCATTCGTACAATACGACTTTTTCACGTAAATTCATAAAAAAAATCAATTTCCGTGTTAAAAATAAACACGCAAGTGCAATATCAAAGTCGCCGGCGTTTGACCGAAATCTGCCCTAAGCGCGCCCTTGTCTCCGAGCCCCAATAGCCCACATTACGCGGCCAGATCCGATAACGGGGCGCGGAGGGCCGAGGGGGGCCCTATCCACGCACACGAAAAAAGAATAGAGCGCAAAGAAACAACAACACGGCGTAAATGGACGTGAATAAAGGGCCTCTCGATCGGCAAGGCCTTTGTCTCTGTCTCTGTCGCGCGCGAGATAGAGCCGATAGCGGCGTCTCTGTCGCGCGTGCATGTGCTGTCGGCCGAGTGCATTGACCCGGCTGCGTGTACTGTGAGCTGTTACGACATCGGCGCGCGGGTGTGTGTGTGTGCGAGCGAGAGGTGTGGGGGTGTGCGTGTGCGTAATTCGGTTTTACAGTGGGCTCTTGTTATGTGGGGGGTGCGGGTTGCCCGGGTTTTTGGTTTTGAGGCGATGGGGTATGTGATGATTTATGGGTTTGTTTTTCGTTTTGTCGTGGGTGTTGATTGGTTTTGTAGAAAATAATAATTTTTTTTAAATGAAATGATTTTTTATAAGAAATTTATTGAATGTGAAAATTGTTTGTTTTGTTTTTGGTGAAGGATGGAAATTTTTGATTTGATGTGCATCTTAAAATTTTTATTTTATTTTATTTTTAAATAAGAAATATAGCAAAATTCATATTCTATGATTTTTTACAAAAGTAAGGATTAATAGATTTTATGGTTTTGTAAGAAATGGTTATTTTTTTATTTTTGTACATAGATAAGATTGATATTTTATTCAAAGAAGAAATTTTGAGAAATGTTTATATTATTGTATTGAAATATTGCATTTTTTATGAAAAAGCCAAGGAATATTGTGTTTTCGTGCAATTTAAGCAACATTGAAATTTGATATCTGAAATAAATTGAAAATGAAATAAAAATTTTAATTGGTGGCTTCGCAACTCATCTTCTGTATAATGAATAAATATAGGTTTTTTTTTATAATTTACAAAGTCAAACTTTGCGTTTGTAATCTTCAAAGTTCTTTTTAAACCACGTTACGATGCTTAAGTATCAGAAATACAAGTATCTCCCAGACTCCTATAGGTATATCACAAGTCAAATCAACTATCATATTTGACAAATTATCTCAAACATTTATTTTTTTAACACCAAAAGAGGCAACACATTGACAGATGAAAAATTTCACAAAAAACGCAACATTTTTTCTTGCGTTTTTCACAGAAAACTCAATTACGTAAATTAAATTTTTAAACAAAAAAATTCTTATTTAATCAAAACGATATAAAAAAAGCGACAACCCTGGTTAATTGATACCGAAAAAACACAACAGATGTCGCGCACTATACAATCACAAACAACTTTTCCGATACGACACACTCATTATATTGCAACACAGCACAATTTCCCCAAAATTCCATTCATCAAAATCGCAAAAAATAAAAAAAATAAAAATCCACACTCCCTCCAAACCTTATATCCCCTTAACAACAAATTCTCGAAAAAAATTATAATAAACAAAAACAAAAAAAAAAAACCGACAATTCGCATATAGCGCGAATCGAGCGTGACAAGCATACAAAGCTACACGCGACGTCACCGCATTATATACATCGGCGTCTCGCTGACCCAGTTTCGCGCTCGGCCCACTTCGGCCAAGTTCGGCTGCATTCGCCGAGTCTACTCCCCCCTCCCCGCTTCCCTGCCGCCCCTCCCCGCGTTATCAATTATCTCTCTCGTTGCGCCGAAGTGGGTCAGGAATAGGGAACGCGATCTTCGGGCCGACAAACTTTCTCCGCGGGGTCGCGAACCTTTTGTTTTGTCCGTCAGGTTGGCGGCGGGTTTCACCTGTCGCAAGGTTGCAACGTGGCGGATTCGTGGGCGTACGCAAATCGGCGTTTTCGAAAGAGAAATTGGACTGAATTGGATTGATTGGATTGAGTTGTTTATGTTGGGGGTTTTTTTTATCGACTATTGTTGGTGATGGATTTTGGTATGGAAATGTGAAAAGTGATGTTTTTTTATTGGTCGTTTCGAAATGTTTTGAAGTTTTATGTGTTCCGTTTTTTTTAATAAAAATTTCAAGGTCAAATTTAGAATTTCTTAAAAAAATATTCGCAATCTAATAATTTTTGGTAAAATGTTCTTTATTTGAAATTTAAAGACCTAAAAAAGCCTAAATATTATATTAAAATTTTTAAGAACGATTGTGTTTATAAAAAAAAATCGCAATCTGATGACACTGTAATTTAAAAAAATTAAAAAATCAATCTTTACTAATCATCAAAGTTAAACGACATAAAATGCAGTCATTAAAAAAAAAAATACTTCAACCAACTCAATACAAAAACGAAGAAAATCTCATTTTCTTAAAAGAAAATTCAATCCCAACGACACAAATAAAAAATTAATCAAACAAATTCATCAACGGTAAACGAATTTAAATACAATCATCAAAATTTTTCAAAAAATAATAAATCAGCAACCGACTCATCAATACACTTTTCACTTATCAAATAAAACAAAATTCACAACCGCATCGAAAATATTTTCAAATAGGTCACGCACGATGATTAAACAACATATTATACATTTTCTTTGAAACATTCAAAACCGCACAATTTCTCTTATCGCCCGTAAGCGGAAAAGCCTTCGCAAGGACACACTTTCTCACTAACAATTGAATCATTGTTGCCAACTATTCGCCAAACACAAAAATCCGCCAAACTCGTCACCGTATCCGGCCTTCGTCCCGATTGCGGTAAAGATTTAACGTGTAAAACGATAGCCCGGCTGAAACCGGGAAAATTCGAAAAATGGCGGGAAATGCATTCGGTTGCATCTCTGTTTACGTCGATTTTCTATTTTTGTTTTATCGGCAGCGCCATGTGGCTTTATCTGGCTGGCCTATTTGTTAGAAATTTCGATGGGGTGAACTGTGTGTGTGTGTTTTGTGTGATATGATTGGTGAAGAGAGGTTTTGGGAAAGTGGAATTTTCGTTTGGGATGATTGAAATTTGAATGGGTTTGTCTGTATATGTTGTAGATTGGGAGGATGTCATGAAATTAAAAAAAAAAAAGATTTTCGTATCTTATTAGGAAAATTTTACAAAATTTTTATTTTGAACGGCTTTACTTATGTATTCTATCATTGAACAAAAAAAAAACAATGGAAAATCATTTCAGTTATTATTTCTCATGAAAAACACTGAAATAGTCAGAATAAGCTGATATGATAAAGTTTGTCAAATTCATATGTATTGATTTTTTTTAAACAAAATGTTTTATTTCGGAATCATTAGCTGATACTAAATATTATAGAATTGATATTAAAGTAAAGAAGTTTCTTAAAAAAAATTATATTATGGATTAAACAAATTATTTGAATAAATATATAAAAAATTTTGATCAATATGATATTTGTATGATGGATTGTTCTTTCATATAATTTTTATAAAATCTATAGATTAAAAAATTTAAAAAATTTCAATAAAATGAACGAAAAGAAATGAAAGCATGATGTTTTAGGATTGATGGAAAAATCGATTGAATAATTGATGATATTGTATTATAACTATGTTATTATTTTCCTGTTATAATCTTGAAAATCATTATTGTATTTTTTTATAATCATCACATATAGTTAATAAATCACAGTAAGTAAGGATTTATCGATTATATCGGAAGTTTGATTGTTTTTCTTTATCATATGATAAGAATGTAACTCTCAAGTTGTATTATATAATAATGTATTATATATAAAAATAATTCTTAACGATTTTAACATTTTGAAAATTTACCCTGGAATGTATTAATTACATCATCAAATATCATTTCTATAAAAAAAATATTTTCAATAATATTATAAGTTCAGACGAGTTTTTTATTATTTGATAATAAAATGACGTTCAAAAAGGATGCTAAAACCATTCTTTGCCACGTTCATACCGTTCTATAATATATTTTTATAAAAATATATATATAATGCATGAACTGCAACAACTACCAAGAGAAAAATTTGCTTATAACCTTCATGACCAATTTTAGTAAAGAGGTCACACGCACAGGTGTTCTAAGGATGGGGAGACGCAGTTTCTCAATCTGTATTCGGAAAATTCGATCGAAAGGATGAGATTGGCCGGCTCAAGGCGATGTACGCACAAGTACTAATACTTTAATTATTATGGAACGTTTTTGAATCGCCTTAACAAGCCAATCAGCAGGATATTGCGATACACCACTGCAAAACAATCGCGTTTCGCTATTTTTTTATTATTATACGAAAAGCGTCGCTTTCGCAACATTTCGCATGATTATCAATTTCGAACACAATGTAGAGTCTAATTTCACAGACGGATCGGATTCGATATATTCTACGAAATGATTCAAAAAAAGGTGCAGACTTTAACCGTCTGCGAATCGTAACTAAGGTGTCGCATATCAAATATATTAAGTTCCTAATAATAAACTCCGGTCAAAGTTCCATCCCGAAAGTGTTATTGACGACTTTCTCTTTTTTTCCGTCGAAGCCTGAGGCCGTTTCGGGTGGCCGACGCTAATTGGCTTTCCTCGGTCAACATTTCACCGGCGGAAGAAAGTTGCGCAACTTTCGACAATTACACGTGTGTTATATACGTATTTTCGTATGTTAGAACGACAAACGAAGGCTGCGCGGACCCGTCGAAGGCTGTTACAAAACGGTATACATAATACGCGCTGAAAAACAAACCCGCTTATTATCGAAACGTTTTTGATTTCTAAGCGGTGTGTTTTTAATGGTCACGACGTTTTAGCCAAGGTTCGTTTTGAAAAAGGCATCTTTCGAACGAAAAGCGCTTCGGGGCGAGCGAGCTAGATCACCTTGGCTAGGAAAAACTGAAGATTTGAAGTCAGAGCGTCGCATGGGAGTGGAAAACTGCATGTTTTTCAAAATCTAGATTGTGTTTGACCTCTGAGGTCGCGATTGAGGCTGCACGTCCCGAAGATCCAGGTCTTGTACAGTGATGGGTTTTGTTGAGGAAGAGTGGCTGTTGCGAAAATTGTATAGTTTTTGAAATTGAGATGAATTGTGATTTTTGAAAATGTTGAATTTCAAAATTTTTGAAATGAAAATGACGGTTGAAGTTTTGATAGAAATTTTTAGTACATTGTATTGAGAAATATCGATTTTTGAAATTTGAGTTGAATAATTGTAGTCTTTAGGATATATTTTGGTATTTGACCTTATAAGAATGAAGTTAAATTTCAAAGTTTTTAAAAATAATAAAAAATATTCATTGAAATCGTATCAGAAATCGTTGATAAGAAAAGAATATATTGTATTGAGAAACATTGATATTTTGAAGTTTAAATTGAATAATTGTTGTATTTAGGATATCTTTTGGTATTTGACCTTATAAAAAGGGATTTAAATCTCAAAGTTTTCAAATTGAATAAAAAATATTCATTGAAATTGTATTAGAAATAGTTGATACGAAAAAATCTATAATAATGAATAGATATGTTTTTTGTTGAAAAAATAATTTTGTTTAATGAGAATTGGTAAAACAAACAAAATAGAAATAAATCATTTGAAAATTACACAAGATTGTGTAATAGTTGATTATAAGAGAAACTAAGATTCGAAAAGTTACTACCATATTCAAAAGGTCATTCCGAGGTTTAAAGATCTTTATCGAAAATATTTTAAATTGAAATTATGCAAAAGACACAATACGCATAATAAACGAACGTCACATAAAACACATAAACATTTAACATACATACAAGGAAAATTTATCATTAAATTAAATTGGCACACATTTAAAAAACCGTCTGATATATAGCGCATAAAAATTGCAAACGTATAAACTTTTCGACACTTAACGGCCGACACTTTACCCAATTCGACGTTTAACGATCTTCAAAAAACATAGCGTTTTCGAATAAGTTTTACGACCCCGTCGGCGAAATATAATGCACGTACACAATATAATACAGATAATAATAATTGCAGAAAGTGAAGTGTTGCCAGTTATGTAACTCGACGTAACCGCAGCACATACAGCGGTCGCGCATGCACAAGCTCTAGCTGGTGGTTCTCAAACTTTGGGGCGCGTCGGCCCGCTTTTTTGTGGGGGGGTGCGTTTACTGTCGGGTGGTGGGAGATTTTATCGGTTGGAGTTTTTGGGGGGTTTGTTTTGGAAAGTTTTCGTGTTTTTGAAGAATTTGGATTTGTGGTTTTGATTGATGTGTTTTGTGGATTTTTTTTGTATTATCCCCTATATATAATAGCGGATTTACTGTGTGTTCGTCTGTTTGATGACTCTCGCGACTTTTTCACAAATATGGTCTTTATATGCGTATACAGTTAATGTCTATAAAATAATGCTTATTACGTACTGCCTCTGGTTTTGCCTGTATGTCGTAATTGTGACAATAATAAATGAACTGGTTTTATTGATTAAATATTCAAATCGAGTACGGGCATCGCGTAGCCTCTGCTTCTGGCTTTGCCTATATGTCACAAATAACAAATGAACTATTTTGTATTATATTTTATATTCAAAATTAAATTTTTCATAAATCAAATTTAATAATTTATTAAACTTATTTAAATTGTCGATTCAAGAAACTAATTTAAAACGGTTGAATTTGATTTGTAAATGATTGAATTTGGTTTGAAAAAGGTTGAATTTGATGTGTAAAACTTTTAGTTATATGAAAAAATTGGTGTTTTAATTGGTGTAAATTATAATTTTGTATATGATATATAAAAATATGATCTTAAATAATAGAAGAAAGTCGTAAAATCATGTAATTACTGAGGAAGGAGAAAGATTTATGAGTTTTGAAGGGAAAAAAACAAATATGTACTTTTTTTACATAATAGTGAAAATGAGAATTTAATAGCACATACGTACATATAAAAAATTCATATCCAGCCATCAAAATCTTTCAATATTTTACACGATTCGTCAATTACTTAGTCTTATTAATCACTGTAGTTAAGCCACAAGTACCAATAAACGAATTTGACAATCTGAGACAACAAAACATAATTTCCAATACTCAAATATAATATCATACTTCAAGACCCATTTTTCCATTCCACTACACAAAAACACACAAATATCTAACACTACACCAAAAAAACCATCATATTACCCGCTAAACAAAAAAACATAAACAAATCTCGCACTAGTCCTCACACTTTGAACACCACTCGTCCGCGAAGCACTATAGAAGTGAAAGCCAATTGCCTAGGTCTCTACACACGCTACTTACAACGAGTTTTTCATGCATATAAATATAACCGAGCTAAAATGATATAACACACACACACGCACTCAAAAATGCACATAACACGAAAAAACAACACGTTTCAGAACGAATCGATCGTGAAAAACGGACGCAACCAGCTCGCACGTGGACCTCGCTATCGGCCCGCGATTAGATACAAAATCGTGATGTTTGCGTTGTCTATTGTGGTTTCAGATATGGGTTTTATTTTATGGTGGGACGTGTGTGTGTGGGTTTTTCGATTTTGATATGTGTGGTGTGTGCAAGAGCATCGCTAGTGTCCGGAGCCGGTGACCCAATTTCCCGTTCGAGAATGTGGATATTTATGTCCCGGCAGGAAAACGGTGAAATGTTTTCAGAAGCAGTTCGTGCAGTGTCTGAAAATTGGCTGGAGAGAGAAATTTCGCTTTTTAGAAATGAGCGTTTCTTGAGTGTAATTTTTTTGTCGGCCCGTTGCGGGGATTATCGATCGTAAAGAAGTTCGAGCTGCGGGTATGGCTGGAGTGTGATTCCGTTTTTGAAATCTACTCGGTCGTTTCGGTGCTAAGACATAGGACGGACGCCAAAGTATCGCTCGAAAACCAACAGTTTTTGATTTAAAATAAGTATCGCAACAGCTCGATAGATGGACTAAACGTCAAGCTGACAGATCGTATTCGCGTATATATCTCAGTGGTTACGATACGTGATGGCGTGATTAAGGAAATGTCAAATGTCATCTATTTGACAGTGGAATCACTTTTTTAATTTGTTCTATTTACCTTATAGATATGTTGTTGAGAATTGTCTCGAAGGGATTGCGTCCATTCTGCATAATATTTGTATATTTTACACGCGACTTACGATCTGTCATCAATGAAATCGTCACGTGTACATCAACACATCATTAACAAACACCTCATTTCGCGCAACTTTGACATTTGAGGTTATACATTACTGATGCACGCGAATAAAATCTGTTACTTCAATAGACATTTGACGTTTCTTTAATTTTCCTTAATCACGTGGTTCGCAACCACTGAGATATATACGCAAATATCGTATTTGCGTATATTGACATTTAGTCCATCTATCGAACTATTGCGATACTTATTTTAAATCACATACTGTTGGTTTTCGAGCGATACTTTGGCGTCCGTCCGTTGTCTCAGCACCATCGTTTCAAATTTGGAATTTAACCATGTGACTAGAAAATGAGAGTTGAATCTCTCGTTAATGAGACTGTTCAAAAAAATGGTTTCGATCACAAGTCCTATATATCGATCTTCCTACAAATTATAATTATAATGTGCCGATGTCTTGATTGATTGTGACTATAATTACAATTTGTCGAAAATATTTACTTTCGACTAGTGTCTTAATGAATTATTTATAAATTAGTCAAAAATCATAATATGCATGACTCACTTATCAATAAAATATAACACATAAAAAGATATTATACTATCCATTTATAATATTTTCTATCAGTTTCAACGTATAATATGAAATGACAATTTAAAAAAAATTGAATATGATAATGAAAAAAACTTTTTCTATCATAAAAATTTATACCTCGCACATAATTTAAATAAAACGTACAAAAAAAAACTATAATACCCGACTAATAATGTAATCGGAACGATATGACGATAACGAATCAAAGTTCATTAGAGTTTGAACCCGATTAGTTAAACAATGAGAATTGCATCATGAAAAATGCATTCGACCGTATAATAAAAATAAAAATAAAAATTTCGTAACCGAAGACGTCCGAGTTGATCAAAATAAATCTATTTCTGCGAAATGCATTATTGCAATGTGCACTGTCTGTGAAAGATGACTCAGAATCCGAAAGCGACGTTCCGTTATGTCAGTTTAACGGGATCCAATTTTTCAGTTGGATTCGAAAACGTTTTTTCAAATGAAAAAGTGGATCGGAATATTCGAATTTGTCGATAGATTTATAATGGAAAATTTTCTTTATGAGTCAATTTGGGTTGAATCAACATCGTTCATATGTCAATTGAATCATAGTATTCGTTATTATTTCATCATCAATATACAAAATCATTAGAATCTATTCAATAGATTTTTTTTTCAAATATTGCGTTTTCGAATTTTTTTTAATTTTATCCGTTTATTATCCATTAAATCTTCTTTGTTGTCTGAATATAATTCTAATGCATTAAATATCCATTTCTCATCGTTGTATTTTGTAATATGAAAAAGTTCATTAATGGATGAAATCAATGAGATTTTATTGTCATTTTAATTTTTATTTAATGTATTTATACGATGAATGAAAATCTCTCAAGGTCAAATCCTTAAATCTTTTAGACCAACAAATAAATAATTAGATAAAATTATCACGCGAGAAAAACATCAAAGATAAAAGAACGGAAAAAATTGGTAATTTGAAGAATATAAAAGAAATACGAACGGAAAAATACATGGAAAGTTTTCATCAATCGCAGTAGAGTACTATTCATCAAAATTGGAATAATATCAAAAAGATTGGATGAAAAAAATTTGATAAAGCTTTTATCCGATACATTAGGGTAAAATCTGTCAATATTAGAAGAAAATAAAAGAGACACGAACGGAAAAATACTGGAAAAGTCTTCATCTAGCGCACTAGAGTACCTACAATCTATCAAAATTGAAAGAATATCAAAGAGATTACGATGAAAAAATATTGGTAAAGTTTCTATTCGATATATTAGAGTACAATCGATCAATATTAGAAGAATATAAAAGAGACACGAACGGAAAAATACTGGAAAAATCTTCATCTAGCGCACTAGAGTACAATCTATCAGAATTAAAATAATATCAAAGAGATTACAATGAAAAAATGTTGGTAAAGTTTCTATCCGATAAATTGGAGTACAATCTATCAATATTGAAGAAACATTAAAGAGACAAAAACGGAAAACGATTTTAAACTATTCATCCAGCATACAAAAAAACGACATCGCACACCTACACACTTAGTCGAAACATAATAAAAAAACAACCTTTCGCATATCACTAGTTTTTCCGATCCGCGTTTTCCGGCCGTTTCGAATTTCCCGCCGTGCGAAGGGCGCCAAACCGAGACGGATTTCAATGCTGCTCGAAAATTGCCCAACATTTTCCCCGGCGGCTGTAAAACGAAAAAAGTTGCACGTATTCACCTCGTCTTCAGGGTCGGTCGATTTCGCCATTCGTATTCTAACCATTTACGACGTTTAGACCCTACGAGTCGTACAATGTTGCGATACGTGATAAACGCTCGGGCACGAGTGCATAGAACCTTTTCGCGTGTGTGCGATTGGAAAATGTTTTGTGGTGGGAAATCCTTTAGTTTGGAATGATCGATTGTTGTGATGGAATTTTTTTGATTTTTTTTAAAGATTTTGTTCAAATTTTTTTTTAATGTTTTATATTAGTTGATTAATTGAAAAAGAGATTGTGATTTATTATTATATACTAGTAATAGTATATAGGCGCGATGTTAAAAACATCGGGATGTGTATGTGTTTATTTTAAAGTCAATGCCTGTACCCGATTTGAATATTTAATATTTAATTGATAAAATCAAAATAGTTCATTTATTTGTTTGTGACATATAGGCAAAGCCAGTAGTTAGTAGGTACTAATAAGCATATTATAGACGTTAAGATTATACGACAAGATTATAGCCCTTATTATAATGACCATAAAGACTAGATTCGGAGCTCGCGTTATACCCGTTATATTTGAACGGCATACAGGCTAAATTGGAACGATATACAAACAAACACAGAAATCTGTCATCGGTGATTATATACATGTACTAGTATATAGGCCCGATGTTAATAACATCGGCTGTGGTTTTGTTAAGAAACGGAAAACGATAAAATGTGAAAACCCTACTATGTGAACTCGAAATGTGTACCCGATTTGAATATTTAATTCATAAAATCTAAATAGTTCATTTGTTATTTGTTTGTGACATATAGGCGAAGCCGGATGTAAGCGGAAGCTACCCAATTCCCGTACTCGATTTGAATATTTAATATTTAATTAATAAAACCGGTTCATTTGTTATTGACACAATTACGACATATAGGCAAAGTCAGAGGCAGTAGGTAATAAGCATCATATTATAGATGTTAACATTATACGCATATAAAGATCATATTCGCGAAAAAGTCATGAGCGTCATTGAACAAACGGACACACACACACACACACACACACACACACACACACACACACACACACACAGAGAAATCAGCTATTATATATAGGGGATAATAATCATCATCATCATAATAAAAAAAAAACCGAACAGATAGACAGACAGACGGACACCCACAGAAATCCGCTGTTATATATATAGGGGATTCTGTATTAAAAGTACTAATTTTTGTAGTAAATGAAAAAAACTGTAGTTTATAATTTCGGCACTTAGCACTATTTACTGCCGAGTCCCTCAAATATGAAAACGACGTGATTCTTAAATGCTCCATTTGAAAATGAATCGCAGAATTTTTATTCATAAGAAAAGATCATTTTGCCAGCGTCAAAATGATCTTTGATGCTCGCTTATCGTCATCCGTTAACCACGATCGGAATTTTCCATTTCCTGATAACCTTGCTTACTCACAAATCCATCAACAGGGCCGGAGCTAGTGTAATCTACTAGGCAAAGGCTAATTTTGCGCCCCCGACCTCCCTAGTTTTATAAAAAAAATTCCATATCGAAAAAATCAGTGTTAAAAATATTCACAGTACTGATAATAATACCACATAAAATAGGTATCAATAGGTTTTCAATCGCATTAATTATTTTTTTATAAAGTTATTCTGTTTACGAATTGAAAACATTTTCTTTTAATTATTTGAGGTCGAGAATTGAGAAAACCTTTTAAAAAAATTTAACGATCCAATTTTCATATTTTCCGGGTTTTCAGACCATTCTCCAATAACCATGGTCCAGTATCGTCTTTGTTTCCTCAAAATCTGTCATTCGTGCGTTTTGTACCTTTATCTAGGTCAGCTTGTGGAAAAATATACAAACATATAATACATATTTTGATATTTTTTTCCCCCGGAAAGAAGTCTTTCGTGATTACTTTCTGTTATATTAAATTAAATTTAGAACTCCCAACAAATGTCAATGTGACGCGCGTAGTTTTGTCAAGTGCTTTTGCTGGTAACTAACTAACAATAAAAGGTAATTAATTAATTTCGAAGGGGAAGCCCACCATCCCGCCTGTTACATGCACCCCACTCTATGCCAGCTTCCTGAGTCGGCTTAGT
>JAOXNN020000074.1:5858539-5878376 GCA_028571205.2 Hydropsyche betteni | reverse complement strand
CCCCCTCGCCACTGCTCGAGGGCCCGCTCCACGCACAACCCCACCCCCCGCCGGCGCCCCCGCCCACCCCCCACGCCCTGCGTGCGCCGCCCCGCCCTGTCCCGCCCCCCGCGCGCCGCCCCTGCAGCCCGGCCGGTCACAACAAAGCCTCGGAAAAGCGCATGTACCCTGTGTGTGTGTGTGTATGTGTGTGTGTGTGCGCTGGATGGGAGCTTTCCATCGTTGTCATGAGTCAATCGATGATTTCGGTGATGCGGTTGGTTTGTGTCGGTGGTCGGTAATGCGGGTGGAATTGATATTTTTTTTTTGGGTTTTGGGTCGATTTGATGATTTGGTTTTTTGTTTTTTTTTCCTCTTTTACCTCATCTGTTATGGTCGAGGTTACGATGCCATCTAAACCCGACCCCAAAATTTATTAAAAAAAAAAAAAATGATGATTTGGTTTGGTCGAAGATTTGTTTTGGGTTGGTTGATGATTGAGGTTAATAAGGGTTGATGATTTTGTCTATTGAGTTGATTTTTATTTTTGTTCTATTATATTTTAATGATTTGTGGATATTGGTTTGATGGAAATTTTTTTTTGGATTGATCGATGATTTTGATGATCGAGGTTGTTTGTTCGTTGAAATGTGGTTAAGGATCGATAATTTTATATATTGATTAATACTCATGTTTTTTCATTCATTACATGAATCATTTTATAAAATTTTTCATTTTGCAAACCTCCCTATACAAAATCAAAATCAATCGATTAACTTTCAAAATCCCCACCCCAAAATCGACCAATCCCCACCCCAAAAAAAACCACACAAACCATTACCAAAAAAATTCCATTCCCAAAAACCTCCCGAAACAAAAACCGAGATTCCCCCAAAATCGACCAACCCCCAAAATCCCCACCCCAAAAAAAAAAACGTAAACAAACAAACGTCACCGCCAACGACCGCAATTTTGAATCGCCGGCCATATCGAAAATCAATAAGGCGGCGTCTGTCAAAATATCGACCGCTCGGTTACGTAACGACGTAAAACGTCCATTTTTTCTTCGGCCGCTTTTCGTACACACCCACAGCGTAAGGGGAAGTGCAGCGGTTCTCAAAGGTGTGTGCGCGCGCGCGTCAGCCCCTGCTGACACCCCGCCGAAGGCTGACCCAGTTTTTGGGCCTGAAAGTGGGCCAGCCGCGGAAACATGTGTTTTCCGTGAATGCGCGTTCGTACGGTGACGCGGCTATTACGGATTTTTCGGTATGGGGTGTGTGTGTGCGCGTGTGTATGCGTGTTCGCGTGTGCGTGTGTTGGTGGTTTTTTTGGAAAATCGTTTTGGTTGTGTTTTGATGGGTGGTTGGTTAAGCGGTTGGTTGATGGGTTTGATTTGTTTGAGATTGATTTTTTGTAAGGGTGGTTTTTTTGTCTTTTTTTAAATGTAAAATTTTATTTATCGGGTAATTGATTCATAATGTCATTTCAACATATTGTTCAATGCAAAAAAATTTCATAAATTACTTAAGTTAAGCGGAACGTAATATGATATAATATAATATGGTGACCATCTGGTTTAAAAGCGAATATCTTTTTTTATACGGCTTTTACACCCCAAATTCAACCTTTTAAATTTCAAATTAAACCTTTTAAAAAATCAAATTCAATTTCAAAATTATTTTTTAATTTTTTTATGATTTCATAAAAACTATAAAAGAAGCGTTAAATATGTATATATGGAATCAATTTTCAGATTGATTTATCAAAAAACATGATTGATTATGTGTGTGAAAGTTTGTGGAAATCACCAACTGAGATTATCAAATTCAAAAATTGATTATATTTTATTGATAATTATGATCTTAATGATATTTTCCGATGGTTAAATCTGATTAGTGAAAGGTTCAATTTGATTTGAAAAACATTTACTATGGCGTGTAAAATCTGTGAAAAAATAAATTCAAATTTTCAATCCCATCAAAAAACCTATTTCGTAATGGACATTATATTAAAAAAAAAATAAACTGAATTCATACCATACGGAATAAAATTATCATAAAAGCGAACGCTTCTCAAACCATCGACACTTTGAGAACTCCGCCGTCAAAAGACAAGACGCAACGCACATGTAAACAAAGAGTCACACGCGAATCATCAGATCACAACTCCGCCGCGAAATTGCGTCACACGTCTTGCATCCCTTACCATTTACGTACCGGCAAGAAAGAGAAAGGAACACTCCTCTTCGCCACAACAAACCCCCCCGCACCCCTGGCCTCGACGAGCCTAAATAGGGGGGGGAGGGGGGCGCACGGAAATAGAACGCCCATCGTCGGGTGCAGTAGGGGTGGTTTTTGGAGAAGCTTTTCCGGGTAGGGGCGAGGGGGGGCAACGTAGGCGCGGCTCACCCCCCCCCCCTTTCGTACTGGGGCGGTGAAAATCAATATGGCCGATGGACGCACAGCTGATCAAAATGTCACTGAGACATTTCGCGCCAATTTTTTGACATTTGGCCTCTATGGTGGCGCCCTCTTTGGGGTTTCTGGATTTGGATTATAGATTTTGTTCGATTGGTGTATAGTATTCATGTTATTTTTTTTGTTATGGAAAATTTTGGAAATATTCGTGGAAAATGATTTTAGCTAATTCGAATTTGAAGAGGCTTAATAAAAAAGAGGTTTTATAAAAAATGGGTTAAAAGTAGGCTGTCCCGTTTTCGCCGGGACAGTCCCGTTTTTGACGTGTCTTGTGTTCGTCCCGTCGTTTTCGTAAAATTGTTTGATTTGTCCCGTTTTACCGGTTTATATATTTAATTTTAGTTACTTTTGTGAATATACGAAAAAAATTGGTGAAAATATTAAAAAATAAGTTAATCAATAGTTTTATGCGGATATAGTTTGAACTGCTGACAATAATAAGTTCGAAAAAAATTTTCGTCTGCGGCACCTTTCTTGAACGTGCATTTTTTTATATACGGGGGGGGATATATTTTACCCTATATGGTCACCCTACTTAAAATTAAATATGGTCACCCTAGTTAAAAATTAACATGTATAGTTAACCCCCCCCTATAATACTTCAAGAAAGGTTCCACATTATAGGAGGAACGTTATAGGAAGTTTAGAGTTTTCAATTTTATTTTTTGATTTGCAGGAAATCAATAAATGAAAAATTTTCATTTTTCATCTTTTTTGGACGTTATTATTTGTTATCTACTTGTTTCAAATGCATTTGAAAAGATTCACGTTAAAGGGGGTACCGCCGCAAACGTTATAGGGGGGGGGGGTTTACTGTATTTTGATTGGAAAAAAATATTTACAGTTCATTTTCTTTTATAAGTTGTGGCTTAAAGCGATATTTTTGGATATATTCATGAAAAATTATTTTAGAAAAAATGTAAGGAATTAATTCATGTTTGAAAAGGCTCGTCAAAAGTGTGGCTTTGTGAACAAAAAGTTAAATGATAAAAAAAATTTAAAAACCCATTATAAATTATTTGTAAATTAAATATTCAGATTTTGAAGATTTACGGAGATGCGGCTTTATTAAAAAAATAAAGTAAAACTACATTAAATTGAGGAAAAATGACCTTACAATTATTAAAAATATAACGATAAAAGTGCTGCTTTGAAAACATAGTTTGAAAATTGAAAAAATATTAAAAACCATATTTTCTCTACAATTTTTTTTTCTATAAATGTTCTTACTTTGAATTTAGTATAAATTTCTAATCGAAAGTGTGTTATTTGACACTAATCATGTCCAACAGTATTTACCGCCAACATTCAACCATTATTCAACAGTCATAATAACAGTCACAAAACATGCCACGCTGATCAAAAAAAATTCAAACGGAAAAAACTCAACAATGGAAAATTCGTGAAAACTCGAACGCCGTTGTGCGTGAGCACGTAACATTTTCACCGTTGATGGTTCCGTTATTTCGTTTATGGTGCACTGTGTTAACCATTTATCTTTACGGTATATTTTTGTGAACGGTATATAATAATGATTGATATCATTATACGAGCCTATAAATAATTATAAACAATTTTTATTGATATTTCGCATAGACATCTGTGGGCGGACGGCTAAAGCTGCGTACCGTAATGGTTCGTGAACTTGGTGTGAGCGGAAAACTCACCCGGAAAATTCTACAGAGAATTTTCTTTCGGATACAGATGGTGATTTTCATGGAACAAAAAAAATATTTTGAATATACAATTATCATGATCGAACGTATTTATTTATTTAGAAATTCCGGTTGTGTTTGTAAAACGATATCGTTTTTTTTTCGTATGTCGATTTGAAAACTACTTTCTTTGAGTTCAACGTCACTTTTAATAATCGATATTACTTTCACCTAATTTGCGGTACTTGACCGACGACATTAAGAATTTCTATGCGTCTTTTATGAATCACGAGATGAATGCGCGTCTCACATCCTGAAACTTTCGCGTCGCGTCATTATTGATTGATAGAAAAATCACGTAATTTCATAACTATCATTAATATTGAAGGATCGTCCTCTGTCCCTTTTGTTTATAGGCACCCTACTCTATGTCGGCTTAGCTGGGTATCAGTAAAACTAAACAAAACTATTGGGAACTCTACATTCAAATTTTATTTGAGTAACTGCAAAAGTTTGTTTTTTGGGGAGCTTAAGTATTAAGAAACGTTTTTGTAATTGCGTTTGCTATGAAAAACCTTGTGCTTTTTGTGATATTTAACGATATTTTTTGATGTTTGATCTTCTTTTGTTTGTGTTATTAAAAATAAATGTTTATGCTATCTGTCAAATATGGCAAGTGACGTATCTTACAATATACCTATAAGAGACTAGGACTTATATTTAAGACTTATATTTCTGATATTAGAGTGATAAAATGTGATTAAAAAGGGCATCGAGGACGTGCGCTTGGCTTTGTGAATCATAAAAAGCTTTTTTTATAAGACGAGAGTTTTTGAGTTATCAGTTGAAAAAAATATTTTGATTCGGATATCAAATGTTGTTCGAAAAACTCAAAATTCTTGCGTTTTTCATGGAAAAAGCAATTACACAAATGTCGCGTAACTTACGAAATTTCAAAGCGAAGAAAGTTTTATCGGAAAACCTATTTTCACAGATTGACAAAGGCGCAGAGAACGCACGAAGCGCGGATTTGGACATTACAATGATTCTGATTAAAATCAAGCCTCCCTTTCTATACGAGTTTTAATTAAGCCGACGCGGAAGCGAAGGGTGACGCGAAGGGTGTTCAAATCTGACCCGCGAGTTGATTTGGCGCCGAAGTTTTTTGAACCTGGCCCCATGACATCATGGGGGTCAAGAGCCTGCCGAGGGTAGTTTACATGACCCCTCTGAGGTCAACCCCGATTCGATTTTACGAATAATTCAAACAAAAACGACCGTTTCCTTATAAGGTAAGAAATTCGTAGGGGGCTGCTCCGCTTCCGCGTCGGGGAAAATTCGGATTTTTCGCGGGGTGGGTGGCGGAAAATCCGTGCGGGTTTTGCGTATGAAGAAATTTGGGTTATGTGAAAATTAGAAATTGTATTTGGATATGTGAAAATGTGGCCGCAGTCTATTTATAGAGTCGTGTAAATAAGTGGTTTGATTATATAAAATGTTATGGGATCTTGTTTCAATTGGTAGACTTTTTGGTAAAGCCGTTTTTTTTTAGATTTCTATTTTATTATAGCGGCAGTGTACGAAAATTGAAAAAAAAACATACATATTTTTTTATTATTATTGACGATAGTAGTGGTGAAAATTTTATTTTTGGAATATGTATTTTTAAAATATTTTTTACATTATTTAATTTTGTTAGTGTATCAAAGTTTGTATTAAAGAGGGAATATTTAATTATGTTATATAATATCTAGGGAAAATATTTCTATATATTTTATGTATATAACATATACGTTATCATAAATGTATGCTCTACAAGTAGAATGTGTATTCAATTTTCCGGAGCTTTTCTTCTGATTATAACATGTAAATTTCATATTATTATACTGTAAAAAAAAGTTATTTTTACCATATTTATTTTGTGAAAAAATACAAATTTCAAACACTCGCACTTAACGTGTCTTACGTGAAATTATTTAGAAAATAATTCCATTTTTTTATCAAAAAAAATTCATTTATTACAGAATTAATAAAATTTATGTTCAATAAAGTCATATACTAAAGCTACGTTTATGATTTTTTTCAAAATTTCCAGTTTTATTTTCATTTCAGTTTCATTTTAGAATAAATTTATGTATTATATAATATTACATCTATTTATTTAGATATATTATAGCAGTCAATTTCAATCCGTTTAAGTTTTAATACGTGAAATAAAACCGTTAATATTTCAGGTTTTGTCAGTCAATAACTTTTAAATTTCATATTTAAATTCAATACATAATCCATCAACACTCAAAGCTCCACTTACTAAACACATCAACAAAAAAGCATACTGTTATTATGTATATATATATAAAAATGGATTTTGTATATTTGTGTGTTGCTGTTTCACTCCAACACCGTTCGACCGATCGCCATAAAAGTTGTCTTGTATATGTATGTTTTTATCGATAATGTTGTGATATCATCAAAATAGGGTGACCATATTTTCTAGAATCAAAAACGGGACGGTCCGCAAAAAAATGTTCTCCGCTTATATAAAAAAATATGTTTTTTGTCGAGAAGGTTTTTGTATCATTGAAATAGGGTGACCATATTTTCCAGAACCCAAAACGGGACGAACCTCAAAAAAATTTTCCCCGCTTATATAAAAAAAAAGTTTTTTGTCGAGAAGGTTTATATATCATTAAAGTAGGGTGACCATATTTCACAGAAACCAAAACGGAACGGTCCACAAAAAAATTTTCCCCGCTTATAAAAAAAAAAGTATTTTGCCGAGAAAGTTTATGTATCATTAAAATAGGGTGACCATATTTCTCAAAAACCAAAACGGGACGGTCCGCAAAAATTAAATAAAAAAAATAATTTGATTTTAAATTTATTTCCCGAGCAACGCCGGATACTACCGCCAGTAAAAAAAAAACTCCACACTCCTAATTTCTAGCAACAAACCCAAAATTTGAAACAATTTCCCCGAAGCGGCGACACATAAAGAGCCTCACACGCGTCCGCCCCACCGGTTGAATGCACGTCGCTTTTCCGAGGCTTTTCCGCCCCGTTTCGGGGGTAGGGTCGGCGTCCGCGAAGAGCACGGATAGGGGTCGTCGAACGTCCTTGGGGGAGGTCCGCGACCCCTATTTCCGGAACCGCCCGACCAACTTCCGGGTGATCGATCGCAAAGCGCCCAACCCCCCGAAACGCTACTACGAAAATCGAGACACACTTTCCCTTGCGCGGCTGTGTCTTTTGGAGGTTTTTAGTTTGATTTTGATTTTTTTTGTGTGTTATGTTGAACGATTGAGATTTGTGGGAAAATTGTGGGAAAATCGTAAAAAAAAAATGAAAATTGTGGAAAATTTTTAGTTGTTTCGGGAAAATTTTGGAAAAATCGTAGTATGAAAACCTATTATGGCAGCTTTGAAATACATTTTTTTTTAGTAGTTTGTATAAAAACTTTTATTAAGTACTAGCTGAATCCAGCAGACATTGCCCAGCCAGTCTGTATTATATAATAATAGCTTAATTTGATTCTATGAATTGTGTAATCAAGGCAACTGAATTCAAACAAACTAGTTTTTCGACTTCGTACTGATTTTTTTTTTGTTTTAATGATACAAAAACCTTTTCAATAAAAAAATACATAAACACGCTAATTTTCATAGTGATCGGTTGAACGGTGTTGGAGTGAAACGATCACATACACACACACTTATATACACACACATAAACATCCATATATAGATATAGATGATTAAGATGTGTGGGAAAATGGTGTTGTTTGGTGAAAATATTAGGAAATCGTAATATGAAAATCTATTATGGTAACATTGATACACTTTTTTTAGTAGTTTGTATCTTTTATTAAGAATAATATTTTAATTTTTATTTAAGTTCGTGCGAAAATTGTATTTTGAAAAAGTTGAAACATGAGAATCTCTTATGAAAACTCTGATAGATTTTCCTTTCATTTTTTATATTTTGAATTTATTTTTGCATAAACTGATCGGAACTTATGTGAAAAGTTTAAGAAAAATAAATGTTTGAAACACTACTGATGAAATCATAACTTGATTTTCTTTTAAAATTATATTTTCTAATTTAGATATCTTAATTTATTTTTGGATAGACTGACTCCAGTTGGTATAAAAATTGTGTTACTTTGAGAAAATTTCAGAAAACCTACATAGAAAATTAAGATGTATTTTTTTCTTTATCCTTTTTTCATTTTAAGAAATCGTTTTTTTCTAGTGAATAATTTAATGAGGTCTTTTTTGTATTTTTTAATTTTTTTGTTATTCAAAGCGATGAATTTTTAATTTTCCGTAAATGAACGAGGGTCGCTATAAATGAGGTTCCATAAATAAAAATAAACACGCGTATATTTTTCGTAGACTTTGTGTATATTTCTGAATTGATGAGGATTTCATTAATTCTCGGTAAATTAATATGTGATTAAGTTTTCAACGTTTTTCCGTAATGCGAAAAGGTCGGTTTTTTTTCTGCTGAATTTAGACCAAATACAATATGATTTTTTTTAAATACAGTTGATAATTTTTTTGGACTCGGGTATTTTCAAAAAAGGAAAGAGTCAAAGAAAAAATTTTCATTTACTTTTTCAATAAAATTTTTTAATTTTTATAATAAAACAAATATAATACAACAAAAATTTTTTTTTAAATTCACCATACAATCGCTACAACAAATTTCCATCCAATCCTTCCCCCAATCAACACACAAACCCGTCGAAGCAACAAAATACATTTCCATCGAAAACGCGATCAATCTCGCGTCCATTTTCCCCAGACTTTCCGCGGATATACAGCCTTATTTCGATATTTGCGTAGCGTTCCCATTTCGGGCCTTGGCGGATTCAGTTTCATTAACCCCTTGCGAACGTGGGGCGTTTTGGCCCCTCGCCACTTTTGGTGTGCCACATTCGCGATTTATATCGCGAAACACCCCCCTTAAGGGTTGTTCACCGTCTTGTTGCCCGTGGCTCTATTGGCGTCAACACAATGGGTATTTAAAAAAAAAAACGTTAATATTACAGGTTCTGTTTGTCTATTTGAAACATATGTAATTTTTTTGAAAACTATCTATTTCCGAATAGTTCACCTACTAATATTTAATATATAATATGTGTTGCAACGTTTATATGATTGCGTTTTTCATGAAAAGTACAAAAAATCTTGCGTTTTTCGTGAAATCTCAACAACGCTGAAGCAATATTTGACATGTATGAAAATGATTTTTTAACTGGCGACTCTCCGACTCAGTTTTTAGAATGAGCTTTTTCATGGTTTACCTACTAGAACTTAATAAATAATATGTAAATATTGTGCATGTTATGCAACGTCTGTGTAATTGCGTTTTTCATGAAAAATACAAAAATCTTGCGTTTTTCGTGAAATCTCAAGCCATTATTGACATGTGTATCAAAATTACTTTTTCAACTCGCGACTCTCTGATTCTTATCTATTCTTATAGAATTAAATTTTTCATGATTTATACAGCTGAGCCATTCATTTATGGTCCCTTTTTAACCATCATCATCAATATAAATCTTTCTATGCTTTCTATATATATGACGAAATACATGTTAACTATCATATTTGATAGATGACTATAAACATTTATTTTTAATAATACTAACCAAGTCGGATAACACATCAACAGATGATATTAAATTTCACGAAAAAAACACATTTTTGCATTTTTCATGAAAAACGCAAATATACAAACTTTGCAATATAAATTATAATATTACAGTTATGTTATACAATTATTTTTGATAATTCTAACAAAGTAGAATTAAACATCAACAGATGATGTTAATGTTAAATTTCATAAAGAACGAATTTTTGCGTTTTTCATGAAAAACGCAAATACACAAACGTTGCATAACAAATAAAACACTCAGATAAGTATATCCCCACAATGAAAAATCCCCTATATATAATAGCAGATTTCTGTGTGTTCGTGTATTCGTCTGTTCGTGTGTTCGTGTGTTCGATGAGGCTCGCGACTTTTTTGCGAATATGGTCTTTATATGCGCATATAGTTAACGTCTATAATATGATGCTTATTACTGCCTCTGGCTTTGCTTATATGTCGTAATTGTGGAAATAACAAATTAACTGGTTTTATTAATTAAATATTAAATATTTAAATCGAGTACGGGCATCGACTTTAAAATAAATAAAGTCCATAAATAAATTCCCCATTCACAAAAAAAAAACCAAACCCCCATCGGTCAACTATCCGAATTTCCAGGCCGACTTTCGCTTTCGTCCGAGTTTCAGGAAGCGGATCGAAAGTGAACGTGTAGGCCAAGGGGGTGGCCATGGTGTCTGCGGGGCTATGTTGTACGTATGGTGTTGTTGCCAAAGGTCATTAGCATGCGACCATTGAGGGCGGGGGGGTGCAACGACCCTTAGCCGTTCTCAACTGTGACAATTATTGACCCATTGTGTGTGCGATTTGGCCAAATCGGGATATCGGCTGATTTTTTTTTAACGCGATTTTTATATCTAACATACATTTAACAAGTTGAAACGTATTATTTTTCGTTCAATATTGAATAGGGGTTGACACTTGGATAGGTAGATAAAAAATCGATTACGAATGATACGTCGCGTAGATATCGAACGTTTCTCATTTCGACACATCAGATTCTTTTTTCGAATATAAAAAAACACGTTTTATTCTTTTAAATATGAATAATGTATAATTTTAAAAAGCTCCTTTCTTTCGTAAGCGCGATGACTCCGCCCGGTTTTTCCGCAAACTTATCGACCGAACAACCCTCAACTTCGGAGCCGTTTTAAACGACTTTCCCCGATGGTTATCTCAAATTAAAAAATACGTACGGAAAGAGAAAAAACTGGACAATCACTCACCTCTTATAGTACTCGGCATATTGAATTCGTCTTCGTGTCAAAAATTCAAAACGACCGTCGGTGCGTCATGGCGGCGGTCTCAGTTCCCGCCACCGGAGAACTGTTGTGGATCACTTCTTATTTTCACGCATTTCATTTCGGCTTGCCGTTGGTGTTATCATCAAAATATAATTAAATAATCTTCGAAGGCACTGTTGTCAATGTAAATAATTTTATTTTTCAAAATATAATATATATCGTATAGGTGTATATGCTATTTTCTTCGTAAATTTATAAAAAATAAATTGCGTTGCGTTTATTGGACCATACACTCTTCCTGTATATGTGTACGAAATAAAACTATGAATTTATAAACTATTATAAAATTTCCTTTGTATTTATTTTTATAATTGATCTATGGACGGGTGGGATTTTCTGAAACAAATAAAAACAACTGTTAATATATTTAAAAATAACTTGATCTACAATAGTGAAAAGACATGTAATTTATTCATATAAGCTTGGATAATTCTTTGATATTAAGTGTTCATTATCATTATTTGTATTCTAAGTTTTCTATCATAAATCATCCACATTTTTTTCATCATTTAGATGTTGATTTTTTTTAACCAATTTTGTGTGAATTCTCCTCAAATAATCAAATCTAGTACGTCTGATTTCGTGGTACTTCGATCAATTCAAATTCTTACGGCTGTCGTATTCATCTCTGAAGAAATTTTCATATAATAATAGTACAAAATATTTATATACCCCATTTCTATCTATCGACAAGAAAATATTTTTTTATGTTTTATTCATCTGAATCATGTGTGTGCTTCTCACACCAAAAAACCAAAAACTGTCGCATAAAAATTTATACTAACTATTTATACTATATACTATACTATTTATACTATAAATTTATACTAACACCACACGTGGACTAAATTATATCTGTATGTGTATTGTGTATCTACTGACAGTCTTCGAATAGATATAGTTTTCAAAAATACGTTGGCATTCTTAAAAAAAAATCGACTTTAATCAAACTACTCAGAATTGTACTTATCATTGATTTTTCCGAGTTTCCCACATACTATTTTCGATAATATTCAATATGTATGCAATCATATGTGATGTATGTATTACGATGACATCATATATAGACACGGCAATGTCAATGTCCTGTGAATCGGGTCGAAATTCATGGTAATTTATTGGAGATTCTTATAGTGACGTTTTTTGGTGTCGTAGGTCAAACGCCATATATTCGCAAATAACGGGACGAGCTGGATTACCATATTTTATTATACAAATGTGATTATGAATAATATAAATAATGTTCAATATCGATATCGACGGCGGTTCAAATATTGTAAAAGTGTTATTGACCTTTAATACGAAATGAGAACGATCGAATTCGTCCTCAATATTTTGCGCGAGTTTCGCATATTACATAATGATCGTGTACGTATCAATTCAAATAATATTTCTCAAATCATCAATGAATCGGAATAAATTATTTTTGATGATTTGGCCCTGTTGAATGCCTTACCGTTGATAGCTGAAGTTAAACGATAAGTCTCGTGGTTATTATCTAATATCTCGTGGTTATTATCACATTCATCTGAATGTGATGTGTAGCTCAAAAGATGTATTACTTGAAATTTTTTTAAACATTTTCTTCATCAGAAAAGCCTTGATTATTATAAATTGGTTACAGTCAGAATAGGTTAGGTTAGGTTAGGGTTCTTAGTATTATTCTGACAATTTAATATAAATTCCGACAAACCGAGTTAAAATTCTGACCATTCAATATTCATTCAGACCTTTTTGATTAAAATTCTGACCAAAATATTCTGACCAATCCCCTATATATATGTATAATAGTGGACTTCTGTGTGTGTATTCGTTCGTTCTATGACGCTTGCGGTTTTTTCGCGAATGTGGTCTCTATGCGTATGCAGTTAACGTCTATAATATGATGCTTATTACGCTCGCGACTTCGATTTTCTATTATGGTCTTTATGCGTATACAGCTAACGTCTATAATATGATGCTTATTACATACTGCCTCTAGTTTTGCCTATATGTCGTAATTGTAACAATAATAAATTAACTAGTTTTATTAATTAAATATTCAAATCGAGTACGAGCATCGGGTACCCTCTGCTTCTGACTTTGCCTATATTTCACAAACAAATAACAAATGAACTATTTCGATTTTATTAATTAAATATTAAATATTCAAATTGGGTACACATTTCGGGTTCACTTAAATTGGGTTTTTAAATTTTATCGTTTTCTGTTTCTCAACAAAATCACAGCCGATTTTATTAACATCGGGCTTATATACTAGTCCCCTATATATAATAACGGATTTTTTGTGTGTGTCTGTCTGTCTGTTCGAATGACGCTCGCGAATTTACATATTCTGATATGTTCTTTATACGTATACAGTTAACGTCTATAGTATGATGTTTATTACCTACTAACTACTGGCTTAGCCTATATGGCGTCTGGTGACAATAACAAATGAACTATTTTGATTTTATTAATTAAATATTAAAATCGGGTACTGGCATCGGGCAACCGATGTTATTAACATCGGGCCTATTTAAATAGTATCCAATAAAATATCATTCGAAAAATATTTTTTTTTTCACACACATCCCTAAAACAAACCCGTCCCGCCCACCACCCCCCCAAAGATCAAAACAAACAAATCGACACTCGAAAAGGACACAGACACGCCGAAAACAGTTTGCGAACGGGCAAACGGGCAAAAATGGGTCGAGGCCACTGTTAGGTCATTAACGATCCCGGCCTAGAGTTCAAAGTAACGCTACTTTGAGTGTACGTACGGTGTGCACTCGTGACGAGAACCGCATTACGGTACATTTACGGTACATCCAACGCACGCGGACAGGGGTCGTCAACCCGGACCACGCACTTGCACTCTCAAACGGAGACACGACTGACACGATTGCGGGCCAATGCCGCTCGTTTGATTTTTGCACTTTGTTACATGGGTTTTTTGTGTGTGTTTGTTGGGTTTGAATTGGGTGATGGGATGTGTGGAGAAGATATGGTTTTTTTTTTTTAGTAAGGTTTTGAGTTTTGTTTGTTGCGTATAGTTGATGGTATTTTTTGTGAGTTTGAGTGTTAAAAATACGTATTATCATATGAATTTTATAACATAAAAAAATCTATTGAAAGGTTTTTTTCTAATTCTAATAATATTAATTTAATGATTGCACCACTTATCAAGCAAAAAACGGTAAATCAATATAAATTTTATTATTAGTTTGATTTATTAGTTTGGATTATAAATCAATCTATCGTCCACAGGTTTTACATTCCAAATTCAATCTTTTACAAATTAAATTAAATCTTTTTCAAATCAAAATCAACCATTTTCAATTCATTCGTTGAATTGAGAAGTAAAATGAGAAGTAAAAATGGTAGTTTGATTTGAAAAAGGTTAAATTTGATTTTTAAAACTTTGGATTTAGAGTTTAAAACTTGTTATATAGTTATACTAAGATTACCTATATATTTACAGAAAATTCCCCTATAACGTCAATACAAATATCATGTTGTAAGAGGTTAAGGTTTTTCAATTAAATTTTTTTTTGACATTTTTACGTGTTAACTGCTTGTTTCAATTGCATTTGAAAAAAATTGAATTTGAATTTATTTGAACGATATAATGGGGGGGACGTTATAGGAGGGTTTACTGTATTGCATTAAGATTTTTTTATGCAATAAATTTTTAGTATATTAAAAAATCTTTAACAGAACAGATTTATTACTTTCAATTTGTAAATTATTGAATTTGATTTGTAAAATTTTCAATTTGAACCATAAACCTTTAATATAATTATACTAGGATTTCCAATACAGTTATTATTTAACATTGAGCTATTTCTATAACTTTTTTGCCATATTAAACGATCTTCAACAGAACAGATTCAATTTGCAAATGGTTGAATTCGATTCAAGGAAAAAAAATAAATTTCGATTCGCAAAAGGTTGAATTTGGAACGTAAACCCAATACAAAAATTTCACATCACATCCCCCCAATCAAAACTCGCCGACTTCAACCCAAAAGCGAATTCACAACCGAAAATTTCCAAAAACCTTCTTCATTCAAAAAAATTTTTTTTAATTAAAACGGCCCACACGCCCCCGGTTAACCGGCCATGTCCCGCTCGTGTGACGTTGTCGGCCAGCGCCGCGGTGTCCGTTATGTGACGTCAGGCGTCCGCACCTGCGCCGTAACGGGACCCGCAACGGGACACGTTCTCTGCGTTGCGCATCTCTGTCTTTCTTCTGTCGCGTGTTGCCGTCCCGCTCTGTTGTCCTGCGCGCGCGCGCCTCGTTTGCATTGCGCATGCGCAGGCGTGCTCCGGAACATGTGCGCGCGCGTCTCGCTTTTTGCGCAATTTTTACCGTTCCTATGGATGTTTCGGTTCAATTTGGATTCTTTCGTCGAATTATCGTCGTCGTCGTTGTCAGGCTGTTGTCGCTGACTGTTTGATGAAAGCGTTTACGATATTTTTCTATTTGCTTCTGTTCTGTGTATGATGTTATATGGGTTGATCAGACGTTTTCTTTGAGGGAAGCTTTTTCTCTTTAAAAATTATTTTTTTCTTAAGGGAAAATCATCGTGTTTTGTTTTCTTCAAAAATTCTCTTCTCTTTAAGGGAAAAGCATCCTGTTTTGTCCTCCTCATAAATTCTCTTCTCCTTAAGGAAAAATTATGTTCTTTTGGCCTCATCAAAATTTTCTTTTCAATCTTTTTAAGAGAAAATTATTCTTCTATGTACTCCTCAAAAATTCTTTTCTCCATGAAGGGAAATCAGTCTTCTTTGTACTTCTTAAAAATAATTTTTTCCTTGAGAGAAAATCAACCTCTTTTATTTTTCTTGAAAATTCTTTTCTTTAGGAAAAAATATCCTGTTTTGTCCTTAAAAATTCTCTTCTCCGTAAGAAAAAATTATCCTCTTTTGTCCTCCTTAAAAATTCTCTTCTCCATAAAGGGAAATCATTCTTCTCTGTACTTCTTAAAAATTATTTTCCCCTTGAGGGAAAATCAACTTCTTTTATTTTTCTTAAAAATTCTCTTTTCCTTAAGAAAAAATTATTCCCTTTTAGCCTCATCGGAAATTCTCTTTTCAATCTTTTCAAGAGAAAATGATCCTTCTTTATACTCCTCGAAAATTCTCTTCTCCTTAAGGAAAATCATTCTTCTTTGTACTTCTCAAAAAATATCTTCTCCATAAAGGAAACTCAATTTTCTTTGTCATCCTCAAATATTCTTTTCTCCTTAAAAGAAAATATTTCTCCTCTATTATCCTTAAGGGAAAATTATTCTCTTTCCATTCTTCTTAAGAGAAAATCATCCTTCTATTTTATATATTTCTCAAAAATTTTCTTTCGCATAAAGGAAACTCAATTTCCTTTGTCATCCTCAATTATTCACTTCTCCTTAAAGGAAAATATTTCTCCTATATTATCCCCAAGAGAAAATTATCTTCCCTTTTTCTCTAGAAAATGATTTTATTTTAATAACGTTTGTTTTTCAAATTGGATGTTCGAATTATTATTTTTAGACCTAGTAGTTTTAAATTCTTTTATAAATGTTCTCCTTGGACATTTGAGAAATTTGACCATTTTCGAAAAAAAAAGCGATCGGAAAATCCGTGCAATTAGTAATTACGCGGCTATTTGGATTTAAGAAATAATAACTATAACAGGCGAGATTTTTGGGTATCAATTGAAAATTCATTTAAATATGAATTTGGAAGTATAAAAAGTATCGAGTTTTACAAGAGAAATTATATTTCGTTACGTAACACATGTAAAGCTTTGCGTATGCGATGTGTAAAGCTTCTTTATGTGTTGATGTAAAGTATGAGGATTAGAGTTGAGCTATGTTTGCTTGTAAGGATGAGTTTGAAGTGTGTTGTAGGTTTTTGGTAGTTTTGGGATGAGAAATGATAAAGATGGTGTTGTTGAGTATAAAGACACTAGTGAGTAACTCGAAATTGTTTAAAATAAAATATGAAATATAAAAAAGTCAATAAATGGTTTGAAATGTTATGTTTGTTTTTAAAGTAATGGAGTTTGCTGTGAGTGATACCGTAGATGGACATCGGACGTTATTTGTATAACACTACGGTTAAAAAAATTAAGAGTTATTTTTTTGGGTTTGAGAAACATTTCTTAATAAATTATTATTGGAAAATCATGTATAAGTCGTTCGGAAAGTAAATGGATTAAGTCCATTTAAAAATATGAAAAAAATAACGTTAAGTTCTAAGAAGCTGCAAAGAAAAATAATTTTCGACTTAAAAATAAACGAAAAAACGATTAAAATAATTAATAAATAGTTAAAAAATATAAATTATCTAATAGATTCATGAAAATCTGAACATCAAAAAAAATCTTAATCGTATTAGCTTTTAAACGATTAATATATTTTTGTAATATTTGAATTTTTATATAATTGTGAAGTGCTGTTTATATTATATAATGCCCATCGATTTATCGATCTTTATTGGACACAAGGGAAAGGTTAATTTGAAAAGTAAAAAACTTTTCTTGAAGAAAAAAAGAAAAATTTAAATGATATATCTAAGAATTGATTGCATCACATGGCAATTAACTTCGATGGGAACGGCGATTTTATAATAAGACAAGACTGAACCGTTAACTTTTTATTTTTTAATATATTATAATATATTTAAATACAGCACAATCAATTTGATAAGATTTATATAGGCTAAAGTACAGATATTCAATTATTGAAAAAAAAAAGAAGTTTTTTCCAAATTTCCGTAAACAGAACAAACCTTTACAGTAAAACATCAAAAGTTTGGACATTTTCCTCAATCTCGTAGTTTCAAAGATGATTTATAGCACAATATGCATACATTAATGTATTGACCGTTCAAAATGTTGCTCAACTTTGACAATAGATTTAAATAACAAAATTTCAAATAATTTTTGATAAATATATTTAATTTCAATAGTATTGGAAAGATTTAAAATTTACATAAATAGTAGATGATGAACTCTAAATTTTTTGTAGATATAAAAAAAAACATGCACGATCAGTTTTGTCAGTATCGTGTTTTTAAAAATAGGTGAAAAAGTATGAATTATGTATAACACAAGAAATTAACCTTTACCAAGTTTTGTCAAAATTTAGGAATCTTCATTTTATGTAAATGAGGTTTTTGAAATATTTAACTAATTTCGTCTGTATAAACTAGGTCAGCCTATCAACGTTGATGCATCTAAGAAAAAAATGATGAATTCTTCTTCAGTAATTTATTCAGATGCAAATTTATAATTTGAAACTCTAAAGTAGAATTTACCGAATGCATCGATTTTATCTTTGAATTATTTATTATACCCATTTAAAATATAAAAAAATAACCACAAATAAAATAAACATAAATTTAACTTTAACTTTAAAAAGCGCTAAGGTAATAATTATTTTTTGGAACAAGTTTGTTAAACCTTTCAGTGAAAGTCGAAGCTGTGGTTTCTTAAATCTTAATTAGCGTATTTTTAGAGTCTCGATAAATTATATTAAAAAGAAAGTACAGTAATATTACAAACTGTAACTGTTTCCCTTGATATTTACGATAGTCGTAAAAAGACGCACTTATCCAATATGAAGGTGAAGAGTTAAAAAAAAAATACAAGAGCGAAAAGGGCGGGAAGAATAACGTCGATTTTATGTATTCCCGCCAAATATTCATAGTAAAATATATTATGAAAAGCATATAAATCGATACGTTGTTATTATTCATATTTCTATAAATTTATTATTTTCATAATTCGCTTAGCGTGGCATGCTATATTTACATAGTGAAATTGTGATTTCACAAAAATTTGAATTCGCAAAAAAATTACTCAATATGTGTGTCAACAATCTATCAGAGCCGATTCGCATTATCTTCGTGCGAAATTTGATATTTTTCCATTTTCAAAATCGAGCGGAACTTTCGTCAAAACTTCTCTCGTTAAGGACGAGTATGTATAAAAAAAGTAGGAATGTATTTTGTGGATTTGTAAGAAGAATTATCTGTCAATGCGATTTCTGTACTTATTGTTGAACAACCCTTTACGCCCATCCTATTGGAAACTCTTTGTCGATAATAGTCAATAAGATCCTGTTTTTACTATTTCCTGTTTTTTTTCTTAAATACATTCTTTTACATGTTCATTCCCACACTATTTCTAAAGATTTTGAAGTATATACCTCATTAAAATATATAACAATAGAATATTAAAAAATATATATTACATTCATAGAAGAAAATTTCAATTTTCAGCATTAATATTCAAGTTGGAATCTCATCGGAAATTTTGATGAAATTTAAATTATTATAGTTTTCATTTGAGAATTTATTATAAGTAATATATTATTATTTTATGTGTCGTTTGTGAAATTACTTTGTTCATATACGACGCAAAAAGTTTTGCGTCGTATACGAACAAAATATTTGGATAGCGCTTTGTTGATGTTTAAAAAAATTCGATTATTCGAATTTATTTTTCAATGCTTTTCTTTTTATCTAACGAAATTTTAGTTTTGTGAATAATTATAGATTAAAAAAAACCAATTTAACCTAACCATTAACATTTTTGAAACCATTAAAAATGAAGGATGTGGAAACGAAGATCATGAAAAAAGTACGAATTTTCATGAAAAAAATTAACAAAGTGTCATCCAATTATATTTTTCATACTAGTAAATAGGCCCGATGTTAATAACATCGGCTGTGGATTTGTTAAGAAACGGAAAACGATAAAATGTGAAAA
>JAOXNN020000074.1:5837233-5852931 GCA_028571205.2 Hydropsyche betteni | reverse complement strand
TTAGCTTTTGGTGTGCCACAGAATTCTAAGAAGAATTTTGGTGTGCCGTGGGTGAGAAAAGGTTGCGGAGCACTGCTATACATTATATAACAAATATATAGGACGCAAAAACACTACATATATTTTTGGGATCGAAACCTAAAAAACAAATTTTTCATTTTACTATATATATTTTCGGGTAAAAAAGACAAATGCAGCGGTCGAACGTATTAAAGTTTTGCGTTTATCCTCGTTTATTCTTTATTTTTTGTCTTTTTCATAAAAAACTATATATTTTGGATTTGTCCTATATTTTTAATGGCTTAGTTTGAAAATTACTATATTTCTCAGATAAAATTTTGGCAACCATATAGTGGACATACAACGGGTCGACGATGATGATGATTAAATCGTTGAGAATAGTTTTCGAATTTTTTCGATTCAATGATGGTGAAATTTCGATTTTTTTTTTTAATTTTAAATTTGTATGAAAGTTCTTCGACAATATGTATTTTAAAAATTATTGTTCTCGTTTTCGTGATAATTCATTCGAGTAAATTAAATGACGAAAATTAATTTCATTTGTAAAAAGTTTTCTATGTAAAAAATAGATGTCGCATGAAAAAATAATTTTTCTCGTGAATATGTATGTTAATTATTTTTCGTAAAATATCTATGTATTAGGAATGTCAGATTTATTAGTAATCTAGTAAAAATTCTAAATTACTAGTTTACAGGTAAATTAAATTTTGAAGAAAAACGTGGAAAAAAAACAAAGAGCTAAAAAAAAAACAAAAACACTTTCACAATAAAAACAACAAGATTTAGAATTAAAAGATTTCAGAAAATCTTGTCAAATTTCTTTGAAAAAATTATAGAAATTTATGTTTGAAATTTTGAATATTTCGTCATTTACATTTACATTGCGCAACTTATTTAAACAATATTATTATTGAAATAAAAAGTTAAATGGAATGTTGAGATACATAAAAATTTTGACGTAATAAATTCTGAGAAATCCAATTTACACCATGAAAATAATAAACAATTGAATAAAATATAGATTGCATTCACGTAGATATTAAATGACCAAATTTTTATTTTTGACTATTCAACGATTGATACATACATTTTTTTGATAAGCTATCTAAAATACAGTAGTGTGAGAAATAATAAAATAACAATTTTTCAAATCGCATCAAGCCATCATGAGCCTCACAATCAGACCAGTCGTCGAAACAGCCTCATACATACTGTCGTTCTTCATCGACAAGTTATGTACATTGTTACGAATCTACAAACGAAACGAACCGATAGAAGAACCGCGACAAATAAAATGCGAGAAAGTCGGAGCCATCATATTCGACCATTGCGAAAACGAACAAAGAAACCAAACATTCAAGAACGGAGCCAAACAAGACGTCGACTCCTTAACATCGACAATGCAGGGTTTGGACTTCGACGTGTCCCAAGAATCAGTCAAGGGCTGGAAGGTGATCAAAGACTCGACATTGTCATTCTTAGAAAAGAAAGCCGAAGAGTGCGATTGCTTCGTGATCGTCGTGTTGACCGAAGGGATGAGGGATGTTAACAGATATTACGACAAAATAACATCGCTCGTCAACAAAGTGGCCTCTGCCAAGAATCCTGTCCTAGTCGAGAAGCCTAAGATTGTGATCCTTCAACTGCGCAACGATACTGTGTGTACTGATAGTGTTGTGGATCATTCCGGCAGGACCATCAAGGAAATCGAAAGGCAGGCGTCGGAATGGGAAAATGCAGACGAGGACGATTCCGGGATGCCGTTGTTTGCGAATTTTTTCATCCTGTTGTCCTCATTTTTCAGCAGCAAGGTGGATTCGTACGATAGGAAAGGTTCGCCTTTGATCGCCGAATTGGCTAAGCAGTTGAAGCAGCATGATGGTAAAGATTTGTATGAGGTTGTTATGTCCGTTTTGAAAGAGATAAAAGATCTTCCGTGTCATAAAAGGAATCCTTATTACATATCTACTTTGACGCAACGGGTATATTTCAAATAAGTTATTTTTTAAATTATTACAAATTGAACATGATTGACTGATAACAAAAAAAAAAAGAAAGGATCATGATCAAAAAAGAAGATGAAATTTTTGAATATTTACGATATGTTTATTTTATAAATTTGTTTTGTAAGTGTTTTTTTAGCATGTAATATTTTTAATATTCTCATTGAAATAAATTGATTGTGGATATAAACAGATTTTTACGTTTGTGATTTATGTGTACGTATATATAAACTGAATAAATGAACGAACTTATTTTTTCTTTGCCTTTTACAAATAAACAAATTTGGGTGCTAAGATAACGGACGGACGCCAACGTATCGCTCGAAAACCAACAGTTTGTGATTTGAAATGAGTATCGCAACCGCTCGATAGATGGACTAAATGTCAAGCTGACAGATCGTATTCGCGTATATATCTCAGTGGTTGTTACGATACGTAATTACGAACCACGTGATTAAGGAAAATTAAGGAAACGTCAAATGTCTATTGAAGTGACAGATTTAATTCGCGTCCATTAGTAATGCATAATAACCTCAAATCTCAAAGTTGCGCGAAATAAGGTGTTTGTTTATGATGTGTTGACGTACACGTGACGATCTCATTGATGACAGCTCGTAACTCGCGTGTAAAATATGCAAATATTATGCAGAATGGACGCAATCCCTTCGAGATCATTCTCAGCGACATATCTATAAGGTAAATATAACAAATTAAAAGAGTGATTCCAATGTCAAATAGATGACATTTGAAGTTTCCTTAAGTAAACGCAAATACGATCTGTCAGCTTGACATTTAGTCCATCTATCGAGCGGTTGCGATACTTAATTTAAATCACAAACTGTTGGTTTTCGAGCGATACGTTGGCGTCCGTCCGTTGTCTTAGCACCGGACGATTTTGAGATGGCGTTGTTTCCAAATTTTTTCTTCCTGTTTTCGTTGCTGTATAGCAATAATGAGGATTCGTACCGAGGGGAAGGTTCGCCTTTGATCAATGAACTGATGGAGCAGGCTGCTACATCAGTTCGTGAAGGCAGGGATTTGTGTAAAATTCTTACATCTGTTTTGAATAATGTAAGGGTTCTTCCAAGTTATAAAAAAAATCCGTATTACATATCTAATTTGAAGACCAAATTGTATATAAGATAAATTTTTTTATAATCATAAATTGAATAAACAAAAAATAGAAATGCATTTGTATTTTATTTGTATAATAAACGATAAAAATGATCAACATAATCGATGTATTTATAAAAATGATATAATTTCAATTGATTGATATTGATTGATATCATCATATTGAATCAGATTGATATCGATTGATATCATCACATTGAATCAGATTGATATCGATTTTCAAAAAATAAACGTATCAGTTAAAGTAGAAATGATGGTTGGCATTTGTTTGAAGCCTTCATCATCACTAAAATTTCTAGCTATATGATCCATGACTAGGGTCATCGCGGAGTGCAAATCCATGCCCTTCTTCAGCTTTTCAGCGAGAATTTGAATGAAAAACGACCCATCTTCCTCATGCCTGTAAGAGACCAGACCATTGTATGAGGAGCGAGCCACGAAAATGTCAGGCGTTGACGGCAGATTTTCAGGATTCTGCCTTGCAGCAATGACGTTCGGAGCATTCTCCTGAGCAGTGCCTGAGTCCCTTTTCCGCCCTTGGCAAGCCTGCACAAAGAATATCTTCGGTTTCTTCTGCAACGAGGGACAAGTTATGCAATCGAATATGGTCTTCAGGGTGTATTTGGAGTTGAATGCGTACACACCGTTGTTGTCGCCATGGGAGAAAATCACGATGACGAGGCTGTCATAATTGGGGTGGTCCAGTTTGCTGACTTCCTTGATGATCGTCTCGATTTCGGATTTGCTCATGTCGTCGAACGAGTGCACTCCGTAGTTGAGGCTATCCAAAACGTTGGCCATGGAGTTTTTGTCGACGAAGGTGCCTTCGCGCTTTTTGAGATTTTTGTTTTTGCTGAATTCAAAATGGTTGAATATGATCGCTTTGCCGCGTTCTTTGTATTTCAGTTTTTTGAGGTCGTTTTTCAGTTTTTCGATGTCGAGTTTAACTCTTGTCGGTTTTAATGGTTTTTGCATGGGTTGGGTTGGTTCTTGTTTGCTTATTGCCTGTTTGCAATTTGTGTATATCCAAGAGCAAAATTTGATCGCCAAATCGATCGTGGGGACGAAGGTGACGTCTAAGATTCGTGACGTAATATAAACTGGTGCAATAACTAAATATAAAAACGCTAAACCTACAATGTCGAAAAGGTAAACTATCGGCAGGAAAATAGTCGTCCAAAAAATCAACTTATATATGTTCACTGTGGCACTTAAAATAAAAGAAAACAACGATACACTGACTCCCAAACTAAATTTTTTTATAAAAGTAAATAATGTTATGCCAATAAACGCAATGAATGGTTCTATTAAACTGGTGAATAAACAAAATAAGCTCTTCAGTATTATGTGCATCGTGCTCGCAAAAAAACTTATTTTATAAAAAAAAGTACACAAATAGGACCTTGTCTAATGAAAAAACAGATGAAAATGAATCATAGTCAATTATCTTTTATTAAATATCTATTAATTGTTAGTAATAAATTTCTTATGATAATAAAAGTGCGAAAAATGGCCATATTGTTAGATATTCTTAAATTATAAAAACGCACAATAGTAAAATACTACGCATGGCAAAAATAAATTGTACGAAACAAATTTTTTTTTTAAATTTACTTATTAGATCTTAAAAAATAATACGGATATGGTAAAATAGGGTTTTAGTGTTATTTTCAGAAAACATTTATAGAACAAGAGAACATTTATATTTACATTTATAGAAAAGTTATAGTTCGCGTTTTTGTGCAGTGTCGTAATAGGAATGTGTTAGCATGAATTAAGAATCATTTAACTACCATGTAATCCTTAAGTTGTCCTAAAAAATGTGTGTGTTATTGTCGGTGTGTGCCAATGTTGTGTAAGTATTTGGTGCATGTTTGGTCACTTTTGTAAAAATTTATGACATTAAAACTTTATTTTACCTGAGAATTTATATTATTCTGTCTTATTTCACATAACGACCGCGAAAAATTAAATTGTAAAATATAGACGACAATTGTCGCATTACGACTTGATTTGCTGTCAGTTGAGTGTTGACGTTTCCTTTTTGACAGTTGATATTCACGCTCGAAGATGGATGAGGGGCCGGTAATAAAGTTTCCCGAGTCCGTAGCGACGTTCATGGAGCAGGTCCTGCCGAATTCAGACCAGCTCGACAATCCAGACTTCAACACCATCAATTATATCAACTCCTTGTTCCCCACGGAGCAGTCCTTGTCCAACATTGACAGCGTGGTCTCCAAGATGGAGTACAAAATAAGCACCATAGACGACGAAATACAGGCCCTCGTCCGCGGCCAGAACGTCTCCCAGCACGAGGGGCAGATGGCTTTGGAGGAGGCTCATAAAATTATCAGGGACCTGTCAGTCCAGGTCGTCGATATCAATAAAAAGGCTGAAAAGAGCGAAGAGATGGTCAAAGAAATCACCAGCGAGATCAAACAGTTGGATTGTGCAAAGTGCAATTTGACTGCGGCCATAACTACGTTGAATCATTTGCATATGCTGGTCGGTGGTATAGAATCGTTGAAGAGTTTAACTCAAAAACGGTTGTATAAGGAAATCTTGTTGCCGCTGCAAGCGATTATGGAAGTCATTCGACACTTTGAACACTACACGGATATAAAACAAATCAAAGATCTTCAGGATCAAGTGTTGCTTATAAAAGAAGAGCTCGGCACTCAAATAATGTCCGATTTCAAAGATTCGTTTACAGGTATTGTCTATTATTCGGGTAACTTCTTGATATTAAGCATTCATTATTTTTGTTTTGAATACTAATTTAAAATAATCAAATCTTTTTTTTAAGCTCCTTCGTCTAAAAGCTTTATGTCTAATAAAGTATTGGCAGAAGCCTGTTTGGTCGTTTCTACATTGGATCCTAATGTTAAACAAGAATTATTGACTTGGTTTATTGGGTTGCAGTTACAGGTTAAATATATTTCGTACAGTTAAATGAGAATTTAATATGATTATTGTATTGTATGTTTTTCGTTTCAGGAATACGTGCATTTATTTTCGAATAATCAAGATACCGCATGGTTGGATAAAGTCGATAAAAGGTATGCGTGGATAAAACGACATCTTATTAAATTTGAAGAATCTTTGGGCCATATTTTTCCTCAAGAATGGGAAGTTTCAGAAATGATAGTTGTAGAATTCTGCAAAGTAAAATATTTTCTGCTTAATATTCTCACAATGTTTTTGTCGCGAAAAATAACTTTTCTCTCATTGTAGATAACAAAAAGTGAACTTACCAAGATCATGGCCGCTAGAAAAAACGAAATTGATGTCAAATTACTTCTATATGCTATTCAAAAAACATTCCATTTTGAAACATTATTAGATAAGCGGTTTACAGGTATGTTTTTCATCGACGAAAGATTTTTTTATAAAATCATTTCTTAAAATAATTTTTTTCACTCTTATTCTAAGGTGTTACTTTGAAAGAGCCTAGTGATAACTCGAAAAATGTTTCCGACAAGCATAATACGCAGACTAAAGATATTTCCGTTGCATCGACAAATCCGTTTGAGACAGTCGACGAAGACGATACGGTAATTTTAACAATTAAGACATTAAGACATTATTAATTTAATTATTTTGGTGAAAGTGTATTTTTATTTTAAAAAATCTAACCAACCTAACCTAACATATTCCTTTGTCGAAATACACTTTATCTAATCTCATCGACAAAAAAAAAAATGTAATCTAACCGAATCTTTATTATGAAAAATGCATTTTTTGTGACGAAAATATAAAATAATTTTTAGGAGTCAAGTGAAAAAATAGAAGGTAATACAGACGAGACTGAAAATCTAGTCCAAGCTCCAACAGCTGAAAAATCATATTTCATAGGGTTAATAGGAAGTTGTTTTGAACCATATTTGTATTTATACATTGAAAGTTTAGATACAAATTTGGCTGAATTGATGGAACGATTTGTGCAGGTTTTCATTTATTCGAAATTCAATTATCAATGTTTTTTAGCTGCTCAAATATGATTTAATATGAATTGTAGGATGCGAAGCAAGCTCCACCTGGCGCTACTAACGTTGCAGACGGTAGTCAGAGCACTGTATTGCCTAGTTGTGCCGATTTGTTTTTATTTTACAAGAAATGCATGGTGCAATGTTCTCAATTGACCACTGGTCAACCAATGCTAGGTAGTGTTTGGTTTTTGATTATTTTATATCATAGATAATGTTCGAATTAATAAAATTTCACTCTTCTAGGGTTGACGGCTATATTTCAAAAGTATTTGCGTGAATATGCCGTAACTATACTTCAAGGAAGTTTACCAAAGCAGGCCGTTCAAGGCACGACTGCTTCGTCTCTGGCTAGAGATTTTCAAAATCTTTCCACGGCTCATTTGATTCACAATTTTCAAAGTCTGTTGAAAGAAGGAGACTGCGTCAGGTATTTTGTGCCTTTTAACATTTTGTTTATTTCAAAATTTTTAATATGAATCCAATTTTAGATTTACGAAACAAGAATTAGCCAGAATTACGTGCATCATCACAACGTCTGAATATTGTCTCGAAACTACGGTGCATTTAGAAAAGAAACTAAAGGAAAAGGTGTCACCGAGTCTCGCCGAAAAAATAGATCTATCTCAAGAACAAGATCTGTTCCACAAAATCATTTCGAATTCCATTCAGTTACTAGTGCAAGATTTAGAAATCGCATGCGAGCCGTCGTTGTTAGCGATGACAAAAATAACATGGGCAAATGTGGACTCGGTAGGAGACCAAAGCTCGTACGTCACCCAAATCATATCACATCTAAAAACGACCATTCCGATACTGAGGGATAATCTATCATCGTCCAGAAAATACTTCACACAATTCTGCATAAAATTCGCAAATTCATTCATTCCGAAATTCATTCAAAACATTTACAAATGCAAACCCATTTCGACTGTCGGATCAGAACAATTACTCCTCGATACACATATGCTGAAAACTATTTTGATGGAATTACCTTCGTTGGGATCTCAGGTGAAACGGCAAGCGCCTGCGACTTATACAAAGGTAGTTGTCAAAAGCATGACAAAGGCAGAAATGATTCTGAAATTAGTGATGGCACCGCTAAATAACACGTCAGTGTCTAACGCTTCATGCGTTGACAATTTTGTAGACCAATATGTTCGCTTGTTGCCGGAATGTTCATTGTATGAGTTTCATAAAGTATTGGAGATGAAAGGCGTTAAGTTGAATCGAAACAGTGGATGGGATACAGCCTTCAAGCAAAAGTCAAAACAAGTGACGAATAGTAAATGAATTTTCGGTTGGAATTGTATAATTTTATATTGCGTGTTATTTTGTGCAGAATGTATATTTCGTTATTTGAAATCAGGTTTTTATAATAGACTAGTGTGTGAGAATTGATAAAAGACTTTTTACAACTATGGACGGATGGATATATTATATAATAGATACAAAAGGCATTTTTATAAATAGTAATTAAAATATTTAAATACAAACATATAATAAAAAAATATAAAATCTTCTTTATTTGACTAAAAATGCAGCCACATTTGTCTATGTGAATTTTTCAGTCTTCTTCGTTCTATTCGAGAAAATAAAAACCATTCTCGAGGCATTTAGTAAAAAACAGATTTTCCAATTTACATAAAATCATCTGATCTGATCTGATTCGAGACGTTCAATTGCCGGTACCCTGAATTGTCCGGGGAAACTTTTGGGTTTAGGTAATATGTCTTCGGAATTGTTCACTTCATTGGTGTCCAACTTTTTGCTGCGGATTCCAAACAACTTGTGGAAAACTTTCGATCTACTGTACGAATGGCTGTTGTCCACATAAGAATCGAACATATCAATATTATCTGCAAACAAATCAATGAAATACATATTTTTTCGGTTAATTTCGTAAACTTTTGATTATTACAAAATAGTTACCGAACGAAGACGGCAATTCTCCATATTTATTTTCTTCGTTAAATTCAATTATCCATTTTTGAGTACGTGACTTTGGGTCACAAGCTGTCGCAATAAGATCGTCTCCAGTTGATAAACCTTTGGCGTCCAAGCAAGTTTTAGTTTGTACGTGTTTTATGTGATTCGTTTTTGGTAGCCACATCCATTCCTAAAATTTTTCAAATGTCAATATTTTAATATTTTGCAACGATTTGAATATAATGCAAATTCAGACAACAAACCTGATCTCTTTTTTTCCCATGGCAATCTGACATGATGACTATACGAGATTCTGGATTATCTCTGTATAATAATAATAAAATTAAAGCTATAAAACTAAAAAAAATGGATATTTTAGAATCTAAACCTTCGAATTCGCAACCTTCTGTATTGAAGCATGGCACATTTTTCTTCAGTTCTCAATTCGCCCGATAAAGTCAAACTTAAATATTGGGAATAATGTAATTCTGGATGGCATCCGTAAACGCCTAAAGCTGCTAAAGATTGTTCTTCTCTTCCTAACAAATCAATGCACAGACCTGAATACGGATTTTTAAATCTGAAAAATTTAAAAAGATTAAATCGTTGTAACGATATATAATATAAATAACGTTTTATCAATAAACACCGTCCATATCCAGTAACGTTCATTCCTGGCACAAACTTTTCCGGATAAACATTTTTTAAATACCAATCGAAAGATCTACAATGAAGTTTTTCTTTTAATATTTTTCTATGAGTGATATCTCCGATTTCCGGTATATTCTTAAACAAAATTATAGATGATTATGAATCAGAAAACAAAAAATTAAATTAAAAAACATAATAAAATAATACCTCTAAATCTTTTCTATGAGAAAAGAAATATTTTGCATATTCATCCATCCAAACTAAGGCCAAACGAGCAGTGTTTATTCCTGAAAGAAAATATATGATATAAAATACGTCTGGACATACATTTTCATATTTCTATTCGATTTTTAAATCGATCCTAACCTTCCAATGTCCCCATTCCGGTATGCTAAGCGATTAAAAGTACGTAATAGGTAAATTGGACAAAAATTTAAATGTTCAAAGATTTGTTAGTAAAAATAAAATCAAATTATAATAATACCGTGAGTGTCTCGATCGTTTGGAAATTTATAAGGATGAAACTCTCTGAAAACGTGTCCCACTCTTGAACAAGGTATCGTTTCTAAAAGACCGCCACCTAAATAAAATTTTATTAAAAAACTTTCATCAGTGCTTTGACAAAAATTGCAAATATAACATACATTGCCATATTCTGAAGCTCATTTCTAAATTTTCTCCTCCCCAACCGTCCATCTGTTCATCATAAGATCCAACTTCCCAGAAATAATTTCTATCTATAGCAAACAGACCGCCAGCCATCGTGGGGGACCTAAAACAAATATATCGTTAACAGTGAAAGTATTTTCACAGTAGTCTGAAAAATAAATAGAATTGTGTGAATTCTTTCCAAGTATATCGAAATCTAGGAAACTGCATTTATATTTGTTGTGAAAAATCTAAATATCAAACTAGTTTTGTTTACGTAAATGTTTTATAATACCTGGCCGGTGCAATATCACTTTCTCTTCTTTTCAATTCGGCATCATTGATTGGAATCCATGTAAAATGTCCAGAAAATATAAAACCGCCGACCTAAAAATAAATGGCTACTATTTAAATGGTCAGAATTTAAATAGGATTTTGGTCAGAATTTTATCCTATTTATCAGAATTCATTTAACATTGGTCAGAATTTTAATCATGTTTTGTTCAGAATTTTAACCAAAAAGGTCAGAATAAATATTGAACGGCCAGAATTTCAACTGGGTTTGTCAGAATTTATATTAAAAGGTCAGAATAATATTAAGAACCCTAACCTAACCTAACCTGTTCTGACCGTTTCATAATTAAATTCTGACCATTTATTATGTTATCGACAATTAATCATTTTATTCTGACCATTTTTGATTAAAATTCTGACCAAAACATGATTAAAATTCTGACTATTTAATTTTTTGCCAAAATGAATCGATATGTTGATTTATCAAATGCGAATCCAACACGTTTTATTTATTCACTCACTTGAAAAGAATATCCAGATGTGCTATAATAAAAGGTGTTGCTGTCGATAACGTCAATAATCGGAACTAAAACAGCTTTACGCTCTTCTTTGATACGTTGAAGTAAAGGCCGCAACCAATCAGTAACCGCTTCGCAATGAGCATCCAAAAACACTAAAACGTCTCCGTGTGCTGCTCTCGCACCAGCCAATCTTGCCCGAATGAGTCCCGATCTATAAAAATATCAATAATATAACAAATCACATAAAGAAACATTCAAAATTAAAATCTTAATACCTCTCTTTCAATCTCACTAATCTGATTTTGCTTTTCGGGAATCGTGTCAAAATATAATAATCTAATTTCCCCCCCAACTCTGGCAGTGTAGACGCGTCATCTACAAGAATCACTTCATGGACGTGTTTCCCACCAGTATTGAGGACGCTCCATACGGTGCGTATTATTACGGAATACGGTTCGTCGAAAAACACTATGACGACCGACGCTGACGGCAAATCTTCGTCGTATTGCACGTACGCACATTTCGGGTCGCGATAATCTAAAAAATTGCAGTTTCAATGTAGCAAAATGTAGAGGGAAAGTATTCAGAGGCGTATAATGATCGTTTTGAAATATTGATTGTGTTGGCGGAGGCTATGCAAAGTGGCGGTGTGTGTTCAGGTGTTTGTTGTCATTATGTGGTCAAACCAGATACGATGTAAACGAGTCTATTGATATTTTTGAATTTGTGTACAATTTGAATGGTTTCAATGTCAGCTAATGGGTATTGTTCGATAAAGATTTTTTTTGGTTCAAATAATGTTAGTTGCGGGAAAAACCTCCATTTTATTATTTTAGATTAGTTTTTTGCCTTTGAATATTTAGCGGTATAAAAAAAAGTATAGATAATTGTAAAAGTTTGAAGTCATGAATTGATAATGTAGGTCAGCGGTGGTCAAGTTTTTTGATGTTGCAGACAACTAAATCATAATTTAAAATCCTGTAGACCATTAGCATTATTTTTTTAAGGCAAAAAATTAAATGGTCAGAATTTTAATCAAAAACGTTCAGAATAAAATGATGAATTGTCAGAATGAAATAATAAATGGTCAGAATTTAATAATGAAACGGTCACAACAGGTTAGGGTTCTCAATATTTTTTTGACCATTTGATATAAATTCTGACAAATCCAGTTAAAATTCAGACCATTCAATATTTTTGATTATTAAAATTCTGACCAACATCAAATAAATTCTGATAAATGGGATAAAAATTCTGTTTTTAATTCTGACCATTTAAATAGTAGCCTTTTTTTAAAGGATAAACTCGTTGGAAAAATGAAGATTAGATATCTGTTTGAAATAAGTCACCGACGTTACTGCAAAACAGAAAGCCGTTTTTATTTCATGCCTAATACAATATGAAGCCAAAAGTTATTATGTCCTAGTTTCTGAGCGGACCATTGTAATTTTTTTTACAGACCACTAATGGTCGGTCTGCAGACCATAGACTGGCGACAACAGATGTATGTAAAATGTAAAAGATCGATGAATTACGAAGCTGAAATGGAAATCATTGATCATTTACTCTTCAATAATGGAGAGACCTTTTGATTTTCGAAATTTGTGTCGCAAACGCTTTTCAACATAGTGAAAGTGTTTTGTATAGGTCTTCTACGACACATTCGACCATGAACTTTTTTTGTCAATTTGTTGCATTTATAAAAAAAAAGTTGAACACGAATTGAGCAATCATTTTAGTACAATCACCAAGTCTGATTGGATGATCTATATAAATGTAGCCCCACTAGGGAGAGGTCAATGTTCAAATTGTTAATTTTTTGTTAAAATACGCGTTATCAAAAATATTGTTTTGATATTGCAACTAATTTAAAAAAACATTCTAGCAATTCTTATGCTAATAATATGTGAGGTGGTGAGTTCAGTTGTATTTGTAAACTAGCTAGTTATTTTTTTTTTCAGAATTTAGGTAACGTTTTGGTTAGGTTAGGTTAGGTCAAGGTATTGTTATAGATATTTTTTAGGTAACTTTGGGAGAAGGGGAACGGAAATTTTTGAAGCATCAAAGTGAGGGATGGCACAAAATAGTTGAGAAACACTTGAATTTCTATATGATCGTTTAGATTCGAAACAATGAAACTTCATAGAAATAAAAATTCCAAATAAAAATATATATATTTTTTAAAATAGCTTAGAATGGGGGGGGGGGAAGATTTCTGAAGTTTCGAAATATATGGCACAAAAAAATTTGAGAAACAGATCTAAAGACTAAAACTTCATAGAAATTCCAAATAAAACATAGGAATTTGGTAAAATAACTTTGGATGGAAACAACACGAATAATTTTGATACTTCGAAACGTGTTACACAAAAAAGTTAAAGAAACGGATCTAAACAGTAGAACTTCATAGAAATAAAAATTCCAAAGGAAACCAAACAATTTTTTTAAATAACTTTGAATGTAGGGGCGCGGGGGGGGGGGGCAGATTTCTGAAACTTCGAAACGCGTGGCACGAAAAAGTTTGAGAAACAGATCTAAACAACTAAAACATAATAGAAATAGAAATTCCAAATAAAAATTTAATATCAATTGTAATTTTTTTTTAAATAACTTAGGATGAAAAGGACATGAATAATTTTGCAACTTCGAAACGTGTCACACAAAAAAGTTTAAGAAACAGATCTAAACTAAAACATAATAGAAATAGAAATTCTAAATAAAAATTTAATATTAATTGTAATTTTTTTTTAAATAACTTAGGATGAAAAGGACACGAATAATTTTGCAACATTGAAACGTGTGACACAAAAAAGTTTGAGAAACAGATCTAAACAACTAAAACATAATAGAAATAGAAATTCCAAATAAAAATTTAATATTAATTTGTAATTTTTTTTTAAATAACTTAGGATGAAAAGGACACGAATATTTTTGCAAATATGAAACGTGTCACACAAAAAAGTTTAAGAAACAGATCTAAACTAAAACATAATAGAAACAGAAATTCCGAATAAAAATTGTAATTTTTTTTTTAAACAACTTTGGATGTAGAGGACGCGAATAATTTTGCAACATTGAAACGTGTGGCACAAAAAAGTTTGAGAAACAGATCTAAACAACTAAAACATAATAGAAATAGAAATTCCGAATAATTTTTTTTTTAAATAACTTTGGACGGAGAGGACACGAATAATTTTGAAACTTTGGAACGTGCCGCACAAAAAAGTTCAAGCAACAGATCTAAACTCCACAAAAATCCCCCACAATCAAACAAACCTGCCAAAGTCCTATTATACGGAATCATCTCGCTGAGCGGCTCGTTGAGCGCGATCCTCTTATACACCTCCTCCCCGTGCTGCGCGAAATCCGCCGGCAGGTAAGCGGCCTCCCCCATGGCCCCCATCTCGGGCCTCTGCCTGGCCTCGTCCGCGGCCACCGCCGCCTCGTGGGGGCTCCCGGGACGGGGGCCCGGGGCGCTCCTCGAGCGCAGGAGGGACAGGCACCACGTGGCCACGAGCAGGGCGAAGCCCCACTTGAGCAGCGGCGCGAGCCGGCGGCCGCACCAGCGGACGTGCGCCGCGGCCATCACCGGCCCCGTCTGCGGCCGGCTCTGTGTGTTTTGCGATTGTGACGCGGTGCCATGCCGACGGCGCGCGGGCCGTAACATTGTGCGTTCGCCGGCCATGGCGGGGGAGCTTTTTATATTGGGTGGTTGTGTTTGCACAACGTGCGTTTCGGTTGTTGTTTGTGTGGTTGGGAAGATTGTTTTTATTAAGTACAGGTATTTCTCGACAGTCGTTTAGTGCTAAGGTGACCATTCGTATTGATTTTTTCAGTATGGTTTTCCTGATTTGTCCTGATTTGTTGTAAAATAAAATCAGTACAGATTTACTCATATAGGAAGAGCGGGTAATGGGGGTCAGTGGGCAACGGTGGTCACCCACATATTTACAAAAGTAGACAACCTAGAGTAGTGCAAACGCCTTCTCCGCCATGCTCTTTACTCCCTGCTACAAATCACCCTGCTAAAAAAATTCTGTTACGTACTGAGTGGAAAGGTTTATCAAATTCAAACACAATTTTTTAGAAATTAAAATTTAAGTAATTTTATTTAAATAATAAAAATACAATTGTTATAGTTATGAAGCTGAGAAACTAAGATCAGTCGATGACTTAAAAAATGATCAAATTTATTAGGTTTTTTTCTAGTTTTTCATCTGATATCCTCATTTAAGGGGGTATTCTACTTAAGAATTTTGAAAAAATTGATTTTTTTTTTATTGCACATTTTCAAAGTTTAGATCTTTAAGAATATGTTCTTAAGAGGATTTTTCAAAATTCGAATTTTTTCCGGAGTTATAGCTATTTTTGTGATCCATAAAGTAGGTGTAAATGGCAAAAAGGTGTAGCTGAGGACATTATCGATGAATTTTCCCATGAAAATCTTCCTCTAAGTGACGATGTATTGAAAGTTATAAAGCCAATCTATGAAAGTTTGTCTACAAGTACCT
>JAOXNN020000074.1:5820728-5837133 GCA_028571205.2 Hydropsyche betteni | reverse complement strand
CCACGTAACCGGTGTCCGCTCGACGGGTGTACAGCTGGCATGTGTCCACTTGACTGGTGTCCACCTAGGCGTTGGTAAGCTGACTTGCACCCCTCCCGAGAGCGTATGAAGTTTATTTTTCAGAATAAATAAATGAAAAATATATTGACGACCACGTTCGGATCGTTTCAACTTTTTTCTGAACTGCCCGAAGCTCTCGCATCGTTTCGTATAATGAATCACTTTATTGTTTTCCGATGAACAATGATCTTCAATAACATCATGAAATATCTTATTACTTTCGAACTTAACAACTTTGACCAAAGTCGTTTCTAGGGTGAATATAGTACAGACGCTGCCTGAGGGTGGCAAATGTGAAATTTAAATTGATTAATTAAATTGTTACTAATATTCATGTTTATTTTGAAATTTAACCTAATTATATAGTAATAGAATTAATTAAATATAAATTGGATAATGTTAACGTGTGGGTTATTAGAAAATTATTCTGAAGAATTTTAATTTGGATAAGTTGATCGTGTTAATTTAGTTAACAAACTTTTGAATGTGAATATGTTATTTCATATCAATTATTAGAAATCATATTTTGTAATAATTTGATTAAAATATATAGGGGTTTGAAATTAAATGTGTTTGTTTAATTGTATGTGTGAATTTATATCATTTTATTTGATTAGAAGGAAAAGTTTGTATTAGTTCTATAATATTATATTTGAATACGAAAATATAATAGAAGAAGTTAAGTAGTATGATTTGAATATCTTATTTTACCTGTAAAGTAGCCAAATTTTAAAAATTTCAAAAAAAAACTGTCAAAAAATTGATAAAACTAATAGGTCTTAAAACAATTTTCTTAAAATTCAAATTGAAAAACAAGCGTTAATTAAAAAAATAAAAATAAAGAATCACAGGCAATATCATTGAAAAACATAATAAATATATTTGCACTATAGGCAATTATTTTATTCATTTTTTATGGAATGTAAACAGGATAATTTTCTCTTGAATAGGACAGAATTTTCGAGGAAGATATGGTTATAGCCTAAAATCTACTTGCAAAAGCTCATCCCAAAAGGAAGAGAATCCTCAAAAAAAAAAAAAAAAACAAACAACGTCTGGTGAGCCTGCTTACTATTAGGAAGAATATTCTCTTTTTGGGAACCTTATCTACCATAAAAACACTGTCCTCAAAAAAAATTACCCTCCTTCGTACATAACATTAATAAAGAATTTTGAATAATAAATCTATATTATTAAATTTGAAACCAACGAAATTTTTTTTTATCAAACCAATTAAAACCATGTACTTACAAAAAATTATCATAATTCCCTAAAACTACTCAATCCACAAATCCCCCATAAACATAACATCCACAATATTTTTTTTATCAAAACAATTACGAAAGCATACGCAAACAATCCATCCACGTCCTCTATTATTACACAAGCGTCAAAAAGCGAATAAATTCATTAATTCCAACATATTTGCACACGATAAACTGAAATATCATAACAGCCCCGTTATGCCAAAGTGTGCAATTAGGCAATTACCAGCGCAAACATAGTATGCGTTTATCGTCGCTATTTATTCTGGGCTTTATCGCATTTTTTTCCATACACACCGTAATGACAGTATGCACAAAATTTAATGGCACACCGAGATAGTGTAAATATGCATAGCGGAAACTGATTTTTCGGGTCGTTGCACTGAGAATGTGCTATTAATTATAATTTTTTTTTGTGTCGTTGCAATTGTGTGTTATTTTTTTTTAGTGATGGTGTATTGTGTAGACTTTGTTCTTTGAGAAAATTCTAATGTTTGATGTATAAATTATATGGATCTGTTTATTTAAGAATCATTGCACATTAAATGTGCATTATGTGTTATGGTTGTTGCAACATTGTAATGTTTAGTATATTAGATGAAAGATTTAATTTTTTTCATAAAAAAATATTTATCATTTGACAAATAGCTTAATTTTAAAAATCGGTTAACAAGAAATAATACTGCAGTCCTTATAAAATACTATATATGTACACTAACATGACGTTTAACAATAAATTATTTTATCATGAAAAATATTTTAGTCCTACCATTTTCATGTTAAACGTTTTCCTCTATACAGAATCTTTCATCAAATCATTTCACATTTATTCATTTACTGAACATATTAATTTCAATTAACTTTAATTAACTTCAATTTTTAACAATTTTATTTAATAAATAAACAATAAGAACAGTTAAGTTCTGTTGAAAAAACGAACAATGTTTAGCCACAATTGACATAGTCAAATACTGGTTGTTCAATATTCAAACTTTAAAAAGTTATCTATAACATCATCAAATAAAATCAATCGATCATATAAGTTAAGCGTCATGTAAAATGGTCATATAACGGATATGATCATGTAAGAAACGGTTCCAATATTGACTATCAGATTATCAGACTATGAAAAGCTGTCTTCTTTTTACCAAATAAAAAAATTTAAACTTCTAATGATATAAAAAAATGATATTCAGTAAAACACAAAATGATACCAAAATGATATTAAATTTATAAAAAAATGGCTAATATTTAAATAATCAGAATTTAAATACGATTTTGGTTAGAATTTTTATCCCATTTATCATAATTTATTTGATATCGGCCAAAATTTTAATCAAAAAAGTCAAAATAAATATTGAATGGTCAGAATTTTAACTAGGTTTGTCAGAATTTATATTAAATGGTCAGAACAATACTAAGAACCCTAACCTAACCTAGCCTACTTTGACCGTTTCCTTATTAAATTCTGACCATTTATTGTTTTATTCTGACAATTCATCATTTTATTTTGACCGTTTTTGCTTAAAATTCTGACCAAAATATCCTGACTAAAACATGATTTAAAATTCTAACCATTTAATTTTTTACCGAAAAAAAAATTTATACATAAATGCAAATATAATAAATGGCGAACTCATAAATCCGCAATCCGAAAAACTATCGCAGCGGAAATTAAAGACGTAACCCCTTGACGCCCGGTCGCTTCGCGGAAACGTTCAAATTTGGATTATTATTAAAAGCTTCTTCGTAATGCGGTTTTAATGCGAAAACTTTCTGTCCCAAACCATTAACCCTATGCGCGCCCACACACCCGAAATCATAATTGAGTTTGGCGGCCGTTAAGCGTTAATTATCCGCAGAAGAAGCAGAAGAAAGTGGAAATTAAGGCGTTAATAATTTCTCGAGCCTTTAATGCTCTCTCGATTTCGGGGACCCTGTTTATTATTATTGTAGTGCTCTTAGCGGCATTGATGCCCAACTTTTGATATGAATCCATTTTTTTTTCAATAATATATAATATAATAATATACACTCGACCCTCGATTTATACGGCAGATATGTTGTGCGATAAACCACATAAAAAATACTATGAACCCATACAACAACAAAAGATAGGTTCCTGGGTAAAAATTACTTAAATAGAAACTTTGATCCATACAAAATGAGGAAATCGTTTCAGAAATATCCCTGTAAAAATAGTCTAATAAAATGTTTTTGAAAAATGAAAAAAGTATTCGTATAAAAAATTATTTTCGAATAAAATTCTTTCATCTTCATCTTCGCTTTTGTCTTTCAAATCCTAGCAACGTTTTTATTTTTTCTGTTTCACTGATTCACCGTTTATAAAATACTTTCTTAATGATATAACTTTTACAGAAATTAATAAATTAAAAAAGGATTGAACATGAAAATTTAAAAAAAAACGTAAATTATCTTATAATATTCCATATTTGGCTTATAATTTTCGTATAAAATAATTAATTGTTGGTCACCACTGTCTGGAGAGATTTTATTGCGTCGTTCTGTACCCCGTTGAACGTAATGGGGTTATATTTCGATTCGTTCGTCCGTGATGCTATAATGCCCTATTTAAGTTGAACTTGGTAAAAGTTTGCCGAAATCTATTTAGAAATATTATTATCATCGTTATTCATTTGCATGTAATTTAGTTTATTTAGTGGTGATTCAATTATGACTTACAGTGCGTGTATTATGAATATTTTATTTTATTACATTATATGAGTCAACTTTGATAATTTATATTTGAATCGATTAGCAGATTGCTCTGATTGTGAATCTAATATTAATGTTTTAACATCAATAAAAATATTTTATAAGAGAGAAACTCGGATAAATCTGTGGTACGAATAATTCCGTAATAGTTCGAATAGAGTCGATTATTTTTAAATAACAACGTATTTTCTAGAACTACATATACTAGATGTTTTTTTAAATATAGGAATACGTGTGGAAATAATTTAGTTATCAGCTGTGATGCTAGTATTAAAATATTTTTCGACGGTTTTTGATTTTTTGCGAAAAACGTGCATGATTGTTAGTATAACAAGGATTTCAATCTGTAGGATATGAAAAAATAGCATAAATAAATAAATAGAATGTAATTATAAGTAAAATTTTGTAACATTTTCCTATTGAAATATGTACAGGGACGAATATGATAGATTTAAAAATTTGAATTGACTAATCACGAGTTTAGACGTTACCAGATTTGGTCATTTGAAATGTCAAACAAAATTAATAAAAATGTACAATATCTAAATAATATTTGGATGAAAAATAATTTGGACGCTTTATAATAGTATTTTTTCAAATTGTTTTTTACTAGATAATAATGATAACAAATTAATATCACAGAATTACCCATACTTCCCCTATGATGAAATTGCATTAGAATATCGATAAATTCTATATACAAAATAGCAGAAATCACCTTATCGACCTGGCAACACTAAACAAAGGCAACAATTTCTTCTATTTATACCAGCATTCCCATCCAAAGTAGGAGGGCAGTTTACGGCCCCGTATTTGCAGAACTACCAGTGTTTGTATGCGAAAACCGAAAACCATTTTACCAAAGCCTTCAGCAGCAACATAACAACGCTATAGCATACCTAAAAGGGGAGAAATGAGCCCTGATAACATACCGCTGCACTAATGCCTGCACAAACTGCGCGATTAATTTACATATATATATATATTTCGAGTTAAAATTCAATATTTTTAAATGAAATAAAATTTTCGAAGATGGCAGGTGATCGAATCATGTGAAAAAAATATATTTCAGTCGGATATTTTTTCTCACCAACTCGGATCGAGGTATTAATTCTTTCCCTTATAGGCTCTTTCATTACACAGTTATTGGCCGTAATTATAGAGGTTATGGCGGTGGGTGTGTGCATTGGGCACGCATAAAACGCATCTGAAAACACGTCGATTTTGGGAACCGTGAAGAAATGCATTCCCGAAGGTGCATTTTTTTTGTGTTCGTTCGTTCGAATTTTTGAATGCGTTTGCCATGTATGATGTTTCTACGAACACAGCTGTTTTCTGTCAATGGTTCACATGTGTTTCTTTAACACGTTGGCTTCTGTATGTTATTTTTTTTGACATAATGTATGATGCAATGTTTACGCGTTTCGAATCATTTTTTGTATGTGTAAGTTTAATTTTGTATTATAAAATTTTAAATTTAAATTTCATTTCTATTAATTTTATTCAAATTATCATATAATCTCCAATGTATTCTAAAAATATTTTATTTCATTCGTTTATTGGCTTTCTAATCTTTTTAGATCTCTATAAAAAAATTCTAATCCTTCTTATTTTATTTTTTTCAATATTTCGATCAACATTTTCCATCTTCACTAATCCACATATCTTCAATTAAACATACCCGAAAATACAAAATTGCAAATTCCTCAATGCGAAAATCCAATATTCACCCAAGCACATCCGCATACGAAGCCGTTAACGTGTTAAAGGCATTTACCTGCCATATAACACATGCAGCACATAAAGTGCAAGCGGGACATTAACAAAACCTCGTAGATCCCTCGATAGATCTTCCGGGGGAGATTTGGCCCGAAACGGCACACGTTCGGCCATAAGCGCCGAAAGACGTTATTTTATTGCACACACACACACTCAAGAGAGACCGGGGCTTTTCGGCCATACGGCCGTTACGTTTGTGCATCCACGAAAATGTTTATGCAGATGTCGACAATGGACGGTAAAGGTAAACGACGCCTTTGAGATGTGCGGCTATTGTCGGTGAGGAAGTGCGATTGTTACCTTTTCAATTTGAATGCTCTTTTGTGTGTGAGATACCGTTTGCTTTATTGTATTGTTTTTAACGAATTTATGTTTGGATGGATAGATTGATTCAGTCTCGTCGTCTGACTTTATCTTTATAGTTTTTATTATATACCATATTAGCGGTAGTACCCGGCGTTGCTCAGGACTTCAATTTTAAATCAAATTATTTTTTAATTTTATTTTTGCGGACTGTCCCGTTTTAATTTATGAGAAATATGGTCATCCTATTTTAATGATACAAAAACCTTCTCGACAAAAAAAAAACATTTTTTATATAGGCGGGAAACATTTTTTGCGGACCGTCCCGTTTTGAGTTCTGGGAAACATGGTCGTCCTATTTTAATTATACACAAATATTTTCCACAAAAAAATACATATACATGCCAATTTTAATGGTGATCGATCGAAGGGTGTTAGAGTGAAAAGACTATATACAAACAAACCAACATCCATTTTTATATATAAATGTAAATACAGATAATAAAACGATCAATCCAACGAATATAGTATTATATTATATGAAAAATTATCTAAAGGTATGGAAAATGGCCTGTATGATTTTTTTTTTTGTAAACAATGTTCGGCCTAATTTTGGCAATTTTTGGGATAATCTTTCATCAGCTTGTATTTAATTTTCTTTTTTGATTTTTATTTGTGGCCAATTAATCATTCTGTGTGCAAAATCTGTAAAGGTTGTGCTGATAGCAATTGATCGAATAAACATCTCTGATGGTGAAAATCTATGAGGCGAAATCCTAAAAGGTGAAAACTTAGGAAGTGGAATCCTAGAAGGTGAAACTTAATGGATGAAAATCTAGAGAGTAATTAGGAGGTGAAAACCTAGAAGATGAAAATCTAGAAGGTGAAAACATAGAGATAGGAACCAATCGGATGAAAACGATGTAGGAAGAAAAACAGTGAGGGAAGAGAAGTGTGGGGATTTTCTGGTAACAAAGTTTCGTGACACTACTAATTTGTGATATACGAAATTGTAATATTATAAATCATAATTTTTAGGTGATAAAATTTAAAAATTTCATAATTGAAAAATTGATCTTAATTTTTTTTTTTAATATTTAGGTAACTATATAAATATGATTGTCTTTTAATACACTTCATGCAAAAAAGTACCAATCAAAATAGAAATTTCAACAATTATCACTTTACGATTTAAAAATACGGCATTTAATACCCCACAATATCTTTATAATATTTACTGTAAACTCGATTACCATATAATAAACGAATCACCCATTTTACACAATCTTGATGAGCTTTTATCGCGCACTGTGGCATATCCGTATGCATTTCATGTGATTAATCGACGAAATTAGTAATGCGTTATTAATTTTTAGTGGCTTTCGAAAATGTACAGAAAAAAAACCATTACATCGAGCGATATTTTTGGAAGTGAGACAAGCGCAATGTTTCTAACTTTGAAACGTCGATGTCTCCGATTTTGATAACTTTTTTAAAATAAAATGATTTTTTTTAATTTATTTTATAGTTTCAGAAAGACGAGTTCAAATAAAAAAAATTAAAAAAACTTCTTTCATATAAATTTTTTTTTTCCAAATCAAATTTACACCATTTTCAAAAACAACAGCCCACGTTCAAACATTGAAAATTCTCGAATCTCAAATAGAACCGCAATTTCGCCACGATTATTTCGAAAACGCTCGCAATTAAAATAAATTTGCATAAATTTGCAGGGATTCGAAACGAAAACGGATTATCTAAGATGCGTGAAGCGCGCTCGCACGTGAAAAAAATCTTAATAATACACATGTATTAAAATGAAACAAATATAATATTTTTGCGCGTATTGTATGTTAATGTGTTCTAGGCATTCTCAGTCAATTTATTCGAATGACTTTCTTCTCTTTGTGCGATTACGTTGTTACCGGATCGAGACCAGTGCTTTTCAATTTTTTGTTGATCTGTATATTTGTTTGGGCGATGAGTCTATTTATTTATCTGATGGTCGTTAATTATAGCGTTATGGTATGGAGCTTAAATTGGTTTTTGACAGGTGACCGTGAATGCTAAATTTTTGTGAGTAAATATAGTGCTGATTCATACGCGATTTTTTTTTGTTTAAATAATTTATGAATTTAATATGTATGAAACTATTATAATTTATTATTTAAATATAAATGCTACTGATTTAAAATAATAATTATAGATGAGTTTAATTTCGGTATATATTTTTTTAAATATTTATGAATCGTATTATTTTCAAATCATAATTTATCTGTCAGTAAATTTTTAGCTACTGAAATATATTTATTTATTTTGTTTTTAGTATCAAATCAAATTAATAAAGCAGCAATAGTTTTTGTCGAAATTCAGAAGTCAATAAATCATCGACACAAAAATAGTTAATAATTAATTTAATTTTTTTTTTTTTTTTATCAAATTCCTGAAGTTAAGCTACATTTAATACGGCCAGAAAATAGATATGATCATATATATTATTGTCTTGTGACCATTAATATAAGAACTACTTCCAATATTCATCACTTTGAGAGTCACAATAACTTTATCACTAAGAAAAATACATAAAACATTCAGTAGTATAAAAAGTACCTTATACTCATACTTATAATAGTATAGATGAAGTACTATCATTATATTGATAATTAATATCATCATAATTATTTATTACATTCTACCATGAAGAGTTTGATCATTTATGTAATGATAAGAAGATCATCATACCATCATCATTTAATGTATGGTCATGTTTATATGAATCTCATTACTATCATGTATTAGACAAAGATCCGCAACTAAAAGAAGGTCATCATCATGTATTATATGGTCATGCTTATATGAAGGTCATCATTATCATCATCATCACACGAGAACCATCATAATTATTTGTATTTATACAAACATGACCATATAATGAACGATGATGATGACTTTAATATAAACATGACCATACAATACATGATAATGACATTTATCTAGTTGTGGGTAGCGAATCTTCGTCCTTGAGGTCATCATCATCATCATCATCATCACACGACATAATAATTATATATTGTATGGTCATGTTTGCATCAAGGTCATTATCATCGTGTATTGGACAAAGTTTACCACCCACAACTGGATGAATGCCATCATCATGTGAAAAACGTCAACATCGTGTATTATATGGTCATGTTTGTATGAAATTCATCATCATCATGCATTAGACAAAGATTCACCATTGACAACGAGATTAAGTGACATCTCCACATAAAAAAAAACCATCCCTTACCAAAACCCACAACCAAACCATCATCAATCACATCCATCCATCAACCGCCGACACCACCACCATCTCGACTCATGAACAACCACAGACCCCACCAATTGACGACCACTGAGATCCGCAAAGAGCGATTCCTCGGACCGTGAAACGGAACAAACCCGCATCCGTGAAAGTGTTTACACACACACCCCACCCACGCACACATCGCGACCGATGCACGTGTGTTGCCATGTGTGTGCATCGGCCGATGCGCATCCTGTTGTGCGTGCACATTCGTGATGCGTGCAATTAACGGCCGAGACGGGATGACGTTTACGAGCGCGACAATCGTAACTTTCGAATGTTAAAATGTCACGATGAGTTTTGGAATTTTTTATTTTTGTGTAAGTGGTTCGGTGGATGATTTGTGGGTTGTTTTTGGTCTTTTATGGGTTGTTTGTGAGAATGTGATTTTTTTATCGGTGAAGTGTATGGTTGTGTTTGAACTATTTTTGTTGATGGTTCAAAATTGTTGAACGTAAAAAGGTCATCGCGATCGCAAAAGTGGTCAGCGAGGGCGCAGTTTGCTCAGTCTTTACCTCGTTGCCCCCCGGGTGGTCATTGCGATTTGCTTTGTGGAGAGTCAATTAGTAAAAAGTTTAGCACATAAACTTGCGGTTTGAGAGCCTTCTCCGCTGGCATGGGAGGATTGGCTCTTATGGTACATGTCCCTAATCGATACGAGGTTAGCTCTCGGATAAGGTATATAGACTAGACCCCCAACATTTGATGGGGAGATCTTGTCCTGCAGTAGGCACAAAACGGATCGACTGATGCAGTAGGCACAAAACGATCAAAATGATGATGATTGATTTTTTAATGTTAGTTAGATTTTGATCTATTTTGGATGTTGTATAATTTTATGTAAGTTGACCAAATGGCATTATTTGAGGTGGATTGTCTTCTTTTTGGAAATACTGTTTACTGTCCTAAAAAATTAACAGAACAGAGTGGACAACAACGATATCAATCGACTTGAAGAGGTCAAGGGAAAATTATCCTCTATTGTCTTCCTGTAAGAAAATTATCCTATTTTAATTAATTTAAAAGTCAAACAGACCAATTTCACCTTTGACATGAATCGAAATTTTGTCAACATGAAACAATAGGTATTAGTAGCAATTGTTTTTAAATTTGAATTTTCGAATAATTATTTTTAGACCTATTTGTTTTCTTTATTTTTTTTCCAGTCTCCTTCTTTAATATTTTCAAAGTTTCGTCGCCTTGAATTATGATGAAATTAAAAATATGGAAAATTTAAGTGTTATGTAATTGTTTTCAGTTTATAGAGTTTTTAGATGTTTCCATGTGCATCGAAATTTACTGTTATCGGGTTTTCGTTGTAATAAAATATTTTAAAACTTTAACACCTGCAGTTTTCTTGTTATGCTCTGAAAATAGAATATTTTACGTCATCGCTTTATTTGCATTATATTTACTTTATCATGTTCAGTAAAATATTGCGATCGTAAAACATTTTATTGCAAATATTTCCGTCTTTCTTTGCTAAAACTTTTTGTTTATATTATCAACAGAATTCAAAATAGATTAGTACACCATAAACCTACTATTAAAAATAAATTTATTTACCTTAAAAATTTCATAACGATCCAAGTATCATATTTATATTTTCAATCGTATAAAATTTCTATTACAGCAATATTTCGACGACCAAATCAGATGCCGATTTGTACGTTTCATACTTTTTCTAATAAAAAAACGTCATTTCGCATTCACTTTTACGACATTTCTGATACGAAACCATCTTTTAAGACCCTCTCTTACACAGACATACATTTTAAATGCAAAAACGGCCGTAAAAGCATGCAGTCGAAATCTTTACGATTATTATGTATCAGTTTGTATTGAAAGCCCACAATTTACGCTTTCATATAGAAATTTCAGACATTGTCACTTCTGAAAACAATATTTGCATGTGAGCAATGTTTGTAGAAAGCGAAGAAAACCGGAGTTGAAAAAAAAGTGTCTGTATGCTTAGGTGTTATACAATGCTTTTTATCGAAACCGTAAACCTGGCGTCCTCAATCTGTCAATTAATTAATCGAAAGGTCGATTTAATGATATGAAATTTTGCGTTGTAACCGATATGTTGATAATTCGGTAATTTATTTCGACGAAAATTGAAACATGTGTCATTTATCATTGTATGGTGATTTTCGATCGATTATTTTAACGAGTATTATAATTTGGTGATAAATAATTGAGTTGAAAACATTTCTTTTCAATATTAAATTGAAAACTGACAGTTTTAAATTTAATCAATGTCTGAAAAAATGAAATAAAATTAACGCAATGTATAAAAATTTTAACGCTTATATTTAATTGGATGAACCGGTTGCGATTGACTACAGAAGTTAAACGATAAAGTCACGACCAGTAAAAAGATTGGAATGAAATTATTTAGTAAATGATGTTTTTTCAATATTTAAATTTATCAAAAATTATCTTCTTTTCAACACTATATATAAAAATGCCCAAAATTTCAACGAAAATTGGAAATTTTTGCATAAGGCAAGTTAGATATCTTGTATTGGACAAAATATAGGTTGAATACGAAGATGAAAATTCGAAACTGAACCAGTTCATTGATATGAAAACACAACCACCTTTCACAAAAGTACACAGTCGCCGAAAGAAGACAATTCTTATTCCCCACAATGTGGACGATGCGGGCTCACGTACACACATACCTGCACCTGCACACCATAAAATTTTGTGTCCAAATAAACGCGGCACCACAATGTACCTCCATGCTGTAATTACTCGGCTCTCGAAAATCCCCAACGCTTCCTTCGTTTACGAGTGCCTCGCGAGGGTACCGGATCCTGAGTACCGTGCACCGGGTACTGGAGTGGAGTGAGTGTCGCTTTTGAGGAGATATTGCCAAGATTATTGCGGAGGGTGGCCTCGGAGGGGATTTCTCGCGAAAATGAGCCGAGCTCGATTTAAAGGATTAGAACGCCCTGTGCTATGGGACTTTTTCGGAATGTTTAATATATTCGTGGGGGGATTCTGTGTAATGTTCCCGGATATGGAATGAGGACATCAAACGATCTGATTATCAAAGCATTGATTTTTCAAGTGGGATGAGTTTGAGTATTATTTCGTTCATTGAATTTCAAATGGTGGGTAGAAACGTTGGGTGTCAATGGATGAATGTTTTCAAAAAACTTTTTGAAATAAAATATGAAATGTGGTTTTTATACTACAAATTCAACTTTTTAAAATCAAATTCATCCTTCGAAAAGTATTATGAATATCATTGTCGTAATAATCAATGAAATAACATAAAATGTATTCTTCAATTTGACTGATAATTTCACAAGCGGTTGGTGATTTTTATAGATACACAAATTTAACATACATTACTAATCATATTTTTTAATAAATCAATCTGAGAATTGATACTGTGGATATATATTCCGAACGTTTATTTAATATTTTCCATGAAATCACAAAAAAAATCATTAAGTTTGATTTGTAGTAAAATATTGAATTTGAAGTTCTAAGGATTGAATTTAGAATTTAAAAGTTGTAGAAACGTAATTGTCCTTTAACTATTATTATGTAGAGTTGAACAAATCATAAAATTATAATATTACACGTCAATTAGGCATTCAGATAATGGACTCAATATGAAATTTCACTCCGCCGATCAATATAACCACGCACAATGGCGTCCATTGTGCAAAATAACGAAACGAGCGCGCTAATTAAAAAATCGCACAATGCGACGTGTGCCCGTTTCGAATTTTTCAAAAACAAAAAAAAACAGGCAGCAATTTTAGTGGCCCGCAGCAGGCGTATTCGAGAAAAATATGAGGGTCTATTATATCGGCCATTAGACCTACTGGGTCCCGTAGATATGAAGCTTCCAGCTGAATCCCATTCGTTAGATTCCTTTTTTATCCGTAGGATTTTTAAAAATATACACACCTTTTTAATTTTGTGTGTGCGAGTCGTTAAAGATGTTTTTTGGTATATTTTTAGGGAGGGTTCGTTCCCTAATTGCACCCTAAATCATGTCCGCCCGCGGGTTTTTCGGTTTCGTAAAAATGCGAAATTAAAGGGTTAGATTGAATGTTCCCGATGTGGATTTATTATGAATTAAAAATATTATGTTGTATTAAATAACTCTTATCTGTTATGTGAAGGTTGTTTTTTGACCATGAAATCAATTTTGAATTAAAGGGTCAAATGTTATTGATAAATGGCGAATTTGTTTTTGACATTCCGTAGTAAAAATGAAAAAAAAAAATTGATTAAGTCATTTTTTTATATATTGGAATGTACTTGAAAAACTAGAAATGATAATAAGGAAGAAGAATCAATGATATTAAAAATATGTTTAAAATAAAATAGATTGGAGAAATGCACATATATATATTTTTATAAAACGATTGATAATCTCTGATCTATTCAAGTTTAATTCGAAATGGTAATAACTCGAAAATTTAGGACACTTTAGCAAATGACATTATAACATTTTCCTTAATCATCTTCGCTCTTTTGTTGCGGAAAAAATTCATGAAAATCTCGTTTAATTTAGGCGCAATTTACTCTCAAAGTCAATTTGCGCAGTCGAAAAAAATTAGGACAAATTGAGCGCAAACACGACACATCACTTCCCTTATTCAAATTTGCACACTAATACGTTGAAATAACACTAAAACGAGAAAAAAACGTTAATGAAAACATTCGCCCAGAACGCAAACACGCTAAGCAAATTTGCCGATTTGATTACTATACATATGTCCGTTCGCGATGAAATTTTCGGTACGAAAATATCCGAAATTTCATGGTTGTTGAATAAACACTGAGTCGGCAAGGTTGAGTTGATGGTTGTTTTGGATTTTTTTTTTTTAATTTTTCGTGGGAATTTCGAGTCTTCTCTCTTTTGGGACGTAGAAAAACTTGGGGATTTCGTAGGATTTTCGACGATGGTATGGCAGGAAACAGCTGTTTCTTCATATTTTATGTTTTATGAAGATGCGATGTCGTGTTGTAGATAAATTGTGGAGTTTTTGTCGTGATAATCCGAACCATTAGGTGTAATGAGGTTGAAACTTTTTTTTTTAAACATATATATTGTGATTGTGATGATATCTTATATTCATTATTGTTTGTTACGTAAAACACTTAAAATCATAAATATTTTTTTACGTTTATCTATTTGACACAAATAACTAAAAGCTAAATATAACATCTTCAAGTATTCAATACGTGAAGATTTTTTTATAAAGATAATGTCTCAACATGTGAAAAAAATCGTTATAGTTTGCTATCGAAAAATATCAATAAAACATTTGAACTAATTATAATTTTAATTCGTCAATTAATTTGCATCAAAGACGAATTTAATCGAAAAAATAATGTCATAATTTAAAAGAAATTGCATACATAGACGATAATTCATTTAAACAAATAGATACACAATTGCATAAGAAAATTAACAGAAAAATGTTGACAAATATTTACAATTCAACAAATTGAAAAATATTAGTTTTTTTCCAATATTCTTGAATAATTCGAAATTGCGATTGTATTATACATGTACCGATAAATCAATCAAACAGCTGGAAATTATTATCAACCCGATATAACCAAATTCCATTAAAAAAATTTCGATCTATTCCAAAATTTTCTAATCGTCTAATTAAACCTACACTCAATTTTTATAATTCCAATACTCAAACATGCACCTAGCAACTCGCAAATCGAAAATATTTGAATAAACATCATAATCTTCATCAAACACAGACAATTTACTCGTCCAATATCGAACGAGAGTTCAAACAATCGATAATATGTATCGAACAAACAACTCGCACGAAAACAAGATTACGGCCACAAAACCGGATGAAACCGGTTCGCGGTCACAAACAGAACCGGTAAGACTCGAAAAGGTTTATATAATCGATTTAATTCCGATGTTTGTGTGTGTGTTTTATTGCACATGGATGTCCTCGTTCGTTATCTCGAAAGATGGCCTCGATGGACTTTTCAATTGTGTTAATTTAATTAGACGGATCAGATTATCCGCTTTGTATTGTTTTGTATTTTTATTAGATTTATTGGACGGATATGCGATAATTTTGTTTTGGACATATTTTCGGTATCGATAAGTTTTGATCTTCCATAGAACTAATTTTAAAATATTGTGTAATAATATAAAGAAAATCGTTCATGAGCGAATAAATGAAAAAAAAGTGGAAGTGAATTGAGATGATCTTTATCTGGTAGTGGATGGTGAACGATGATGGTATTAATTATGTAAATTAATTTTAAAGAATTATACTAATAAATCAATTTTATCGTTTTTGTCTATGAATGTAGAGCATAATGATCATGCAAATTTGTGACACTAGATACGTCATTAGAAGTTTTCGAAAAATCATTAGTTATTCATTATTAGTTTTTATGTAATCGTCTTTGATATTTTCACCATAATTATCGCCATCACTATTATAATTATGTATTTCATCCAATAAAATAATCAAAAACTTTAAAATTCAGATCAATCATTAGAAATTCTGCGATTTAAATATAATTATTAGTATGCAGTTTCGTCAAAAAATTTTTTAAAGATTTTGAATATCTCATATCAATGTTATGTAAGAATAATAATCTATTGAATTCATGAACCAATAATGATTCTCATACATTAAAATAATCATTTTTTTTTAAATTGAGATCAATCATTAGAAATTTTCTAATTTTTACATCATCATGCAGCTTCTAAAAAAATTACAAAGATTTTGAATATCATACTAGAAACATTTTTGAAAATAATCTCATACCAATCTATACTATTATAAAACCGAAAGTTTCTTTATCTGTCGGTCGGTCGGTCGGTCTGCCCCGCGTTTTTGGCAGCTCAAATTGGGTTGTCTATACAAATCGCGAGGATAGAACCTAG
>JAOXNN020000074.1:5797623-5819646 GCA_028571205.2 Hydropsyche betteni | reverse complement strand
GCCCACCATACGAGGCCCGAAGGGCCGAGTCATGTGGGCCCGATGGGCCCACCCTGAGAGCCCGCAGGGCGATCTAGCGTTTCGAAAAGGCGAAGCCTTTTCGAATACGCTAGTATATTATATAAAAAAATCGCGTATTGATTTTCTACCAATAATGAATCGATAGACAAAATCAACAAGATGAAACCATCGATCATTTTAAATATATATTAGAAATCGTTTAACGTGAAAAATCGATTAACAAAAAATAATATTACGATCCTGACAAAACACTGTGAGGTTTAATATGAAATTCTTTTAACACAAAAAAATATTTCGATCCCTTCAGTTCCGTGTTAAACGTTTTCCACTATAATTATACAAAAAAAATTGACATAACAATGAAAAAATAAAAGATTAACAACATCGAGTACCGGGTGTATGCATCAGACGCGTGTGCATTGAAAATGCACATGCATTACCGTCATGCACATTATGTCGATTGTCGCATCAACACCGTGAATAGCCTTTTCGCATATTTTGGCGAAACGTTTCACTGAAAGAAAAAAAAAACAGCTGCTTTCGGCTGCTGAAAGAGTTCTGCAACTGTATACCCGTTCAATGTGGGGCCAGGTGTTGTCAACCGGTGCTGGGACCACCCCTAAAATTCCTTATTTTTGTATGTAATGTTCAGTTCAATTTTTATAGTATACCAGTCGATAATTTTGTTTAATATTTCAAACTCAACCTTTTAAACTGTAGTTTAAAAGGTTGAATTAGATTCAACCTTTAACATTAAATTAAACTTTAAACAAATCAAATTTTCAACCAACGCAAATTTATTTTCTGAATTTTTCATTTTTTATGATTTCATTAAAAACATAAAAGAAACATTTGATACATATCCGTAGAATCTTTTTAAGGATTGATTTATTAAAAAACATGATCAATTATACATGTGAAAATCACCAACTGAGATTATCAAAATCAAGTTGAAGAATATATTGTATTTCATTAATTATTATATCAAAGGTCTTATTTACACTTTTCGATGGTCGAATTTGATTTTGAAAATATTGAATTTGAAGAATAAAAACAGTATTTCCAATTATAACAACAACGATAATGAAAAAAGAAGATTATGCACAGGTAATTAGATCAATATAATGAAAAATTTGATAATTTTATTACCAGTGTCATTATGTTACAATTTGTAACGTACATTCCGGATAAACTAGTTGATTATATTATAGTTAATTTTTATTTTATTAATGAAAGTTTAAACATGCTCTGTGATAGTTATCGCCTCAAATATATACATTTCGCTTTAATAGACTCCAATAAAAAATAATCACCATGTGAATATGTACTTAAAAACGAATATTTTATACGGCTAGTGGTGGAAAAAAATAAATTAAAATGAATAAATAAAAAAGCCGATAACGTAGAAATGCGTTAAAAGCCTGAGAGGGTTCTATGATAATTTCGTATGAATATTCAAATTGAGCTTATATATTTAAATGCGTATACGTATAGCGCTTTTTATTATTATAATAATTACATGGTGTTGTTTTTAGTATATGAAACGGATTTGAGGTTTAATTAAGGCTTTTTTTCGGAATTCAGCTAGAATCCATATACAATGCGAAATATTATAATATAAGAATTTTGTATTTTACAATTGCAATGAATAAAAGAAGAATTTTAGTTTCTTGAAAGATGGATATCAAACCAATAATATATGATGGAAACTGATAAATTTGACAAAGCCAAATCATTGACGTCATAATTATTTATTTAAAGTATTTAATCGACGGCTTTATGACATTTGATATTTTGATCGAAAATAGATATAGAAATATCAATGATATAACTTATTATTCAAACATATTATTGTGAAAGGTCAACGTTTAATAAATAATAATAATGAACTGATAATAAAAATATGAATAATATTTTTTTTCAAATATCAATTTATAAATTTCGTTCTTACCTAATCTAATATTGTTATTTAAATTTTTATCAAGAATCTGATTAGATTTATTACGAAAATGTCAACGAAAAATTTACCAAACACAAAAATTTCAAAGGTCAACCATAACGCGACACATCTTGAAAACAGTTGAGCACACCTGGCCATAGATCCATCCCTTTCTAGCTCGCACAAACAGCTGACACTTAGCACTTTGACAATAGGGGAAGCGAAGGGGTTGCACAATTTATTTACGGACAGGGGTCGTCAAGGGCGCAACCCACAGCTGTGCTTTCCTATTTCCATTCAAAATTCATGCTTTTTTATTGATATTCAATGAACATTTTTGTGGTGTAAAACAATGGATGATTGTTCGAAGGTTCGATTGTGTATTAGATGGATGGGGTTGGTAATAGTTTGAAATTATATAAAATATGTTTTCAATATATTTTCAATATTAAGTCACGGTATTTAATAAAGCCGCAATTATTATGCCCGTTTTTTTTTTGAAAAAAAAAAATATGTTTTACTCAAACAAACTGCAGTCAGTAAATAATTCAAGCAAATACCTAGTAACATTGTATATTGTATGACGATCTTGATATTCAAATTACATCATTATTATTTTTTTATCGAAAAATTCACATTATATAATACAGATAATGATGATGACATGAGATTTGAGATTTATTATTATTATTTTTAAATAAATCAAAAAAAAAAAATAAATATAAACATAATTTAATTTTAGTGATAGTACCTATAGATATTAAATCTTTATATCTAAAAAAACATTGCCAATCAAAATTTAGACGAAAATTAACGATTACAAAATTATTTATAGACCAAATTTGTGTCAAAATTTGCAAAACATTTATCGGCGGTAAACAAAATTCGTGCCAAATAATTTCCAATATAATAAATAAAAAAAGGGACTTTGATATCGAGATGTCACGCTTCAGGTCCAAAGTGTGACATCTGGTTGCGAATTTTGAAAATAAAACGAAGTGTTTTTTCAGTGGAGACTGCAAATATTTGAAAACTGAAGATTGATCGGTTTACATTTCAGTTCAATTAGCGCCACATTGTCGCGCCGCCAGAAATGGCGCGAATTTCAAACCGTCTATTTGCGGAACCATTTATCAATTTGGAGACTCATCTACAGTTCTAATATCGATTATGATTAAAAAAACATCTGGTCATAGAAGCGATTGATAAATGTTCAAATAAACTCCTTTGTTGGTCAGAATTTAATATTGGTTTTGGATCAATCGATCAATTTGTTATTCATAATTTGAACAAACATGATGTCATATTCTATAATATTATAAATATATTTTCAACTAACTACTGATTCAATGTTCACGTTAATCCTTTCATTGTGAGGCCCTTGGTTCGCCCTTGACTTCCAAAAATATTCCGACCCAAAAATGGATCATATGTTCTGGGTATTTCAACCTTGAAACATCCTTCCAATGTCTCCGATGGGTTCTATTTTCGGTCTCCCTTCACACAGAATGCATTTCTTTCATTCAAAACATTTCTTTTTCTGAATACGCTTTTTCAGACCTCCCAGAAGTCATTTGTTCAGGACTCGTATGAATAATTAAAACGAACAGAGCTGTATTTTACGAGGGGGACGTTGTCAAAATTCACTAATTTTTAATTTATTCAATAAAAAAGGTGAATTATCATTGTTGTTAATTGTTAATAACGCGAATTGAAAGATAATTCTTCTGTTATTTTTTGAAGTTTGATATTTTTTTATTGTTCTCTATAATGAATGATTTTCATTACATAAACTTAAGAAATTTAAGTTTTGGTCAATGTAAATCATTTTTAGCGCTTATATAGTTTGAATATAGTTTTTACACTTTAAATTCAACATTATGAAATTAAAATTCTATCTTTTTCAAATCAAACAATCTATTCTTTATTTTGACTTTAAAAATATCATTGTCAGTTGGTAATTTTCACAAATTTTTTTGTTATATTATTTTTTTTTCTTTCGATATTTCATTAATATAAAATGGTCTTTAATACTTAAAATGTTGAATTAAATTTGTAAAATCTGTAAAAAAAAATCGTTTATAATCATTCCAGTTGATCTATTGACCATCAGTAGTTAATTTATTGGTCAACAGTATGTGATTATAACCTTCTATTAATTGAAAAAACTTTTTGCTTAATTTAGACTATATTTGGGAATTAGTAAAAAAAAAATAGTTAAATCTTCAATAAATTATTTTCAACACATTTTCAAATAACCCAAAATCTATAGGTATATATAAAAATGGATGTTTGCATATTTGTTTGTTTGTTGCCGTTTCACTTTAGCACCGTTTGACCGATCGCCATGAAAATCGGCATGTACATGTATTTTTTTGTCGAGAATGTTGTGGTATCATTAAAATAGGGTGACCAGAACCCAAAACGGGACAGTCCTCAAAAAAAATGCTCCCCACCCGTATAAAAAAAATATTTTTGTCAATAAGGTTTTTGTATCATTAAAATAGGGTTACCATATTTCCCAGAACCGAAAACGGGATGGTCCGCAAAAAATGTTCCTCCAATAATAATACACGACAATTAGCGACTTGCTTTATGCTGTTGTTTTAATGAATTTAAATTAAAAAAATAATTTAATTTAAAATTTAAGTCCCGAGCAATGCCGGGTACTACCGTTAGTATATATATTTAAAAAAAAAAAACAATTAATTACATCATCATTTTGTATTGACCATTCAATAACCCTCCATTTTTTGCATATAAACAAAAAAAAATTCCCACAATTGCACAGGCGGAGATTGCGACTTTTGATCCTGCCCCCCTTGTGCACACCGCGATATAATATTATAATAGAATGGCAGGGGCTTTCAACTCGGGGGCAGCTGATGTTCGGGACCTCTAGGGGTGAGAAATACCCCAGTGTTAATAATTACCGGCCGAGGACGAATTTGTGTCCTGCACGCATGTACACAATGGACGGTGTCAAACGCGGGACGTTGGAATTTTCGAGAGGACGAATCCTCTAATTAAATTACGCTTTTGATGTGGACGTTTTGTGTGTGTGGGGGTGTTTTGCATTTTGCGCGGAATGGTGTTTCGATGTGAAATTGCGTTCATTAGGGGCTTTATTGGGTTTCGGATTGCAGTGATTAGTTTTTAAATAGTGATTGGAAATTGGTTTCGAAACTGAATATATAACTAAGGCGACGACACCAGTGGTTGACTATGTACCTGTGGTTGAACACTTCTCGAAGAAACGTAAAAATTAAGGTTTTCAAAGATTATAATCTTTCGGAAAGTGTGCGATGGATAAGATGTAATAAACGACTAATCTATTGCGACCTTTCAGAAAGATTATCATTTTTAACAACCTTAATTTTTAAGTTTTTCTGAGAAGTAGTACATGTAGATCACTGGTAGGTACATGGTCAGTCACTGGTGCATTACTTTATATTGTTTATCAGTAAAAATGAGATGTTATTTTTGACAGTAGTATAAGTTTGTTTATTTATATTGTGAAATGTTTAATGTTTGCGTTTGTAAAGTATAAAATTATTGACACATTTTAATAAATTAATATTTTTTTTAATCATCAACATGTTGAAGCTTGTCATATAAAAATATGCGATTTTTTAGATACAAATGGGTTTATAACACTTCCATAATAACAAATTATAATATTTAAATTATAATCGATTTCAATTTTGATCGAATTGACTTTTCTGAAACGTATTTTTTTAATTAAAAAATAAGTATTAAATGCAGATATGTAAAAAAACGAAAATTAACATTTTTGAGGATTCATTATAGTTGTATTATAAAGGAATTATAAACAATCTAGTACAAAAAGTAAATTATTTTGTAACGATAACAAATTTATCAAAAAAAGTCAGACAAATTGATCACTTAAAAATGAATACAAGAAAAAACTTATTTAATTATGATTGTTACAAATGGATTTAATCGACTTAAAAACAAAAATATTCTTGCGACATTGTATAGTTCAGCTTGTTTTGATAAATTTATCAGAATATTATACACCATTGACAATGCAATTTTGAATATATAATAAAAAGATGATATCTATAATCTAACCAAAACGTACATTTTCCCTAAAAAATGAACTTATTCCACTTTCGAAAAAACCGTCTCATTTCTCAGTAACTAAAACAAAACCTATATCGAACCAAAAGGTATATTAACTACAACTATCAAAAGAGTCATTTCTCAGTGACTAACAATAAAACAAAACCCATCCGAAAACTCCACAAAATCCAATTAAGAAAAATTCCATCGGAAACCCAACGGGCGCAGCAACATATCAAATATATTTTTTGTCAATTGCGTTGCAATTGCACCCAGCTGCCGACCTCCCCTGTACATGGAGAACGCAGTAAATGTCAATGCTTAATGGCCCGAACTGCACGAGTACTAAATCACAATTACGAATGTGTGTACACAATGTGCATGTGTATATCTGTACCGATGCAGTGTGCACTTATGTGCATTCGTTTAATATGCCGTGACGAAAAATTGCTAGAGCCTTTGTTGCGAGGTCGAGATGCGCAAATTGTGCTCAGTGACATTATGTTGTTTGACTTTTTTATTTTTTTTAATCTTATACAACTTATATATGTTATATATTATAGAATAAAACTTCTATATTTTTAGTATATCAAATATTAACTTTTTTTAATGATATTTGAAATTTCAGCCATTTAATTTGCTGTCATATTAGAAAACTAATTAATACCCAAACTATTCTTAGATTTTTAAAAAATCGTCGAAATTTTAAATTCTAAAGGCATTTCGTTTCCTTGTTATTAATGGCAATTGTCTATTTATCCATTTATGGATCAAATACACTAATTATCGAACTCAATTCGGCACTTTCATTATAGGCCTTTCACATTCAATTTGCATAAAGTGAAAATTTTAACAATCAGGAATTCAGGCATCGTAGGAAACGCATAACAATCAACCCTTTCGTTGCATAAATAAACATTGTATACTTGCACAGACAGAATGCGAGCAGATTACATTTTGCATCAGCCAATTTGATGCGTCGAAAGTTATGCACCCTCCGCATTCATATTGCATGTGCGCATTTGCATATTTACGCAGACGAGTTAAATTATCCGGAAAAACAAGGTTTCTGCTAAATATTTTTGAGATAAATTCTGTTGTCTGATCCGAAATTAACACCGAAGGACATTTTGTATAAAATCCTAAGCCTGGTTGTGCCAAGGACAACTTTGTGCGTCAGCTGCCTCCACTATATTCCAATTAGGCCAACTTCACTTTGGCATTGGAACGGTTTTACGAGCAGCCGAAGGAAACCATTCGTTTCAGACCCTCGCCATATCCCGTGGCAAGTAACAAGTGTTTTCTGCGACAAGTCACACTAGAATGGTCCCAGAGATGTTATGGTTTTCGAACTGTGCCATGTTTATGATTTTTGGGATACATATGTTACGCAACTTTTGCATAATCGCGTTTTTTAGGAAAAACGCAAAATAACCTTACGTTTTTGTGAAATATATGGTCATCTGTTGGTGTTATTTAAAAAATAAATGTTTAACATCATCTGTCAAATATGACATTTGACGTATCTTACAACATACCTAAGGAAGATGGGGAAAGACTTATATTGCTAATATTCGAGTATCGAAATATGATTAAAAAGAACATAGAGGATCATAAATGCTTTGTAAATCATAAAATAATTCATTCTAGAAGATAAGTCAATTGAAAAAAATAATTTTGATACAGGTGTCAAATATTCCTATTTTGTTTAAATTTCACAAAAAAATCACTTTTTATAAAAAAAATCAATTAAACAAACGTTGCGTATCACATAGATCATATCTAAAGTTGGATGTTTCTCTTTTATCTGAAAAAAATACTGAAGTCTCTTTGAAATCATCAAAGCACTACTTCGATTTCGTCGCATCACCGAGCGGTAATAAGTGATTAGGCTCATCTCAAAAAGCACGACTCAAAACGTTTTGAAATAGCTTCGAAGCCCACGAAAGTCGAGGATCACGACTCGTTTTCAGCACTGGCAACATTGTTGTAGAACGTAGAACGTGATGAACGAGGTCAGCCGACATGCAAATGCGACCAGAGGTCAAGACCGACAATTTAGCAACACTACCCTTTTCGTATTTGTAGCACTATTGTATAATGCGGTAATAATGGCTTCGGTCCGTTCCGTTTGGGTTCTGGGATGGAGGCTTTTGATCTTTTTGGATTGAACCCTTTTGGTAAGTAGGGAGGAGGATGATTGATTTTGTTCTGTGTGCTAATAGAGTTTGATATGATATGGAGTGGTTGGTGAATGGATAGATGAGTCAATTTTGTGACTGTTGAATTTTTTGAAAGTTAACTCTTCCTTATTGCTGCATAGTAAAAAAGGTATTTTTTATTAAAAAACTATAGATGATCTGTAAAAAGTATTATGTTTAAAGGAGAACGTAGAAATTTTCATCACTACCCGTTTCATTCAATTCTAAAATGAATGTAAAAAAATAAATTTTTGTACTGTGAACATTTCGTCTATGGATATTTTGACGTATGAACGTTTTTTATACGTGGATTTTGTCGCGTGGACGTTTTGTTATGTTGTCATTTTGTCGCATACATTATGTCTTTGGAATTTTTTTCATAGAATTTGATAAGTATAGACACTTAAAAATTTATTCTATTATAGGTACTTTTGATTATATCAAAAACAAACATGGGCGCACATTAGCTTAAATCACATTAGTACTTAAAACTACTCCACTCATACAACACGAAAACACTAAACATGAACATTTTAACTCAAACTTGTGCCATTCAAAAATTCACAAGCAAGAACACTTCCATTGCAATTCCAGACTACAAGCCGACACGAAATACACCCAACCACCATTATATACTCCGCTGCAACTTAACCAGCAAGACCTTTGCCTGCGAAACTGTAATGATGATGGAAACGAACGTTCCACACACACGTAAACCCCACATTGCCGGGACCAAATTTATTTTATTGCCAGCTCGAAAATGGGATCCTTTTAAGTGGAAATCCTGCAGCCACTAGTCCTAACAACCAGAGTGGTGTGTATGTGTGTGTGCAAAAGGTCCCCGAAAGAACGGTTCCACTTTGTGCAGGATAGGAATTTATTGTCGCAGATGCACCGTTGCACCAGTGCGAGATAAGGGCGCTAATGCAATTTTGCACGGAGTTGAAACAATTGCGTAAATAGCCAAATTGCATATTATACGCTTTTGAGATTGCCTGAAGATAAATTGAGATTTTAGTTTATAATATAGTTAAAAAATAAGAGCATTTTTAAAGACTTGAAACAAAAAAAAAAAAAACTATATTTTACTAAATGGTCTTTATAGATCAAATATATGCGATTTCGTACTTCGCATAACCTCATAATTTATCACTTAACTTAATTAATCAGTACATTCAAAGCTAAACCGTTGATATTTATAAATCGAAACGTATTTATATCAATATACACTAACCCCTCATATTAACAAAATGGAAACAAATAAAGTCGATAAATTCATGACGATCATTGGCCATAGACGATTATTTATCCGAGCGTGTCGGGCGGCTATTAGTAGCTCGTGTGTGTGTTTTTTTTGAGCTTTTTTACGAACTTTTTCTAAATTGAACATAGACAAGCCACAGGATATTGCGTGAGTTCGAAAAGAAGACGCGTTTAATGTTTAATTGTGATGCATTGCCGACTGACGGACGCTGCACTAAACGTCGTCTTTTACGACCAACTCCCTCTGCGCAGTGAGCTTTTATAATCATTCTAGGATTTCGTTTCCTAAATACATTTTCGTAAATTTGGAAACGTATTTATTTTTATTTCAATTCAAAATAATTAAAGAAAAAAAGCGGACTTGAAGTGTTAAAAGGTGCATCGAAAAGTAATATCAAAATAAATTAAATAAAATCAATCTTACATAATCGCAATGGATATATTCATATCCAAAACCAACACTAGACGCAATCGTTTTTATTTGAGTTCGAGTAACATCAACCATATGTTGAAGATCAATGAGTTCGAAAATTGAATTTTATTTTTGAAAATTTTATGATTTTGTTTACGCCGAAGCGAATCGAGGTGTAATTGTTGTGTTCGAGTTATATTCGTTGCAATGTTGTATATTTTAATGGTTCTAAATGCGTCTATTTGAAATCGAAAGCAACGTATGAAAACAAGGTTTATTTTATGTTTTGAAACAGTTGGCATATAAAACTGGACAGGGGCTTGCGCGTAGAAAAATAATTATTCGACGCTCGACGCAATCAATGTTAATTTTGCATTTAAGAGTCTATAGATTGGCAAATTCACACATTGGTTAGTTTAAATAGAACTTGTGAACTTTCACTATTTCAATATTTGCCGATAAAACTAAAAATTTGCATTAATACAAATTGAAACTTTTCATTAAGTCTAAATGCTGACAGTGCAGTACAGGCTAACCAGGCGTCCTACTTTGAGGAAGATTTCCCTCCTTTTGGATATCTTGTTCTCCTTAAAAACTTTGTCCTTTTTCCTCTTATTGTTAGCAAAAAAATATCTTTCTTTGACCCCTCCTAGGAAAATTGTCCTATTTTAGTTAATTTATAATTTAAAAAGACTAATTGTAAGTATACTTTTGACATGAGGTGAAATTATTATTATTAGAATTTATTAGTGTCCCCTTTGAAATTTCAACAATTTGATCATCTTAATTAAGACCTGACAGTTTTCAAATCAACATCACCTCATCCCCGAGCAGTAAATACAACACTACCTATTCTATTCCGAGCTGCCTTTACAACAATTGAATCAAAACACCAACTACAGACATCAATTGTTCGGGATCGCATTTCAGAATCCCGCCATGAGATACGACCACCATAGAAGGCGCAGCGGAGTCCATCAATCGGACAAACAATGGCCCCGAAGCAAACTAGACGATAAGCAAAGGACCGCCGAGGAAACCACGGCACAAAGGTCCTAATGCGAAAACTTGATCTCGGCCCTTTGTCCGGAGATATGACTTGCATCGCGGGCCCTTTTAATATAAAGAAAACCCACGACAATAAACAGGGGCGGGCCGAGTTTACGAGCGATAATACTTCTGAAGTTCCGTGGTTATTTTCGCGTAACTTTTCAGCCGAGTGTGGTGCCGAAAGGCTTCATATTTCTCCGGCCGCTGCGCAGTCGGCGGAGCCTTCGAGTTCTTGTTCTTCTTGTTCATGACGCATTCATGAGGTAATAATGCGAGGAGCTTGTCCGTAAATTACGTCGGTTCGTTTCGGCGAGAGTTTTCCCGGCTCGGATTGCCGGAAAATTCAATATAATATGAGACGAGTTTTCGTAACGACCTCAAGTTTGTTCAAGATGTTGAAATTTTGAACTTTAATTGAAAATGATATTTTATATACAATATAAACAAAATTCATCAGCTTAGTGTTCATTTCACTATAAAATATATCTGAATTTTAATAGATATATCAAAAACCCTTTGTCTTAACAGTGGGTTTTGTAACGCGAACATTATTTACGTGTAATTTTCATTGCGTGAAGTTTTAACGCATGAATTTTCCGTCATGTGGACATTTTGTCAGAGGGACGTTTTATTCATTGACGTAATGTTGCATAGATCTTTTGTTGGGTATATTATGTTATTGAACATTTTTTCGAGTGGATAATTTGTCATGTAAACATTTTGTCATGTGGACTTTTTGTCGGGTATCTTATGTCATTGGATATTTTGTCCACGGAAATTTTATTTCTAAGCGTTTTATTCTTGGATTTTCTACTGCATGGACCTTTTGTCGTGTGGAAATTTTGATGGGCACATTATGTCATTGGATATTTTGTCCACGGACATTTTCTTCACTAACATTTTGTCTAAGGATGTATTATTTTTCTACTGTCTGGACCTTTTGTCGAGTAAATGATGTCGTTGGACAATATGTCGCATCACCGATGATATAAATTAAGTATAAAGTAATTGAACATCCCTGTAACACACAAATACATTTCGTCTCTGATCCTACGCGTTTACTAGAAACGTGTGTGCGTTTGTTTATTGTGGGTTTATTTTCAGACCGAACCGTAATCATCGTCTGTTTGGAAATCATCAACAAAGTTCACTTGCAAGGATCATAAAACCAAAGTCAATACATATTCGATTTTATGCATCCTCTCTCTTGTTTTGTTGTTACACTAATTTGTCAGCAAACATCTAATGTCCGATTCAAATTTTAAATTTACACTCGGTGACGGTTGTAAAATTTTCTCATTTTGAACGTGTGAAATTTGAATAATCGAAATGTGTGCGTTGCGGTTCTTTGTATAAGACGACATTTGCAAAACGATTCATATTTAAATATAGAAATTGCAAAATGACTTCAGCTGTTATCTTTTACTTTACCGCGATAACGCTGCATTGTGTGTCTATTTCGATTTTTTTTACAACACAAAGATAAAAACATTATTTATTTATTAAGCGCTTTATAAATTTAAGACTTCTAAAAGTGTGTAAATACCCAATTGGAACAAACGATTTTTTTTTCAATTTTATTGAGGGCAAGAAGGGGGGGGTATGCGGGGACTTGTCAAATGACGTTGCAATTACACAGTCCCAACACGATTTAATCTAAATTGTGCAGGTAAAAGTGACTTACTGTCCATGAACGTACCAACCTCCTAAGCGGTGAAACGTGTTTATACACGTACATGCACCTACACATACAGAGATTAGTTTTTATTTTAGAACCCGGCATTACGTTTATACACGTACATGCACCTATACTCATTCGCAGTTTGACAGTTGGTCGTACGAAACTTTTTGTTCAGGTATTGAAGCAGTATCACAAAACCCAATTTCATTCGTTAGGTTAGGTTAGGTTGGGTTAGGTTCTATTTCGTATAGAAATAATCAACTGACGTTTATCGTCAAAGCTTGGATGCAAATGTGTGCGTGAATGCAGGGTATCAACTTAAAAATTTATAACTGGATTTGTATATGTATGCGTTTTACCGCTTGGGAGGTTGGTACGTTCATGGGCGGTACACCACTTTTATCATTGTGCAATACGATCAGGGATGCCAATGTCCTATATTTTATAGGATATGACCTATATTTTTGGTCTGTGTCCTATATAACCAACTATACTATACTATATAACAAAAATATAGGACGCAAAATCACTATATTATATTTTCGGTATCGAAAAAATTTTTTTTTTTCATTTTACTACATATTATACATTTTCCGGTGAAAAAGGCAACTGCAGCGGTTGAACATATTTAAGTTTTGCTAAAAAAATAGTAATGTAGGAAAATTCAAACTTTACCTCCCGAGTCTTTATGAATTTTTTTTTGATACATATACTTTTTTCGCATGTGTCCTATATTTTTTTCTGGAAGTGTCCTATATTTTTTTATGGCTTAGTTTGAAAAGTACTATATTTAAAAAAAATCCGATAGTGAACGTATTGTTGAAAAAAAGTAATGCAGGAAAATGTAATCTCTAACTCCCATGAATTGATCCACTGAGTATTTATTTTTTGTTTTTTTTTCATAAAATACTATGTATTTTTAATGACTTAGTTTGAAAAGTACTATATTTCACAGAAAAAGTGTTGGCAACCCTAAATACAATAGATATGTAAATTGAAAATAAATGGCGCAAAACATGCACGACAATATTTAACACAAAACAAATTTCTAACACATTAATTCGATCACAAAAAACATTCCGAATAAAATTCGAATAAATAAAAATAAAAGCCTCATATTTGCCTTAGGAGAGCCGCTCGCGGGCACAAATGCACACGCCCGTCGCCAGTCGTAACGTTGCCAGTATTTTTCGTACCGTCGGCGAAGCGACACGCCGTTCCGATATCGATTTTTATCGATTTAACCGCATCACGTGACGCAAATTAATCGCACAATTTAACAGGTATTTATTTGCCTCTGCGTAATTTTTGACCAAAAACTGAGAATCTTCGAAGCCGTGCGAACTGCGTGTCAAGGTCACGTTTCGTTCTAATGTACGTGTTATTCTAATGTTCGATGCTGATTTATTGATTTTCGTGTTTTTGCGAATTGTTTACAGATGCGTTTCGTGATGCGAGCGTGATCAAGTCGCACTTGTTAGGCGAATGCGACGTCATGTCGATGAATTTTTTCAAGATTAATGAATGAATTGACATTCGCAGTCGATTCAAAATAAAAATAATTTATTGATTCGGTCATTTCGAAAAATGGATCAGGATCCCGTAGCGAAAAAAACTATTGCGAAAAAAAAAACGTATACGTCGATCAGAAAATGCGGTCTAGATTGGAAGTATTGCTTCGCGCTCCTGAACGGCCTACCGGTTTGTTTGTTGTGTAAAACGCAACTTTCCCGTTGCAAAAGGTACAACTTCTCCAGACATTTCAACATATTCCACGGAAAGTCAGAGTACGCGATGTTGGACGACGAGCAAAAAAAGGAGCGTTGGATCACTCTCGAGGCCCAACTTCCAAAACCGGCGTATATCATACACAACGAATCTCCGTGTCTTCCGAATCAGGATTCGATGAAGAAAATCGCGGTAGCCAGCTATGCCATAACTTATGAAATTATGATGAACAATCAAAGTCTGTCAGATGGATCGTTCATTAAGAAATGTACTGTAGCAATGTGCGAGAGTTTGTTCCCTGAACTGGTGCCGGTAGTCAAATCAGTTCCTCTGACCGAAAAAGTGATCACCAAAAAGGCAGATCACATATTTACAAATATTAATGCACAGTTGATACAAAAAGTAAAAACGTTTGAACACTTTTCATTTGCGATAGAAGAAAATACTGATATTTTCAACACAACTCAGATATTGATGATGATCAGAGGAATAGATAGTAAGTTCAATATTATGGAAGAAATTATCAGTTATGAAATTTTGAACCATGCCACAAGTACACTTGACGTTTTTCACAGTTTCAAAAAATGCGTGGATCGCTACAAGTTGGATTTGAAAAAATTGTATTCAATTACTACACACGAATCTCCTAATATGAGAGGATTCCAAGATATTTTCAGTCAGGAGTACCCAAATGAAACGGTCACTTACATAAATTGTATAGTAGACGAAGATTGCCTGAGTAAGGTTGTGTCTGTTATGGATATGAGCCATATAGTGGATGTTATAGTTGATTTGATTGATTTTTTGAGGAATTGTTCATCGAAATATGAATCGCTATTTGAATTTAGTAATGAAAATTTTGATATTTTGTCAGATTCAAAAATCAAATTGATGGATGCGGCAAAAGCGTTTGCAAGAATCTGGGATTTGAGGATGGATATAATAGCATTTTTCGGAGTAAATAAGAAGATCAAAGCATTTGAATTGTTTATCAACAATGAATGGTTGATGGACTTCGCATTTTTTACGGATGTCTTGGAGTATGTTCAGGAGTTGAACGAGAAACTCAAAACTAAGAATATAGTGATTATGGGTACATGGGATTATGTGAAAGCGTTCAAAGCAAAAATTTTACTCTTCGTCATCCAACTGGGCAATGGTAAATTTGACCATTTCCCAAGACTGCAAACTCTACCCAATGCAGAAGTCATGATCACAACATATTCAGAGAAGCTAGTAAAAATGCACAACGAATTTAATAGGAGGTTTGATGATCTCAAAAAGCTTGAATGTGATATGAATATTGTGGTATCACCATTCGAAGCTCAACTCATAAATGTAGATCTCGAGTTGCGGATGGAACTGGTCGACCTGCAGAGTAATTTAGATTTCAAAAAGACGTTCGTGAATTTTGCAGATAGATTAGAATCTTATCAAAACATGGATACAAATTCATGTCCTAAATTGATTGAATTTACTAAAAAAAATATGACCATTTTTGGTTCGTTGTATACTTGCGAAAAAGCTTTTGCTTGTATGAAGGTGCACAAAAATTCCCTTTCAAAAATGAGTGATAGCCGTTTAACTTATTTGGTTCGTGTTAATAATTCTCAATTGAAGCCCGATTTTAAAAAATTAGCAGCTACTCATTTAATAGAGTAATAAGATTTTTAAAAACTGTTATGTTATTTTTAAGCAAAATATTTTAATATTTGTTCCATTATAAGTTACAAATAAATGTTATTTTTTTAAGTATTGTTTTTTTTTTAATGCTGTAATTTACCTAAAGTTATGATTATGAATATTGGAAAAAGAATTAGCAATAATAAAGCAATTAAAAAGATATCCAGTTACCGTTATTTTTTCAGAATTAAAAGAAAATAATTCCTTCAAAAAAAAAAAACAGCAGCTGTTCGAACATTTGTTCTTGCAAAATTTCCAATACAAAGGGAAACCTGAAACATTTTTTTCATAGACCCAAGACCGCTTTATACCTGACCGCAACGTCTGAAAATCACCATTGCACGAAAAATAAGGGACAGATGTCCGTCGAGTGGTTTTTTCGGATACCATTTGTTTTTTCGGGCTCTTCACCTTTTTCAGCCGAATAATTAATGCGTTTTGCCAACATACGTGCCCTGGGCACTAAACACGTCCGATGGACAAAAGTCAGGTACGCGTTATTCCGGGTGTAAATTGTTATTGTGTGGATATTTAACGTCTCCAATGGAATGAAAATGTACCTGACTTTATTTTGGTATTGTGTGTGTGATGGCCGTTTTAGTTCGAGGATTAGAGAACAATGGTTTTATTTAGGAAACGTTACTGGTTTCGGTACAACAAAAGTTTTTCTATTATGTATGTGTGATGCGAAGCTTAATTTAACTAAAATGGTGTGCTCAGAATAAGTATTTAAGTATTAATTAATTGAAATGTTTATATTACGGATTCGATGCTTTATATATTTTTAGTATAGAATTTTGATATTGTTATGTTTTTTTTTATTTGGTTTTCTAATATTTGATGCTTCATACAACTCGAAGTATTTCATAATATGATTTTTTACAAAACTGTATTTAATATTGATTAATTTACTATTATAATAGTAAGTTCATTAGTTTTATTTTTGCCGAATCACTTTTTTTTTCATTGTCATACTATTCAATAGATTTAATTTTTTTAAATACTTATTGCTAAAATAATTAATTAAAAATATCAATAATAGTTTGAGAAACTCTTTATTGAGCAAGTAACGGCTCTTTAAAAAGAAATTTGGGAAAAATAATATATTTTTTATAAAATTAAGATTAGCACACATGCACGTGTTCAATATTTTATAATCCATCAATTTTTAAAAATATATAAACATAATGATAAATTAATCATTTTTAATTTGTATAATGAAGCAGGTAATTCAAAAAGTTATTATAATTATAAATTATCATAAAATTGTTTTAAATGGATAATTTCGAATTCTTTAATGAGCAACCCGATTATTTCCTATTTGTCACTTCTCGATATATCCATGAAAGATAAGTGATAAACTTACATCTCTTTCATGTGGAAGATAAAATAACAATAAAAAAGTTCAAACGCAAACGACACGGTCGGACGAGTACACTAACTCTACCGAAACTACCGCACATGAATTTTAATAAAAATAAACGAAACAATAGTACAAGAACAAAACGCTGACAAAACTGTCCGTGAAAAAAAGAAGTCGGAGAACGTAGCCGTAATGTCAGGTCGTAAAGAACGGTTTAAATCCGCTGAAGAAAATACATCTGGTAATTAATTAGATGCGTCTGAAAACGAGTCTAATTAGCTCTTGTTTGTTGAAAATCAAAGGTTTTTTTTATAAAACTATAAGAACTAATTAATTAGAATTTGATTAATAATTAAAAGAAATATATTCAAAAAGACCAATATATTATAAAAAAGTGGAACGAATCCACACCGATCGATTATTATAATTTTTTTCGTTGCACATTTTCAGGCGGCCATCTGCCCTGAAAGGTGTCAACCTTCGTTCGACTTAATTATAACAAACTGGACAAATTTCGACCAGTGAAGATCGTTATCGCCATTTTTCATTTTTTTCCCATATTACCCATATTTAAAAAAGAACACCTGCAAGGACGTTTCGCCATTTATCCCTTATAAAACACACCCCCGTTAACGCACTATAATAGGGTTTAGGGAAAGGGGTAAAATGGTTTCAGATCAGATATGATCAGCGTTTATTTTTGACCGAGACCGTTAGCTAAATATTTGACGGGTTTGTGTCACAACTGTTATCCGCTTCTTGTTTGGCGAATGAAAATAATATTAAACCGTTTCGCGAAAAGGCGGACGACAAACATCTGTATTTTATTTTTGCACAAGGCCTTTCAGTTTTCGCGGCTAATTAAATATTTTAGTGTTTGGCCTGCGATAATATTGTTAATGCATAATTTATGCTGTTTTTCTCTTTTATTCTGACGGACTTTGGTCGCATGGTGTTTTTTGAAAAAATAGTGCCGTTTTCGTACGAATTTTGTTTAAATATGATTTTTAAGAAAGTTAAATCAATACGTTTGAATTATTGTAATGAATCGTATATTTTATTTCGGACCATGCTATACACGCGGCGGATATCAATTCGAATGTTTGTTTTTGTTTTAATATTTTCAAACATTTCTCGTACGATTTAATAATATTTTTTATTATCAAAATATAATTTTATATTTTCATTATCCAATTAACGATGAACGGATGAAATAAAATAATCCATTTCGAGTACACTGGTTAAAAATATAATATAATAGAAAATGTTTTCATCTAATTTAAGATGATTTAATAAGTCTGAATCAGTGGTATAATAACAAAATATAATCAAACAATCTGAACAATGCTAAAAGCCACTTCTAGCTCATTCAACGTCAGACCAATTCCCAAAACACCGCCAACGTCCGAGTAAAAAACGCTAAAACAAACCAATTTTCTAATGCACCAAATAACAACACAAAATGGCCATAAATAATTCGACACGAATTGTAAAAATATTCATGAGCGCATACCGTCCAATTACACGAAATGTGCAATTGCATAGATTTAATCAATTTCACAAGCACGAAAATAGGGTTGGTCACATTATCCCGTATCTATTTGAATTATTACAATGTTGGCCGCGAATTAATCAAACTCAACACACCGCCATTTAATTATCCCACATACACAGCGTGCCCCTTCTATGATATTTTGTGCCCATATAGACATAATGCACGATAAGGACATGTGTAGTATATGATACCAGCATGCAATTGAATTCAATTAGAATAATAACAGTCGATTAAAGAGCTCGGCAGTCCCATATAAGTACTGAGTGTGGACTGAAAAATAGTCGAGTTGAATTGAGTTTTTTTTTTGGTCTGGAAAATTGGAAAAAAATTGTCTGGAAATTCAATATTTATTTGACAACGATGAGCACTATTTTATGCGTGTTTTGTTGCAGTTTTGCATTTTTTTTGCAAGAAATTTTAAAACGTAATATTTTTTCGGCTTGAGCAGCACGCGATTCTCGTGTTGTTGCAAATTTAGTTTGATCGGGCGCGGTATATGCTTTTTTCGGCTTATTGATAATTTATTCTGCAAATTTATTAAATAAAGTCACTAAAATTTATTCACCATTCAGCACTGCGTTAAATTATTGGTTTCCTTAATAATTATTCGCAAGAGTAACTGTTTTGGAGACAATTCGACAACAATTAGTACTATTATATTTTGTATGTAGCCCTCAGCGGCATGTACGTACAAATCTCAAAAAATCGTTTCTAAAAAAACGTTTTAATTCATAAAAACAATAAAATTCATGACTTATGTACTGGTAAAATTGCTCAATTTTGGCGATCAATATATATTGGTGTAATTAATTAATTCGATCCACTTTTACATAAAAGACTTCGAGTCATTAAAATCCATGTACCTATTGACTATTTTCTTATCACTCACTATTCAAAATCTAATTATTGATTTAGTCGATTTGCGACACACAACACAAAAAAATCATTACACTTTATACATTCAATACAATTTGCCAGAAAGCTGGTTTTTTTTCATGTAATTTTATTAAGAGACTCTGTTTGTCGCCACTCGGGGGGCAATTGATATAAATCTGCACAATTGCCCCAGCTTCTGTGGGTAAACACATATTTCAAGGAATCTGTTCTTATTGAGTGCGGGTCATAAACGGACTTTTTGTATTTATCGAGATTAGGGACTTACGAAATGAATTAGTATACAAATAACAGTAAATCCGGATTAAGACACTGGAAAGGATAGCGCCGATAAACTTTAGCCCCTTATCTTGCTAAGTTCGAAGGACATTCGGAGAATAGAACTTGTGCGGTTTATTTTTTCGTTTGAAAGTTTCGTACAAAATTCGATACAATCAAATTAGGCGGAAATAATCCGGTTGAATGAAGGGGTTTTTTTCATGAAAAACAGCTGTCGTTTCTTGTGAATACATTCGGGTGGCTTTCAAAGGAGTTCCTTGTGTACGGTATCAATAATGTTTCATATAAATATGGATGTAATTACACCGGATACAGTCAATCCTAGATTAGTATGACGAATCGAGTGGAAAAAATATTTGAATAATTTTACGATGGGGTTGTAATAAGCATGACGTATTTGATAACCATTCTTACATTTATTATCATTCTAATAACTCATGAAAAGATACATTTTGAAATAATACCTACATATATAAACCTATTTAAATAACATTGAACACAATCTATATTTTTTCAATGCACAGCTAAATCGCACCCATATTTTATTGATACACGGGATTTGATATGAGTCCAGGGTACACTGTACCTCTTTAGTACAATCGTATCGGCGTCCATTTGGTATACAAGCATAATACAGTGTTGCCGAAAAGCAACCCTTTGTTGGCAACGAAATTGGCAAGCCCTAAATGCACACAGTCGGCTAGCTGGTTGCCCGAGATACGTTTCAAACGGGTCCATTGTTGTTTTCTGTAGGCCTTTTTGTGCCCTAAATCTGTTCATTATGAAAGACGTATGTATAAAACGGTTTAATTACACGAGCAGATATGCCTTTTTGCTACTTCATATTCCCGACTTTGATAAAATTTAAAAATCTTATACATATATGCTTAAATTTTCTGTTAATTTGTTTGCTTCCGATTGCGAAAATTCGAGACAAATTTCGTAGAAGTTTTCTGGGCACGTTCGATAGGCTTTCGTCGTTTTCGGTAATCCGCCGGTTTTCTCATTAAAAGCGATCGGGATTAGGGCATGTAAAGTTGCCGCATAATGCCCTGTCGTTAGTTGCGTCTTTCGCTGGGCCTAATAATCCCTAGCTAAGGAATTAAGTGTCGTTCCTGAACTAATGCCAGATTAAATTAGATCGACGCGAAACTCGCGGGCTTTATACGTTTCGAGCGCACTTAAAACTCAAATTCAAACAACAATATGAAGAAAACGTATCTGCTTTTTGTATTGAGAAATATTTACATTTTTCTCTTGTAAGTTCAGCAAAATGTTGTACGGATTATAGAGATATATTGCGACGATGCAGGGTAATTTTTTTGCGACAAAAGTAGTCAAAAAATATTCAAATACGTAAACATAATATGTACCTAAAATAAAAAGGACCTAATTGCCAAAAAATCAAAATTAATTTTATCCCAGAAATATGTTCTATATATTTCAATGACAATGAATGGGTTGAAGCTACTCAAAATCGCTTTTTAATAGTGTATATCAATAGCAAATTTTTATCGGTTGTATGTGCTAATTAAATAAAACAAAAACTGATGTGACTCAAAATCTAAAAAATTGTATTTTTATATTCTTTCATTTCCAGGATTCGTGTATGAGCAAAAAGTTGATGCTAGTATTGAAATCTCTAATAATGATAACAGTCTCTTACTTTTGCTAAATAATTTCAATACCCAATAATTTTGCTGTAAGTACTTAACGTGAAAATTTGTTAATAATTCAACAATAAAAAATCGCATAATTAAAAAATTGTATTTGAATACATTATTGCGATACATGAGTTTCGTATATTCCGCCATCAAACTCGGAGCGTGGAGTTTATTCCTTCAAATCGTTACCTTACGTTTCTGCAC
>JAOXNN020000074.1:5739315-5797523 GCA_028571205.2 Hydropsyche betteni | reverse complement strand
CCTAAACTGCCGCATTTGTCTGGCAAGGCCTTGTCCTGCAGTGGATAACTATAGGCTGCTAATGATGATGATGATGATTGCGATACATAACGACAAATTTTTCTTCGAAAAGCTGCCGACATGAACAACTTCACTATTCACGATCAAGAAAAATGACTAAACATCCAATAGTTACAATATTTTTTCCTTGGCAACAAACACCGGTAGCAACAACGAATCATTCGACAAAAACTGTAACAGTTGACGACGCAACAACAAAAACCGTGGCCGTGACGATTGTCAAATTTAATACCCATTTTTTTTATGAATTTCGATTCTTTCGGGCATTTCGCTCGAGTTGTGCCCTCTGACAATAACAACGGTCCATTGGGTACACGTGGAGTGCGCAAAAAGAAACCGCAAACCGGCCAGTTACCGAATTTTCATAGGAAATCGATTTTCAAGCATCGCCGAATCCGCAAAATATGAAATTCGGCATTAAAATATTGAATAATTCATTCGAAACAGTATTTAAAGAAAACCGCTTCGAACATATCTAATATTTCGATAGAATATGAATTTTTGCTCAACTTATTAACGAAAGGGAAATGCTGAAACACGGCCTCAACAATTGGCAATAAAATTACCATTCGTGAGGGCACACAAATAGAATGATAGACCAAAAATAGATATACGGCATTTATATTGGGTCAATTGACCGCTATCAGTCAATCATCTATTTGTGTGTGCGATCGACAAGTGGGAACATGAACGAAAGGAAAATTGACCTCTCTACGAACCGAGGAACAACACCAATTATGTGGGACATTTTTTTTGTCTTAGAAATTTTTTATTAAAAAATAATTGCGGATAGGACGTGGTGAGCATGCACCTTTATAAGGAAATCGTGCGTATGTTTTTTGAAGTGCGAAAAATTGGTAATGTAAAGTTTTTTGTTGTGGTTTTGAGTTTTTTGGAAAAGTTAAGAGAAATATTATGCGGTCAATGAATTAAAGAAATCATATATTGATTTAAAAAAATATTTGAATTTAAGATTATATTTAAATTGAAGATGGTTTGGTATTGTAGGCATCGCTCGAAAAGGTTAAGCGAAATATTATGCGGTCAATGAGTGACCAACATTATATATTGACTGGAAAAATATTTGAATTTATGATCAGATTTGTTTTTTTGATTGCATATACTAAAAATCATAATGACATCATACAAATATTTTAATATTTTTATCAAACATAAATATTTTGCCAATTTTATCAAACACATGCAACAAATCATATACAAAATGACGTCGATCCGAATCAACTAGAATTTTTTTCGCGATAACCTTTCCTTGAACTTCAACACGTGTAGAGCAAATTTCAAAATTTGTTTTGACGATTATTCAATACGATTTTTTTTTCTACACTTCATTTCCTTTTACAGAGATCAATTGATGTTTCATAACGCGTAATTGCACAGTGATTTTTTCAACAACACGTGTCTGAACCAACACATTTCTGAATCATTTTACTCGATTGGGTCAATTATAATTTTTTTTATACACCCGACTCATTAAAAGCTCTATAATAGGTTGGAAATAAATCGATTCGTGTTTTCGAAAAGTTTCTTACAATAAAATTTATTATATCGTTTACAAACTCGTATCGCCTACGTTTTCTAAGAACGTTTTCATCATTATTGTGTTCATGCGAAGCTGAAATTAATCATTAGTTGATTTCAATTATTTTTTGCTTACACGTGTAGCTCGATCGTAATGGGGCAAAAAACTGAATAATAAACGTATCTGAACCTGTTTTCTTCTTTGTTTTTTCCCTCTATTCGTACACATATCATTATTTTCATCCATCAACAATTATATCCGCTTGTTAATCTTGTTTACTTAAATCTTTATACGTAATCGCCCGGTTTTCTAAAAAAAAGAAAATACAAAAATTAAGATGATTTTTTAAACGAAAGATGCTCATATTAGCACACGAGCGTGCAAAACGTGTAACGATTCAATAACCGAACTGGCGTTTAAATGATGTTGTTTTAATTGTTTTTTTTTTTGATTATTTGAAATGGTGTATGGTTCTAGAAAGTATTAAATTAATTTAAAGAATAATTTAAGAATGGAATGATGATTCAGTACGGTTTTGTATGTTAATATTTGAAATAGAAATCGTTGTATTGCAATGACATTTTGTATACAAATATAAAGCTAGTTGGAAATGGATAACCGCAAATTTGAAATTGCGGTGTTGTTAAGTATTTATTGTTAGAAATAGAAAGTTTTCATGTACATTTCATTAATTCAAAGTTTCCTCGTTATAATATGTTTGATAAATTATATTGAAAAGTAGAAAGAAACTATTGTAATTTTTCTTACGTCTCATCGTTCAACAAACTCACCATAATGCACAATACGTACAAAACATACAATTTCCATCGAAAAGCCTATGTTTTATCAATAAAAATCTGTCAATGGTTTTGTCGAATCACCTTCATAAATTATATTGAAGACATTTCACAGACCAATGGATATAATTCATTTTTATTCACATTTATTAAAAAAAAAAAAACAATGAAATCTCATAATAATCATAATCGAATAATTTTTGTCTGTCATCAATTTAATTAATTTAAAATTATCTAATTATGAAAAAATAGTTTGAAATTTATGACGGACACATATGATTTATTTATTCAAAACAAAAATACACTATTTGTCATATAAATCTAATAAAATTCTGAAAATACGAAGTGCGATCAATTCGTGAAAGTGCTTTCCGTTTTCCCTTATAAATTTTTTTTGCAGTATATAAGAAACTAGTTAGAGCGGAAAAGTCTTTGTGTCCGACCAGGGTGTCCATACAATTCGTTGGACAAACACTCGGGTCCTGGAATTGTACCGATTGTGAGGACACACGTCGGACGGGTGTGTTTGACGTTCACTCGCCAGACACTTTCGTGGAAATCGAAGGAAAGGTGCAAAAATTCGCACGTGGAACGGATAAGCTGCAAAAAATACAATGAAATTTACACGCGTGAGGCTTCTTCGGAAGCTCGAGGGTGTATATCGAAGGAATTGGATCGTTCGAGAATAACATTTGCGTTCGATTAATCCGAAATGATCGCTTTTTAATTGGATTTCGGACATTTATAATGGGGACAACATAAATGTGCATTTAACCTGAGAATTTAATAAAATTAATGTGAATTTTGCACCAGCATTGAAATGTGTGTATACGAAAAAATATTTTGATCATTGAAAAAATATATGTAACTTAAAACGAATAAAACTTGCATTAGAATGAATAAAAATAAAAGACGGCAACGCCTTAAATGAGAACCGGGCAAAATATAATACCAACCGTACACCTATTCACAACATTCGTAATAAAATCAAATTAGGCCAAATTGTTAAAATGTGTTAAAAACTAATTGTAAATAAAATTAAAATTTTATCAAAAGAAAACGTTGAAAATTGACGTTGACAAGAAAAAAAAAACAATACAATATAGTACAAATTTAGCGACGTTGACACTTTTTGATCATTTTAATGCCCACACTTTATTTTCTATCTTTCATTTTATACTAAAATGCACAGTTACATCGCACCATTTGCAATTAGATTAATTATTTTAAAAAATTCACGAGGTCATAATATTGATATTTCAATTATATTATAAAAACGGCATTTAGCATCTAATCAATAAATTTACAACACATTGTTCGTTCAAAACAAAACAAAAAAAAATTACCCATAAACCAAAATCTTCCACATTCGGAATTTTTTCGTAACAATTCTATTATTTTCAATACGAACAATACGGTCACGAAAATCCCATACACAATAAACTACCAATTTTCGAAACATCCGAAATTTTCACGTCGTCCATCATGTATTGTGAGCGGAGATCGAAATCGGCAGTTCGGTTAGCAAACTGGTACATGAAGTATCAAAAATAATGCGCATAATATATTATATTTAATGTATAATTGGTCCGGCTGCGGTCGACGTTTCGACACGACGGCCGAAACTCAAAACCGCAGTATCGCGTTGCCGTGCATGGACATAATATACGAGTGAGTAGTTAAGTTGCGAATGCTCTTTATAATGTTGCATCGAGGGGAAATTTGACGGTTATTTTTTTTGAATGATTCAAAATATCATCATTCATTCATCATTATTGGGTAATTTTTTTTATTATCTGTATACATAATGTTTACACATCTGATACTACAGTTTTTACTTTTTTGAATCATATTTATATCATACTAGCGGATAGAAACCGGCATTGCTGGGGACTTAAATTTTAAATCAAATATAAAGTTCTCAATATAAAGTTCATTGCTTGATAAAATGATTTCAATTTACCATTAAATGTTTGAGCAATTTTTGTAATCGCGTATACATGTATATTGATTAGGGGCAGGCAAACCACTAAAAATGAAATATTTGATTGTTTTTCTAAATCGTCTCATTGTCAGATCAATTGTAAGTACATACTTACATCCATTTATTGATTGGCCTACTTTCAACATTGATATTTGGCAGAATCGATACGTTTTACAAGATAAAACAATGGCTATTCTTCAACCGGAATAATTAATTAAACTAATTTCAACCAAACCAAGGTAAAAATATCAGATGTATAATTATTTCAATTACCGTTTTATTTATGAATTATAATTAACAAAACGCACCATTCATCTTTCATCTATTCGGCTTAAAATGCATTGAGGATTACCCACGCTCTACACAGCACTGCAATCGGATTCAACATTACAATATTAACACTACCAAATATCAAAACATGACAGAACTAGCCGAGTTTCCTCTATTGTGTACGAGATAATTCTGTGTTGTGAATGTGCATCCAAGCGTATGCGTTTCGTGCATTGTTCGGTGCATTTTCGGTTGCGTCTCTCGGTTAACACGAAATTGAGACGAGATTTCTGCCGTGACGAAAGTTCATGTTCTTTCTGAAAGGATATCCTCTTATTTATTTATTTATTTATTTTCAATTCTTTGTTTCGAACTTTTTGGACTGTGTCGTGAAAGATTTTCTTTCAAATTATCTATAATTTTGAGAATAATGACCGGAAAATTCATCAATTCAACTCTGAATTAAGCTAAATTGATTTTCATCGAATCATATAGAGTTTTTACATTACAAATTCAACCTTTTAAACTTCAAATTTACCTTTTTGATCTTTAAATTAAATCTTTTACAAATCAAATCCAATCATTGTAAAGTATTAGAGACTATAATATTTTCATAGTATCAATGAAACACGATTTATTCTTTAATTTGGCTTTGATAATTTATGTAGGTAATTTTTACATACATAAATGATTGCGTCGTTTAGTTAATCTATCTAAAAATTGACACTAATCATTAAAAAAATGAAAAATTAAGAAAATAAATTTGAGATAGTTGATTTGTATTTGAAATAGTTTAATCTGAAGTTTAAAAGGTTAAATTTAATTTTTATGAAATTGAATTTAATGCTTAAAAAATTTAATGACAGGAAAATTCATAAATTTGATTCCAAATCATGTCAATTTTCATCAAATCATATACCCGTTCAATGTTTTTATAAGACTTTCATTATTGAAACATTATGCAATAGATACAAATAGATTAAATCAAAATTTCACATTTGATATTTCATGCAGTGTCAACATATTGTGAAATTCTTTTAAAAAAAATTAACACGCATGAATAAAGAATCAAATTGTGAAAGAGAAGCTAATTTTTTCGACATAGTAATCGCACTAAATCTTGAATGTGTGATTAGATCGATAACAATCTACGAATCGAATTAACCGTATAACATTATTAAATCCGTATACCGGTTTGTTAATAGATACATAATAAATTATCGATATTGAGTACAAAACGGGATGATAAATCAAATTTGAAATGTGCTTTGACTGCTTTGGATGTAATTTGAATATCCGAGAATGCAATAGATATAAATTTCGAGTACAAACATAAGATTTTTTTAGATGTAAATTTTTTGGCATAAATACAAAAGGTGTTCGCCCATTGTGAATGGATAATTTATCGAAAGGCTCAATTATGTTTTCCATATGCTAATTACCTGTATTTTAAAATGGCAGAAGGTTCTTTTTACACCTGTGTTTTATTCAAATTTGTCTAGGTCACTATGCCAGTTGTAGGAAACCTGCACTGTTCAAGGATCAATTTTTTTCGGTATCCAATAACAGTTACGTGCTCGGAATGAGGCTCGATTTTTTTGCATCCATTGATTCGATCGATTATGTGTACGAAATTGATTTGGTTCTTATAAAAAATGGATCGTTGATTGTTTGTAATCGAACAAATAGACGTTAAACGTGATCGAAATGAGTGAGAAGGTCGTGATTTTGTTTAATACTGTCGTGCATGTTACAGGATTGCACTTTAATAATAAAATTCGTTTTTTTTTCAAAATATTTTTTATCGAATCATCGTTATAATATACAACTTATATATTGTTTATTTTAGGACAAGGTCTTTTAATATTATTTTTTTTTAGACTTTGTTTCCTATAATTAAATAAATAACAAGAAACATCATCCCGTTATAAAATGAAGTCGTAAAAGGTTGAATTAGAAGTTTCAAAGGTCAAATTTCAATTGTAAAAGTTGTATGATACTTTTCAACGATTTCACTTTAACAATAAACAATCTTATCAATCTATTAATTCCAATTGACTCGACTCGCTATCTATCACTCGCTAATCATAATTTTCACGAATTCGATCTTAAAAAAAAACTTCACAATTAAAAGCGCAAACAATCAACCGCATTAAAACCACATCCATATCCCGAAACGAGCAGCTGCCATCAGCACAAAGATAATACATATTGTGTATTATAATTTATAATAATAAACGGTTCTGTTTTCGCGACATCAGTCAGCCGGCAGCTGCATGCATGTTTAGCATGTCCTTCATGGAACACTTGAATTTAATATCTTCATTGTATAATGTGATGCACGTGTTTGCGGATTCGTTTCAGAGACGATTCAGATAACCTTTAAATGTCATTAGTATGCTAAATTGTTTTTTGGAATCGAATTTTTTGTGCCACAAAATTTAATAAGTATGAAAATTATCTTCAATCGGTTGTTTAGATAATTTTTTTCAGGTTTTATGTTCGCGTATAATTCTAATTTTGAAGTTGGGTCATATATATTTTTTATTTTTATATATCATGATCATCTTTGTTCAATTTTGTAATTAATGAGAAGATTACTTTCTTATGTTTGATAATGTCATCAGATTTTGATTGAAAAATTGTGGTTTTATTCATAATCTATGTCGTTTAACTTTGACAAGGTTAAGCCGAAGGATATTTTTTTTATATTGTTAAGGAAGTATTTGTATGAAATTACGGAAAATTTACTTAAAATTAGATTGAAATAATAGACAAATTCAAATGAGATATTTCATTGAAATGTTAGTAATCTATTCACCTTCATCTGTCTGAGATTGATGAATTTATTATATCACAAAAAAATCTAATTACATTTTAATATTTTTTTGTCTATAACTATGACACCGAGTGTATATTTCAATACGTTTTATCTGATTTATAAACTGATATTTAAAAGTTAAATTGATATTTTTTTCAATAGATTCGATATGAACATTAAGCTTCAATTACTTTAGCAATTCACCAAATCGATATATTATATTATATTTATTAAATACAAATTTTACACTCCAAATATAACCTTATTTAAATCAAATTCAATCATTTAAACATTAAATTAGACCTTTTACTAAACAAATTCGACTATTGCAAATTTATTTTCGTAATTTTTCATAGTCATAATTCTTAATTTTTTCATACATAAAAGTTTCACCAGCGATAAAAAAAATGTTGCTGAAAAACCCCATTGAACCTCAAGTATTAAATCCACAAAGCGCAATGAAGGACAACCACAATGATTATCAACAAATTAATTTATTGTTCAGGTCCTCGACTATATTATTCAATTTTTATATAGTTCAAGGTCGGATTACAAACAATTTTGTTACGGAAAGTTTTATTCACTTTTTTTATACACTTTACGGTCGACTCGTTCTTCTGTCCTCGGGGGTATAATTTGAAGAATGCGTGGGAGCTTTCAGGACGGGTTCCTTTTACTTTTTTCCTACAGCATATACGCTTTTTTCGACTACAACGCGAGACGTCACTGTGGAAAAAACAAAATTGGTACGAGACGACGAAAGTAAATGGAAAATAAAAGTTTTTTATGCGGATCGACAGATATAAATATCCATCTATCAAATTATGGGAGTTTGCGCAAATATGCCTTGACCTTTGAATAGGTTTTTATCGCGTTAAGTTTCGCAGGTTGTTTTTGGCTTTTGTGTTGGCAGGAGTTGGATTCGATTGAAAGTTTTTAAAGTGATTTAAGTTTTTCCTGGTTACAATTCATTTCTGTTTGTGTCTTATTGTTATTTTCAAATTTGAAAACTTATATATCGCGAATTTAGTTATTGTTGGAACGTCAAGGAAATATGATAAACTTAGAAAATATCATACATTGATAAATTATTTTTCATGGGGAAAGAGAAATAGAAAGAATCGATAAAAAAATAGAATATATTCAATTAAAAATATTTAGAGAAAATTACAAAAACTTAATACATATTTTATAAGCCTTTATACTCATAAGTATAAATGTGATATAGTGTTTTTGGACCTGAAAATTGATTATGCCACTTTCATTTAACAAAAGTTGAAAAACGATACAGTAAATGAACGAAAAATGTTTCACTCCAAAATATTATACTTTTATTCATATCTACACGGATTTGAACAAATTCGAATAATCTTATAGGGGAAAATAGTGTTTACAGTTCAAATAATATTATAATCGCCAATAATAATAATAGTACATAGTCAATTTACAACATAAAAATTTTCGCGACATGTCGGATTACGAGTGTAAATAGCAGATAAGTAAAAATACGCCACTTTCAATAAAAAAAGATATGCAATAATATTTTATAGGAAAATATAATATGAATATTTCGTTAATTTTATGGGAATATTATATTGTGTTGACTTTGTTTATTAAAACCATATAAAGAAAACATCCATGTTAACTTGAATCTATCCTTGAATCATTCTTTTCAAAATAAGCATTTACGCCACTTTCATATAAACGTAACGGCTCAAATATTAATCACGTAGCATCTCGCTTCTCTTCAAAACTACACATTTGATACAACAACGACAATAAATCATTTCACTCTCTACAGCACACATGACCCAACCATGTGTGTCAATTGTCCAAAGATTCGTCGAGCGCAGAGCCGCGTTTATTTTGCTTTTCGAGTCTGTTAAAATATTTATATTATTATTGCTCATGTTTGAAAGCGGTCATCGCACATGTGCGACAAGAGATCATGAAAGAAAAGTACCGATGACGATGATTGTTTGGCCGTTTTGTTTGATTTTCAGACGGGCGCTGTGCGGGAGGTCGCACTGACTCATTTCGAGTTGAAACAGTTTAGAATGTTCTAATAGTTAAATGTTGGATTGCGTTATCATTTTGTGGTGTTTTGGGTTTTGTGATAGGGTGAAATTTATAAAGAGAAATTTTTAGATTAGAGTTATTTTTGCAATTAATCATTTTTCATGATAATTGTGCATTTACGTTCTAAAGATATTCAAATAAAATTTTCAAAAATACATTTTTTTTCAGAAAATATATATTACATTATTTTATTTTCAACCTTTGATGATAAAATCTTTTTAAAAATAATTTTTACATACTGAAACTTCTCTCATTTACAAACGGATCTAATTAACACCAAATCTCTTCTTTTCAAAATTTTTTTTAAAAACAGAACCCTATATTTTTTATACGGCGATGACACCATGTAATTTTAACCATATTTCATTGAATATATAAACAAAACATACGAAGCACTTGCTATTTGAACTCCAATTTTTTTCCCTACGAATACAAACATCTTCGAGGACATCTTGTAATATTTTCCATCATAATTAACTACATATGGACGTTAAATAAATTGTTCAAAATACTGTAAGATATAAAATTTATTTTAAATATGATTGAGCTATCTTTTAAATACATTTTTCGTCATTTGCGAAATTGCTTAGTTCGATTACGATGCAAAAAAAAATTGAATTATATAGTGGGATGGCACTTTGTTGATGATTTTTTTAAATTGAAATTTGGACTTATTCCTTTTTATTATCTTTGTTTCTTCGCTCTATCTTTTCAAGGTATTAAAAGTGTTAACAGTTAGGTTTTTATTTTAGTTTTAATAATAATAGATTTGCACCTATCTGTCTGTATTTGAATAAAATAATGTAACAATACAATAAATTTTACATTTCATATTATTTTTTTTTATCAAAACACGTATCCATTGATACTCCCAATCTACCTACCCGTATGTCCCTATACATAAACACGGATTTCTGTGTGTCTGTTCATCTATCTATTCGAATGACACTTGCGACTTTTTATAGTATTGATTCTAATATGGTCTTTATGCGTATGCAGTTAACGTCTATAATATGATGCTTATTACCTACTAACTACTGGCTTTGCCTTTATGTACGTATTCGTAATGGTGACAATAAAAAATGAACTATTTTGATTTTAATAATTGAATATTGAATATTCGAATCGGGTACGGGAATCGGCTTTTCGGGCATCGGGCAGCCGATGTTATCAACATCGGGCCTATTTACTAGTACATAATACTCATTATCAACACTTAATAATTTCCAAAACTCCGCTCAACTTCAATAAATCATCACAACTCATTCAAAACATCACCCAGTCCATACTACGAGTACAAAATATTACATAAACCAAAAAACCTCCGAAAACCCCATCCAACGAGCGTCTCCAACACGAGGACACCGCGATGTAATTTCGTACGTGTCCTCCAGTTTACCGCTGCTAGATGTTGTGACAAGTGGTCCAAGACACGGTGGGACATTAATCACTCGTCGGGTGGGTCTTTTACAACCATCCGAGGAACGACCGCATTATGGGGACCAGACAACTTGACACGGGAAACTCATTAGACGAGCTTCGATGTCGCGCTATGGGTTAAACGTTGCGTATAAGCGCCGAATGGTATGAAGGCTCTATGGGTACGGGAGGCGGTTTGAGATTCGGAGGTGTTTCCAAAATGATTCTTGACGTTTGGGGGACGTTTTGTGTTTTTGGTGGGGAAATTTGACGGTTCGTTTTGGTTGGAATCGATTGTGTGCGAGAGGAAATTGTGTTTCGGTACTGCGCATATGTATTGAGTATGAAATTTGTGATTGTTATAATAATTGAACATGTTTTTCAATCAAAAATATGATTAAAGCATGTAATATAGTATATTGTTATGAAAAATTATAAAAATTAACGAAATTTTAAAGGAAAATCGAATATTAGTCACTTTGTTCAACAAAAAATTAAGTCTCGTATTGTACACAAATATTGAGTTCGAAATTTGTGATTATTATAATAATTAAACATGTTTTTCAATTCAAAATATTATCAAAATACGTAATATAAGTATATTGTTATTAAAATTTGTTCAAATTAAATAAATATTAAAGGTAAATCGAATATTAGTCACATTATTCAACATGTGTTTAGCTGTTTTTGTTCGTTATTTATTATTCTTTTTCACAAAATATTTTCCTTTCGGAAGAATTTGAAAATTCCGATGATTCAATATAATCTATGAAAACGCTAATCAATATTCACTTGTTATTATTTATGATAAGAATTCACGCGAAAGTACATATGTTCGTCACCAAGACCGCACGCAACTTGCACGAGCGTTTGTACAGATGGTCAACTTCGAGGGCGATTCATTCGATAAACAATGTAGAAATGTATACTTTTCGATAATCGAGTGAATTCTTTGAATATCCGAAGCCATATTTTCATTAAAAAAATTCTAAAAAAACTACAAATTTTCAAACTTCAAGATCAAACATTATATTAACTTTTTTCTATATCAGACTGATTTTTTTCAATTTTATTTCTACGAAAACGTAATCAAAGTAATATTTTGTAATTCTTAAGTAACCTACATTGAAATTCACTTGCAATTATGTCAATCGATCTTCTGGGTAGGCGTTGATCGGTAAATCATGTCTCGGCCCGTCGAACAAACGAAAACGAAAGTAAAACGAGCGCAAACAGGGAAATAACTCATCTGTTCAAACACGGCTATATTTTATATTATTATTGCGGATTGTTGAACGCGAAAACGTTCCGTTTCGTCAACTCGGGAAAAAATTTCAAGAATTTTCCACCACGACGCAAAAATTTTCATCGCAATTAGCCCGGCATATCGAAAAAAACACGATTTGCGTATGGAAAAAATATGATTTATTACTCGTTAGACGTATTGTATGTATATAATGTGTAATGTGCGTTTTTTTTTGTAAATAACTTATTCATCATTGGACGACATGCAATACTGCACGTAAAACGAGTCACGTAAGCCAGCAAATAAAAAAAATACATGAAATGCACGGCTGCATTGTCCTTTTTAATATCATCGAAAGTATCAAGGATATTCTAGAAAAATACAAAGGTCAAAAATTAAATTTGCAAATTTGAAATTATATTACACGATGCATTTATTAAAAAAAATCGAATCAAACTATCGATTAAATTAAACAAGAGGATCAACCGTGAACTTTATACGGGAAACAATCATCGATCATTTTCCATTGATCGCGGTTTTCGCGGTTTGCCGACAATCGATCGTTCATTTGAACATAATAAAATATACTTTTTAGATCTTCCGCGTCTCTTGTTTCATATAAATTATTCATAATCCGTATATTTTCGAAGTCATGAACGCATCGATAAACAATGATCGCATTATCTTTTCAACAAAGGAAAGTTCGATTGTTATTCTGCGATGGCGCCGATCGAGGTATCTGTGAATGATTGTTTTTGTTTATTTTCGAAAAGAATGGTTTATGTTTTTTAAATGAGTAAATTAATTGTTCGGTTTACGAATATAAATGTTTCGAGTGGGCGTTCATAACTATAAATATCTTTGGAGGATTCGTGAAGTGTAAATATGGTTTTTAATGAAAATTTTCAGCATGATATTTCAATGTAAACATAAAACGGAAACCTACGATATACGGTTATTATCTAAATGTTTATGATGCTTAATCGTTTATTTTTTAAATAAGTCTTATCTTTTAATTTGAATATTTTTTGGTGTAATTTTTTTAAATTATTGAGCTTTCACGCACATTTACCGTATTACTCATAATATGAGCAACACGGTAATTTCCATATATTATACTTATATCATTCCAATTGGGTCGTTTTAAAAATATTTTAGAAAATTTATACTATCTATATTATTCTAAATTCATCATCATCATCATACACAATTATTTGTTATCTATTCACTACTAAATCAAGATTTTCATAGTTTTCTATCATTATTTTGAATGAATCTCATCCGACGTAATTTTTTTTTTATTTCATTCGTTTATCATATTTTTAAAATTTATTTTGTATAGCTACTTAAATCAATTAAGTAGAATTAAATTTTTAGAACTGGTTAGGAAAACATATAAAATTTGTTTGAAACAAAAGTACTTTTGATCAATAAGTTGTATATGAAATATATTATGCTACAATTTCGAAAGACATAAGTTGAAAAAGTTAGCCCGAAAATGTCTAGTATGAAAATACATTTCAAATACAAAATATATAAAATTTGATAAATACGAAAAGCACTAAATTCAGTTTCATTTAATACTTTGGACCTAACAAAAAAAGGATATAAATCCTTGGAACTTATCTAACCAACCTTCCTCGGTACTATTTTTTCCGGAAACTTTCTCCCGCGCTAAATTTTCCGGAAACGCGTCAATTCGGCTGCAAAACGCCACCCCCCCCAAGAGGGGGTGGTTTTTTCGCGAGTTAATTATGTAAATTGTCGCTTATACCCTTCTCAATGTCGTTTTTAGTCAAACAGACGCGGTTTGACGAGGGTTTGTTCTGTCCTTTTGTCGCCACCTCGACCCTGCGGCTTAAATTAATGCACACGGTAAATTTCGTACCGCAGGTGACCGAAAATGTGTTTTTTGTCCCTAGCAAAAGAGAATTATATTAATTGTTTGGCGTGCCGAGTTTACCGGCGGCCAGATTTATCCGGAGGATAAACGCAAACGTGTTAAAACCCTTCGTGTTCCGGCCGGATTGACTCTGTTTGGTGATTATTTTTTAATTTGAAATTAATTTTTGTTCCTAATCCGATGTCATTATATGTATTATATAACGTCAAGCTTTTTCGATGTTTCATCAAAAGCTTAGAATTTTTTTTGATATAGGGAGGTAACACATATATAGAGTGGCCACTGAAAGATTGAAGAGTTATCATATGTTCTCATTTTTATCTTCAAATGATGGCCTATAGATTGTAAAAAAATTGAAAATAGTCAAGTTATGACTTTTTTATTCTTTGAGTGGCCACTCCATTTGAATTTGAATAAAAAACCCTTTACCAATACACAGATTGATATATTGATCACTAAACTTCAGTAGTCTCTAAAAAAACTAAATCAATCATCATCATCATCAAACCCATATAACATTTCAATGAAAGACACTGACAGCACCATATCTTGCCCAACTTCGGCGTTTGTTAAAAATTCTTATTCAAAGTGATATCACGAAAATTTGTAGAAATTACACTTATTGTCCACACACCCAGTACGCATACAATTTTTCGAAATTTTTTGATTGAAAACGAAACAACTGAAACAACACAACAGCCGCGGATCTAGTCGGAACCGGTGCGGTTGACATCAATTCAAATTGTGTTTGTTGTTTTGCTATTTCAAGTACGTTTCATTTGCTCTGGGTCAACATTTGTGTAGTGTATCATTGAAGGTAGCATGTTTCATACCGTCGAGCGAGGTATGCTTAGAATTTTTTCCAAGAAAACGTTTTTTACAATTCGTAGACACTTACGATGTTTTTGTAACGACGAATTGATACAACTGTATCGTTTGTTATTCCCAACACGTTGAAAGTATTAATCGAAATTAATTTCTTTGATAATTTCCAATTTTTCATTTATTATACTAAAAAAAAATACCAATCCAAATATTTAACTGAATCCGCGTACATAGGGAAAACGACACCCAAACCAACACAATTTCCCGAAACCATTTTCCAAACATCCCCCCTAAAAATCGATCCGCTTTCCCAAACACTCACCCCATAGTGTTTGCCTCGTATGCTCTAGAAGCACATTCGGTGTATTTGGAAAGCAGGAGTTTTCGTTGGGAAGGTTGAAATCTTGTTTAGGCTTCTACGCACTCTCGCGGGTCACACTTAATCCTAATTTCGTAATGGATATCCCGGGAAGTGTAAATATGCTTTTCAAAGTATCCCGAGTTATTAAATTCTCGAGCTTTTCACTCAGGATGGGCGGAATAATCGGGTTTTGATCGAATAATGCGATTCTCAGAAACGGTTCGCGATTGAACACGTGTCCAATAACAAATATGGGATTAGGCGATTCATACGAGATGTTTATTGGCTCGTTTCTAGGAAAATGGCTGTGGAACAATGGCCGGACTAAACCGAGCGTGTCTGTGCTGATATACATTGGGAACGGCTCATTTCGTTCGGTAGTTAGGCAGTTGATGCGATTGCGTCGTTTTTGTCGAAAGATGAAGGTTTCCTGGTCTGTGACGGTGTGGAAATGGAAAATTGATGATGAGAAAATTGTGAATGAAGAATTGTGTTTTGTTTCAATCGTATTATGTTATTAAATTTAAAAAAAATGTTGATTTTATAGAAATAAAGTGTGGATCTTAATACTAAAATTTTGATTATGTAGTACGATAGTACGATTCTCATACAGAGGACACAAAAAATTGCTATATAAATTTGTCATCATCATCATTATCATGAAAATTAGCGACCTATTAATTATCTACTGCAGGGCGAGGTCTTGTTAAAAAAATGCGATATGTTAGGTTAGTTTGAAAATTACTATAATACATATATTTATGGATCATGTAAACTTTTAATTAATTTTCAAAAAAGTTTCCTGTGTATAATTAAGTATATAGCATCGAATATTGAATTATTTTCGTTGCTTACACGTGTATCTTTATGGCAAAACCATAATTTCGTAAGAGCACGTGATCATTGATAAAAACGCTATTTGACCAACCGAGCGATTTATTTTTTCACACGAAAACGGCCACGGAGATCGGACACCGTAACAAAAACAACTTTTATACTTATTTTTATTGAATAATACACTTGGCAAAAACACCATAAAGCATACTATGATATTTCCCAAACATTTGTCCGTAACGATCCTCTTCTCACATTTAGCCCGCGATACGAAAAAGCCCATTATTGTTCATTGTCCATTGTCCATGGATGGATAATTTAGCGATTTTGTTTTAATTTTTGCCCGTTCCGAATACTTTTTATTGATTTTTTCAACAGTTACGCGAAAATTATGTATCTGAATGGATCAAAATTTTGAGTTAAAAAATTGATTCTTAACATGATATTTCAAGTATAAAGAAATTTGATGGAAGATTCAAAAGCGTCCCACTGATTAGCAATTAACCCGAATTTCAATCTCAATTAAAAGCGGGAATAAAAAGCCTAATATTGAACAAAAAGAGCCGCCGTTTTGCACAAAGTGAGATTGATACAGTGTCGTCCTGAAATTAGAGCCAATCTTGTCGAATTGAACTTTTGACTCGAGAAAAATCTTCGATTTCCCAGAATTAGAGATTCGCCCACTCGTTAAAGTTCGATTTACTAATTTTCTCTAATGTACCAATTTTTAATTGATCCGATATGAATATATCCTTTTTCAGTTTAGATGAAAGATTGTTTTTTTTTATGTTTTGTTTGTTTTCACGTCACAAACTGTGACGTTGCTGTCAAATAGGAATATAACGACAAATTTACTTTTGAAGCTCCCGTAGTTGAGCGCAAACACTTGATCGTTGTGTTTCTCAATCTTTTTTTCAACCATTTGAATATAAGTGTTATCATTTTTTTTAGTTTATAAACAAAAATATTTACGTAGAATCTAATTATTTTAATATTGATAATTTTTATTGACGATATGTCTAAAAAATGTAAATTTAATCATATTAGTCCTACTCGTAAACACTTTGCATAAGTCGAAATAACAATTAGTTCTAAAAATTATCTAAAACAATTTTGCACTCCAAATTCAACATGATGTAAATCAAATTTAATTCTTTAAACTTCATATTAAACCTTTTACGAATTCGATAATTGGAAAGTATAATATAATATTATTAAGACCGTTGCCATAAGTAATCAATGAAATAGATCTATTCTTCAATTTGGCTTTGAAAATTTCAGTTGGTGATTTTTACAAACTTTTCCATACATAATTAATCAAATTTTTCAACATATCATACTCAAAATAGATACCATAGATATGTACCTAACGGTTTATAAATATTTTCAAGAAATCATAAAAAAAAATTGATTGTGGTGATCGAACTTGAGTTGTAAAAGGTTTGATTTGAAGTTCAAAAGGTTGAATATGAAATTCAAAAGCTGTATAGAAAAAGTCTTAAATCTAAAGAATCGAAATAGCAATTATTTCCAAAAATTGTCTTGAGAAGACCAAAAACAACAATATAGTCCATAATTCAGAACCCTTCTTCATTCGCAATCCAAAATCCCCACTCACACGATCAAGAACAACCCACCGCAACTTCAAATTTCAAAACTCAAAGTTCTACACGTAGATCCGTAAAGTTTTCGATGCCGTTTCGAAAACGTACCCAGACATTTATTAAAAAGCGTAATATTCGGTCCGTGCACGCCATATTTTCGGCGCAAAGTAAACACACATCTTTTCCGTCGGTTCTTGTCTGTTTATTTTGTGAGTCGTGAAAGCGGCAACAGGACTGCCACTATATGCAGTTCCATAAATATTTACTATAAGATGCACCGGTACTTGCATACATAATGCTCGTGGTATATACGCAAACGCCGAAAGCGGATATTAAACGCGAGATTGTTTGTTGGCTTTTTAAATCGAAAATATATATATATATATTTAATGCGGTGAAAGTGTGGTGAACAAGTACAGGGTCCTCTTGATTTATGTTGTCGTATTTGAATGAGGTTGAAAGAATATATGTTTATACGATTGTTGTTGATCTTTATAGTTATTTTATATTTGGATTGATTTTGATTAATTTTCAAATATAGATTTTATGTTCCAAATTCAATCTTTTGAACTTTAAATTAAATCTTATAAATTATATAAATTTCATGAAATCATAAAAAAATTCAAAAATAAAGGAAATGAATTTGCAATGATTGAATTTTATAAAATAATATGCGCTTAAGAATTTGGAGTGTAAATGCGTGAGTGTTTTGGTGTCTTTTTTATTTTATTTTGTAAGTCCATAATCATTTTAACATTTCATTAAAATAACAAATTTCATCCCTTTGACTTATCATTTAACCTTTCAATTGATGAAAACTATTTTTTTGAAAATTTATTCCCATTTCAACCGAGTATGTTCTAAAAATGGTTTTGATTTTATATTCCCATCATCCATTTGACACATTATATACAATCTTTCAAATATTATAATATATTAGTAGATAAGAATCATTTATCAATCGATTACCTTAACAATATTTTCGCTCGATTATGATAAATGAAAAACGAATTTCAATTACATTTAATGATTTTTCAATTCTTACTGTAGACGTCTACAATTTTTCCGACCCCATTATTCACCGATAATGCAAATTAAAAATTATTTATCGAATAAATAAACGGTCACGAATATGCCACGGCTCATACTCAATTTCAAAACACAAAGCAAACAAATCAGCAGCCACTTTAAATTGAAATTGCATAAACGCGTTTGCGTGTGCATTGCGAGTAGTGCACTGTCAGTTGCGACGATATGGCACAGATGGCGTTCAAACGGCTACTGGGTTTCGATTACCACGCTTCTCAAATGTTAATTGAGGAAATTTTATGTGAAAATTATTGAAAAATATATTTGATCAAATAATTTTTTTATAAACCATGTATTGTTTCATTATCATCATTTTATATATGTTATGTAATTGCGTTTTTAATTAAAAACGCAAAAAAGATCTTGAATTTTCTGTGAAATTTAACGTCATCTATTGTTCCCCTATATAGGTGTTATTAAAAAATTGAATGTTAAGGTCATCAGTCAAATATGACAATTGACTTCTCGAAAGGTACCTATACCTGTGGAAGGCTGGGAAAGACTTGTATTGTATTGTGTCGCAATCTGATTTAAAAAGATATTGAGGACTACAAATGGAAAGGATTGCATTTGTAAATCATAAAAGAGCTCATTCTAGAAGATGAGTCAAATTTTGTTTAAATTTCGCGAAAAATGTAAGTTTTTTTTGCGTTTTTTCATGGGAAATGTAATTTCACAAACGATGTGTCATATTTTTGAAAAATTTTCCGATAAACTTTCAAAAACATAAAGATTTTTTATTTACCAATGTAATAATATTCTAATGATAAATGAAAGTTAACTTTCAAGATGTTTCTAACATTAATTGTCAATGCTATGTGATTAAAATCATCTGCTAATCACAATATTTATCATTGAAGCTCGGTAGTATACAGAAAATAGTATATTAGAGATAGAATAATTAAACAATTCAATCGATATTTAATATTTGTACTTATAATGAAACATTATTGTTTTTTTTTTCATATATATTTTTTACAATTATAGAATATTTAACCAACATACAATAATTTAAAAACCAACGTTCCACTTACACATTTGAAGCACGATACCGAAATGCATTCGGCACTAATGTGTGGATGCAATTATCACTCACGCCACAATGCGTCCACTTGCACAACTTGGGCATTATGCACTTTGCTATTTTCAAACGCGATTTGCATAGTGGCGTAACAATGCTTCTTTTTCAACATTTTTCGGTACGAACCCCACATTTTGCCGAACACTAGAACCCTGGCTATATTCGTAGACGCTAAAAATGGTGGATACCCGGTTCCGTTGATAGTCTGAGGCCAATTAATGTTTCGTTTTCAACATTTTTCGGTACGAGCTCCTCATTTTGCGAACACTATAGCACTAGTGATATTCGTAGATGCTAAAAATGGTGTATACCCGGTTCCATCGGCGGCCAAAGGCCAATTAGCTAAACGGGCATTTATCGCATGCATATGGTGTGTGTTTGCTATTTCAGTCGCTTGCATTCGACAAATTAAAGTGGTCTTTATTTTGAATATTTTATTTTCGGGTTTGAGTAAGTGAAATGTTTCGTGATGAGTTTTCGTGCATGTGTTGGGAAAATCGTGTTTTAATTTTTTTTATAATACTGGGTTAGTCATTGGTATGAGTTATGTTTGAAATTCGAAAAAAAATTAAATTAATATATTTTCATTGTTGTATTCTTGCTGAAATTAGTCATTACTCATTAGCTTTAATATGTTAAATGTTTAGTGTTTAGAATAAAATTAAATGTTAAACAGTATTTTTTTTTTGTCATCGCTGATAATTAGTTGTTGTAGTCATCGCTATGAATATGTTTTTTTATAAAATTATCATTGGATTTCTCAATAAGAAAATATTAGTCATAAATTACTATTGAAATAAATTTGTATTTCTGAGATAATAGATAATTCATCATTTTTTGACAAAATATATAAATAGAAAAATTGATTTTTTACGTGAATACTTATATTCTAAAAACACATAAATTCTCACAAGAGTGAAACAATAAATTTTATATACGGATAATTGGATAAAAGATACTTTTTAATATTTAAATTCATCAAAAATTCTTCAATCTTCCAGTGATATTGAATAAATATCATTTAACCTAATTATAATGATAAGGACAGCGACTATTTTCGAAATAAAATATTGAAAAATAATTTTTGATTATGATTGTATAAAATGGAATAGTTTTATGTTTTAAGTTCTTTGAAAAATGATATTTAGATAAGTCATACAAAAATTACTACTCAATGATAATGAATATTATCATATAGTCTAATTATAATGATAATTTTAAAAATATTATACATAGAAAAAAATATTTGGGATTATGATTGTACTTTAAAGGTATGGTTTTTAAAAGTGATATTGGGATGGTCCTATAATTTTATACATTAGACAATGATGTATAGTGGAAATTGATAAATTAAATAATACAACAGTACTATGATATCTAATATGAAAATCTTTTAACGCGATAAAATATTTCGATCCCTTCAGTCTCGCATTAAAATGTTTTCCACTATATTTAACTTACTACGTTATTTAATAAAATCACCATACGAATCTTTCAAATAACCTTCATCGCATTCAAATCAAACGATCCGAACTCTGTCAAAAAAAAAAAAACAAAACAAAACAACACAGTATCATCAACACATTAAATATACAGAATTAAAACAATTTTTTTCCAAACACACAAATCATAATACACACCCGGCGACTTACGATTAAACATATTCATCGCCATTGTTCCCCGAAGAGAACCGCGCCAATAATGGCGGAACGTGTCCGAGCCTCGGATTAGTCCGCGAAAGGCAAACGGATAAAAAAACACATAGATTTTTCTTACAGCCGACACTAGCAGTGTTATAATAGTGTTATTTATTTGTCGACGCGGTCCATTCAAATCGAAAATGGCCGCATTATTCGCGAAAACAAAATCGGATAAGTCCGCGCCATTATGGAGAAGAATATCCGTGCCGGTGTATTTTTTTTTTATTTGTTTCGCTCTTCTCTTATTAGACTCGTCTTTCTTTTGTGCTGTCTCGGTAATAATAGGTTGATGTATTAAAAAAATAAATGTATAATAACACGGGAATATTAGAAAAAAATTGCGTATGAAATTCGCTTAAGGCCACGCCTATCGAGAAAAAAAGCGCTCGGATTTATATTCGCAATTTAAAAATATGAATAGGGAAAAATCGCTATAATATTTATTATATAATCAAGCATCACATCCAAAATAATATTATTTCGAACTAAAATAATATGAATCTGTATAAGATATTAAATTAAATCATTTTTTCGAGACCACTAATGGCTGCGTAAACGATCTCGGTAATGGACACGAAAACTCTCGATCCCTTAACACCGTTTTTAGTATAATATAAGAAAATCGAAAAAATCACAATACACAATATAATTTTTTCGGTCGGTTTGCGGTCGATATTTAGTTACCGACCGCCGGTCGTACGTGACCGGACAAAAAGCCTTTTTTTCGGATCGGAGACGAGGCGAAAAATGTATATGTGTAAAAAAATTTCGCTCCGCACAAATGTGTATAATGCAAAAGTTTGCGAAACGAACGTTCAGTGGAGACAGGCAGTCTAGCGAGCCCACATGGAAAATTACAGCTCTTTGTTACTTTTGGCCTTGGCTCTGTGTGCTGGCCTGTCAGGTGTGGCCAATTGTTGGTTTTTAAATTTGAAAAAAATTATATAAATAGTAAAAGTTTTTGAAATTTGTTATGAAAACAATCTTATATTAAAAAAAACGTAAATCCATTACTTCATTTCATACGCAACTATCTATGAAGAAAATATGTTAAAATTATATTAAATAAATAAATAATTAGTTGCAGAACTTCTGATTTTTTTAAAGAGAGCAAATCCAACGTCACGGAGCGTACATAATGCGGGCAAAGTTGGACTTGGATCATGTTTTCATGACGATGATGAGAAGAATGATCAGGTTACATACGACACGTGCACACGATGATCCGACCTCGATAAGTAACTAACAGGATCAATCCGAATTTGCACCACCAAAACAAACACAATCCCCTCGAAATATAATACATCATGATTTATTTATAAAGCCACGCTCGGCAATCGATCATCCCGATAATTGCATAGGGGCAATTTTTCCATACGGCGGTTCCGAAACTAATATTTTTTCGTTTCTAACACACGTACAAATAAAAACATGTTCACGAGTGCGTAACGTTAATTGTTACGATGAAATTGTCCGATTATGATCGCGTGTTACGTTCGCGGGAAACGTAAACGTGCCGTTTCGTATTTCGGACCTTGATCGACTTGATTATCATCGCTTTTTGTGCATTTCATTTTTTTCTATTACAATTGCATTGCAAATTATGTTGTATGATTCATAGATTGCGCAAATTTTCGCAACGATAATTTATGTAAAGTGCGAAAAAAACTGGAATTATATTATAGAAATGTCAGTGAACGAAATTTACTTGGTGCGACAACTTTTATGGTTGTATATTTTCTCACATATGATAGTTAGATTTAAATCAAGTAAATAATATTTTTCATACACATTTCAATTAAGGTTAGCGAAAATTTCAAGCCAATAAAATTATTAATTAATTAGTTATTGAGGAAATGGTATATACATATTTCGAGTATTGTCGCATTTATTCGATCGGCCGAAATTTAAAGTAAAGTGTTTACATCAAATTTTGTACTAAAATCGACAAAATTACATTCTAAACTTTGAAATTAATGCGTTTTCTTGATTTTTCATATCGATAAAAATAAATAAAATTGGAATAAGAGGCTAAAATGGATTAGAAAATGTGAATGGTGATTTTAAAAGTGGGCAACTATGAACAAAAATTATTATGAATAAAAAAAAAGAATAAATTTTTTTAATATAAAAAATTGATAAAATAACAATATGTATTGATGTTTTTGAAAAGATTCCGTGATTAAAACAAAGCAACAATTCTGAATTGTATCTCATTAAACGAATCGTGCTATTACAAAATTAGCAAGTAAATATGTACTATTGCGATGGAGTTTTTAGTCAAAATATTAATTATGAAGTAAAATTAGTTTACCAATTCATCAAATTCAGTCATTTATACTTTTAACTTTTTCTTAAATTAAATTTTGCAATAAGAATAGAAATATTATTTTCGGTTTTGGTGATATAACCCAACATGACAAACGAACTCAAAATTTTCTGCAAAAAACGTTCCAGGATTTTATCTAAGTATATTAATATCATGAAAACTAGTATGTAAATTTAAAAAGATAGTTTTTCTAAAAATAAAGTAAAAACTAATATATAAATCTAAAGATTTGGTTTTTACAGATAAATTCTGTATACAATTAGAAAAACATATTCAAATCAAATTTTTTTTACAAGATCACTTTCAAATTTGAATAAGTCCACGTCACTACTCTTTGTCTGAATTTGTTTTTTTTTTTCAGTGGTAGATGTCACGGGTCAGGTAACTTGTTACGCAAAAGGCGCCAAATTTCCAATTCAAAACGATTTTCGCGTATTCTCTGCTCGGAGATGCAGATAGTGCGAATACATTATTGGGTTCGACGCACCCGCAGTTTTTGACCCCTGATGATCGACGATTTGAGATACGATTGTTGTTTCTTACTCGGAAACTATCATAATGACATAAAGTGTTTTGATTCATATTCGCTATAATGTTTGCGTTTTAATGTGCATTTTATTGTGTTTGAATAGAGATGTTTTGAATGAATAATATTTTATTTGCTTGTAATGTTAAGCTTTTATATGGATTTGAATTATGGGATATTAAATAAACGTGAGTTGATGATGCATTTTATGTTATTTACATATCTTTGAAATTTATGTATATACATATTCACATGTCAATAGTTTAGTTTTTTGTTCTGAATGTATAATTACATATTTAGTAATCTTTTAGGGAGAATTCTTAATTTTTCAAGGATACTAAAAGGTTTTCAATATTATACATACAAAATGTAAAGATTACAATGATAACAAACATGTATGAGGACTACCTGTATTTACATAGTTAATTGTTATATAAATTAAATATTTCTCTCAATGTGCTATTGTGAACAATTATGCATTATTCTTTACGATGATGTGCTATTCATGTTTACATGATTCATAAAAAATATTTTTTTAGCTCATTAAGATTCACCTTTCTTTTATAACTAAAAAATAAGGATATACACGGGTTTTAAATGGTATATCAGTTACGTGTCGTTTGCAAAATTGCTTAATTCGCGAACAACGCAAAACATTTTTGCATCGTATGTGAAAAATATAGTGGAATATCACTTTATTATTGTTTTTCACTAATTACTTTTCATTATCTTCATTTCTACACCCCTTTTTTACATGATCTTGAAAGGATCGATGGTTAAGTTTTTTTTTAATTTTAAACTCGGATTTTTATCTTAAAGGTTAAAATTTCATTAAGTGAAAAAGAATAATGAAAAATAATTCCAAATTTCGAACAATAGAGACGTTTAGTTTTAAAAAACATCAATTAAGTTTCATTCCATCATATCGATCGTATACGACGCATAACTAAACAATTTCGCAAACGAAGCGTAAAATATCGACAAAAATAATCCTCTAACGGACGTAATATAAACTATATAAGATTATATTGTAATTTCCTTAAAAAAAATCAATAAAAAACAATCCACAATATCTCCTTCAGCGAAACCTTCGACAAAAGCGCGAAGATCCCCATTAGCGATAATACCTTCCACGGCAAAGCTCCAGCACACACACCGCCGACAAAACACATCAAGTACAGTGCGCTCCGGATGCGCACACAAGTTCGGCATCGTCCTGCGCACTACGCCGGCGACTGCGCCAGCTTTCAGCTTATTGACTTTGCGAACCGGTACCCGGGTAATTAAGCCCCCGGGGGATGCAGTTGCATATTCGGGCTGAAGGAAGTTTCAGGAGGACCGCCGTGCATGTAATGGAGGGGTGTTCGTGCGAGCTTCGTCGCATGTAAAACTCGAGGGTCGGCTTTAATGGGGGTATGAATCGTGATTAAATTGAATACGCGGGTTTTATTGGGTTGAAATGTAAATGCTTGGGTTGTAAAGGTGGTTTATCGGTTCGGCGGTAATTTGATTGAAATTTTTATAGTCTTTAAATTGAGTTGTCATGGGATTTTTTCACGTTTGATAAAAATTGTTGATTATTACTTATTGTTAAATTAATATATAATAATCATCATCATTAATGTTGTGTATCCACTGCGGGACAAGGTCTTCCCGTTAAATGTTGGGGGTCTAGGCTATATACCTTATCCGAGAGTCAACTTCGTACTGATAAGGGAATATATTAATAATAATAATTAAATACATATTTTTAATTAATAATCAGCATCATCATCATTATCGATCTGTTGTGTATCCACTGCAGGACAATCATTATTTTTTATTATGAACTTTTTTGAGTACAATTGTCTGAATATAATAAATAAGTCAAACAGAATATAAATAATAATATAAGGGTGTGATTTAACTGTGCATTTGAAAAGTATAGATCGTATCTTAAAATGAGTTACTTGTGCATTAGAATAATAATACAGTCGATCTTTTATTTATATTCAATCTAAAATATACATATTATTTCAATGATCAAAATATTTTTTCTATTGTTAATTTCAATGGTAGTGTAAAATGCACACATTATTATTTTTTAATGTATAATAATTTTATTAAATGGACGTTTAAATTGTCTCCATAATATAATAAGTCTTTAATAATTTCAAATTCAATTTCACTTCATAATATCATCGAAAAATCATACAAAACATTTCACACATATTAAGTTTTCAAAATTTTCCTGCCTCGAGGGGGTTATTTGGTTAAAACTTGGTTTAATATTAACCGTGTAGTTAGTGTGTGTGGTTTAGGTTATGTGCGAGTTTAGAGAGCGTCAGATGCAACCTGATTAATTATAATTCAGCCCACGATGAAGATTGACGCACCTTTGAGAGTGGAGCTAAAACAGGGACGTACTGGGTGATTAATCATGGATCATTAGTGGGGATGATTTCTGATATCAGCTGCTGAAAGATTTATGCGATGCCTGCATCGTAGAAGTTAACCCTTCACGTATAAGGGTCTATTAATACACTTAGGAACGTGTTATAAAATTTTCAATATTTTTTTCCATGTGAAAGTACTAATCTTCATAAAGTATAATATGTAATAAATTAAATTATGGATATTTTCGGAAATCAATAGGAATCAGTTTGTTTGACAAGATTAACAATAGGTCTTTGTATATGAAATGGATGTATTCCATATGTTTTAATCGATTGCATTGTTTAATTAACTGATAGAATCTTGATAAAAATGGTTTGTTTAACCGTTGAGCGAGTTACGCCTCTGTTTTGAACCTCTCAGCTCGTTAACTGCAGTCGACAGATAGCAAACGAGACTAGAAAGGGAACAAATGTACTCATTGTAAGTACAGTTGTGACGTCTTCCACGAAGGTGACCCGTGGTCGGCGAACTTCCAATCCTCATTTCGAAAAATAACAAAAAAATCATCATCATAATTCGTTTTTGCAAATATTCAATACATTTTTAAATTGCCTGCCATCTATATGTCCAAAGGTCGCTTTGTTCCTCCATCATTTTCTTAAACGATCATTACTTTTCATTGTACGCATTCATCTTAATACTGCAATCCAAAAGTGGTTGTAAATCTAAATTTGGAACCTAGATACATAGTTTGAACCATTCCATATCTGAAAGGCATGTATAAATAATTCGAACGAAAAAAGCTCGTAGTAATGAGAGTTCGGCACGAAATTTATGACGGCATCACAACGGGCGAGAAGAGGTTAATGTCGGCAATAAAAACCCGTATTTCGGGCATACGGACAAAGAAGATCTCTCTTGCTGCCATCATGACATCATCCGTGAACATAATGAGAAGCTAACTTCGAAGAGAACAAGAAAAAATGAAGCAAATGGAGCATCTGTGTCCGTCTTCTTCTTCGCCGCTCTCGACTCTCTTTAACTGGGTTGATGCGAAAAAAAACGATAGTGGACGTTAGTATGTTATAAAGATGGTCGAAATAATTATGTGTGCTGGCTCGGTAGTTTATGAGAGTTATCTGGGTACCTTTATGCGTTTTAGTTTAATTAAATTGTACGTTGTTTCTGCTATAAAATATTTTTAACACAAATTTTTCATTATTACTTTCTACCATTTATTTATTCATACTTCATAAGACTCAAAACAGGACTTCCAGTGAAAAAAAAACTGTTGTTTGGCAAAAAATATTTATTCACAACACGAACAATTCTTCGAAAAGATCGCTACTGATAGAACACTAATATTGCACCATAAATTATTACATGATGAAATTTCAAATTTGCCGATAAACATTTATAGGCCAAGTGTTTAATTGGACGCGATCTTTTAAAAAAAATTGTTCGTGTTTAGTGTAAAATTTCTACCATTTACTTCAATCGATTTTTGTGACCTCTATAAACTATTCTCACATATAATAAAATAGAGTTAACAGTTTAATTTTATAAAATGCACCCATCATTAAAACTAAGCGACATGTGACACAGCTAATAGATGAATGAAGCCATATTCAGTTAATCTAACAATGAGACCAATCAAGTGATAATTTTTCACATTAAAACTCTTTGAGGGCTATTTTTCATAAATACAAGTTGTTACGCAACGTTTGTGTTATTGTGCTTTTCATAAAAACCACTAAAAAATCTTACATGTTTTGTAAAATTCAAACATTTGATATTTATGTCAATTTTTTTTTCAGCGGATGATTCCTCCAATATTATTTTATAAAATGTGCTCTTTTACGATTTGAAAAGACAAATTTTGTGTCTGTAGTTCTTAACGTCTTTTTTAACCATATTGCGGTACTCCAGTGTGAGAAATACAAATTTTTTCCAGCCTTCCATAGGTGAATTCTAAAAAATATCAACTGTCATATTTGATGGACAACCTTAACATTTATTTATTTATTATGCAATAAAGGGAAACAACACAACAATAGATGACGTTAAATTTCACAAAAAATGCATAATTTTTGCGTTTTTCATTAAAAACACCCAGATTTGACTAATAGTTTAGTCAATAAAGACGAAAAAATAATCAAATTGTTTAATAACTACAGGAAATCTAGATTTTGGAAAGATGCTCGATATCGTGGTTCTTAAACAGAATTCAAAAAGTTTATATCGATTTGAGATTTGCATAAAATTTTACACCGGGTCAAAGGGCACCGAAAATGGTTTTTCGTGAATGTCTCGTTAACTGTCATATTTACAGAAATATAATGTAGCTCAAATTTGTAGCTAAACAAAATTTCTATAGAAAATATATGAAGACTTGTATTCATAAAAGTAACCTTTTTGGAGATAATTCGTTTTGAAGAGTTGATACTAACATTATCAAGATTCATTCAGATCATAACTTAAGCAAAAAATTATATTATCAATAGATATATGAGATCACATATGTACTATTAATTCTTTTTGTCCCAGAGTGCTGTGGAGGAACCGCTACTTCATTGTTTTTTTCCTAGTATTCCAGCAGTTCCATTTCGACACCACTTCGATTTTAACATTATCAGAGACATTTAGCATTCGTTGAAAATTTTTATTGTTTCGTTAACCCTTTGTGTCGCAATGGAACCTCTGAGATGCTGGTAAAAAAAAAGTGAAATGGTGGCTCTTCCACGGCACCACTAGGACACAAAGAGTTAAATTAACAATATTCATTTAAATACACAAACTTTTTACACCAAAAAGACAAACAACATAAAATTGACGAACGATACAAGATCACGATCCAAAAACGCTATCCAAAAAAAAAAATCCGCAAACACGACCAATTATTTCGGGGGGGGACACACAACATTCGAGTAAAAGCCGAGCCACGATTTCGGCATTCGTGCCTCGAGCACTCGCTAACGAGTCCCTTCGTCTCGAGACGAGATATCTCGTTCTCGACGAGACACGGAGCCGGCCAAATGTCAGAGTCGTGCTGGGGAAGAGTCGCGCTCGCGACACGTGTGCACAAGTGCCATATTGCGCCGCGGGCACGTGATGCTCAGTGCCACTTTTGTTGCGGCACTCGTCACGCTCAAGGACCAAAGGTTGCTTGCGAAATGTACTGGATGCGGTTCGTGATTCGGCAATAAAGACGAGGATTTCGTGTCTAGGGCTCGGCTGATTGAGGCTTGGAAATATCTGATGATAATTGTGGGAGTTAAATGGGCTTAATTGTTGGGTTAGTAGTTGGTAGTGTATGGGTAGGTCGATTTTTTGGAAAATTTTTCAAAATTGATTCGATTTTAATTGAAAAATATATATTTTATCGTATTGAGTGTTGCTACGACAATGGCTTGGTATGAGCGTTACGATAAATTGATGGAAGTCAACTTTTATTATATAGAGTAGCCATTGAAAGACTGAAAGGTTTGAAAAAGTCTTAACTTGTTTGTTTTCAATTTTTTTACAGGTTATAGAAAATATTTTGAAGATTAAAATGGGTACATATAAATGTTCAACAATGATTAAAATTCAATGGGTTTTTTTTATTTAGTTGAAAGATGAATTATTGAATTTCAGTGAAAAGAACGCACCAAATTTGTAGCATATTTTTTTGGGATGAAATTGATTCAGATGTGTTTTCATAGTATTTTCAATATCCCAAAATCAGTAATTATGTTTGTTGATATATTCATTTAAATCAAAATGGCTTCGTTACTCATTATCAATAAATATTTCATCAAAATATTGCCGGTATTTTCATCGATTTTCAATAATTGATCTTCAAAATATCCAACAAGTGTTATTCGTTACTGGACATAACATATAGTCATTTTTATATTCAAGGTTTTCTTTGTAAAAAATGAAAACAAAAAAGATTGAAAATTAATAAGTTGTGACTTTTCCAAAACCCTTCAGCCTTTCAATAGCCACACTGCATAAGAGATTCCTTCAGATTCAGATTTTGAAGTTATGTTATAAGTTTTATTGATTTGATATTCAAATATTTGCATAATACATAAATTTTCAGTGATACATAAACAGCTTTAAATACGTAATGATCGTTACAAAGACTACAATGGCGATTTATAATTAATGCAAAGCAATAAATTATCGATCATTTTGGAATCATGACAAATACCGCTTATAAAAAATGACCAACCCAACTCTAAACAATGACACAACACACACCAAAACAACTAATAGTTTCCAAACCAAAAAAATCATCAAACATAAACCTAAAACTCAAATTCCAAACCATCTCCAAAACTAAAACCGCACTTTCCACCGAAAAACCGATCGATCACTCCACCGTCCACACCCGAGCTACACTACACACCCCCACACTTTGAGGAGCGCTGGCACATTTGGTCGTTTGCCATATTACGTATTCGCTGAACTTGACTGACATTGAACTCGAGTAACAATTACGTGTTGGCCTTCGATACGAGCGTTGCGAGCGAGCGAATTTTTTTTTCCAAGACCTCGTTCCGAAAGCAATTACCGGCGTATACGAAATTGATATAACGACCATAATCGATTCGTAAATTACCCGGTGCGGTTACGTAATGGACGAAATTAAAAATGAAAATCTCGCCGACGGTATTGTTCCGTGTCGGTGGAAAATTGGATTTGGATATCGGGACGCTATTTTCGGGTTTTGGCTTTGGGACGGCTTGGCAAATTTTCGTGGAAGTTTTCGTGCTCGTATAAGCGTTTGCTTTTTTGTTGATTTTTTTCGCGGTGTGATGTAATGAATATTTCGTTCCGCGATTTGTATTTAAAATGATTTTTTGATATTCATTCATGTTTAATTTATAAAAAGGTAACCTTGTGGGATTTTTGAAATTTAAAAGTTATTTTCGATTTGTATTCGCGCATTTTCAGCTGCAATATTAATTTTAGAAAGCTAATTTCACCGACGGAATTATTTTCAAATAAAATTTCGTATTAAAAGCATCGTTTTCTGAATCATTATCTTATTTTATATTTGATGATTTTTCATTCAATTTATTCTTTTAAATTTGTGCCGAATTTCTATTATCATTACAAAGCAAATATATTAACAGTCTTTTACCACCATCATGCACAATTATTCACCATCGATTATTGGATAAAAACCTCTCTAATATTTTTCATCTATTATTCATTTTGTCCAATATATTTATTACTTTTTTTAATTTCTTCCTTTCGTCATCTATTCGATCTTATCTGTTTTATTTCGAGATCTATATTGAAATTTTTTTTTTTGAAAAAGTTAGAATATGACTTGTATTAGATTGAATTTGTAATGTGAAAACTATAGAAAGATCTCTCTATATTATACATTGCATATGATGATGTTATAATATAATTTGATTTGTAAATGATTTATTTTGAAGTTTAAAAAGATGAATTTGACTTGTATGAAGTTGAATTTAGAGTGTAAAAGTTATAGAAAGATCTTTTCCTATGTTATACAGGTTTTTTACTCCAAATTATCACTTTTCCATTTCAAATTAGCAATTTTTCATTTAAAAGTAACGCTTTTTCATTTCAAATTAACACTTTTTCAATTCAAATCAACACTTTTTCGAAAATGAAAATTTATAAAAAGTGTTAATCTGAATTGAAAAAGTGTTAATTTGAAATGAAAAAGCGTTACTTTGAAATGAAAAATTGCTAATTTGAAATGAAAAATTATTACTTTGAAATGAAAAATCTGTACATCGCACACAACGACGACGATATACTAATTTCACAACAACACGACGACTAATACTGCAAAAACTCCAAAACCAACAAAGCGAGAAGTCACAAACAAACACAAAACATCCCCAACATATCCACTTGTCGAATCGGCACATAACCCAACCCACCTGCACATCCTCAAACATTCAGGTGCATCCTCGAGGGGATGCACACGAATGCACCTCGACTGCGGCATTATGCATTCTGGTGCATCTTCGGGGTGTCGTCGACCCTTCGATCCCGCTGCATTGTTGTGTAACCTTTTGTCGGAATACATACATGTGTATGCCCTTTTTTTACCTCTTCGAGCGCTCGCCTATTCATTATTACGCCTTCTAGCCGTCGTGGGCTTCTCTTTGTTCCGCTGTTGCTAAGCGGTCCGTCAGAGATCGACAACTTTGTTCGAAATGGTGCAAATGTTGCTATGCGAAGTCTTTTCGATGATAAATAATATGAGAGATGAAACGGTGCATAGAAAATACACTGTGTGACGTTATGAATGAGGAAATTGATCGTTGAAACGATGGTTTTTGTACTTCGAGTCCATTTGTGTTTTAGTTCCCGATTCGCCTATGCGATGTGTGTTTGTTGAGATATGTGCATTCGCACGTTTTCAATTAACAATTACCATATTTGATTTGGTATGATTGTGTTTCGTTTACTTAATGGATATCAATATTGAATCATCGTGTGTATAGGACGAGGCTTTGTCAATTCTAATAATTATGATAATAGTAAAATTGTGAAACCTTACAATTAAATAGTTTCGATAAGGCCACTTATTCAAATATTAGCTATTTAATTGAATAATAAATTCATGATTTAATAATAATTGTTTCTACAGTACAAAGTTTTATTGATTAAAATGACTCAATGAAGCCTTATTTCATTAATTTGAACGAGGTTACTAATTCAAATGCTGAACGTATTAACTTTTGCTCAAATTTTAATAAATAATTTGTTTAACATAATTATATCATTAACTAAATACTGAATCATTGTATAGTACAAGAGAAATAATACATAATATCAAAACTTCCTTTCACTAACTAGTAGGATATTTCTAATAAAGTATAGACGGCACAAAATTTCGCAAAAATTTTAATAGTTTTGATGTGTTACATAAACAGAATATTGTTTTCCCAACTGTACGATTCAATGAATAAATAATTTTCAAATAAGCACCAAAATTTGGTAAGAAAAAAATTAATAGAAACATCATCGCTCAACAAACATAAACACAATAATTGGTCACACGACAAATTGACAGTACACAAAAAGTGGCAAAAGCATCCTTTGTAGTTGACAGTTATATTTTGACAGTCGCGTCCGCACAAGAAGAGGCTGTCACGAAAAACGCTCGTCTCTCGCATTTTTCCACCTTCAATTCTCGCAGGCTTTCAGTTGAACGCTTTCTTGTGCGTTATATTATACCGTTCGTTGAATTTTATATTCAGTTATGCGTGAACCTTTGTAGAGAAGAAAGATCTTTTGTCGGGCAAAGCAGATGCTAGATACCGGTAGTGTTATAAGGTGGTAGTAGTAGTGGCCAAAGAACTGGTACGAGCTCGCCTCTACTATTTCATTCGCTCTTTTTTTCAGATGTTTTCTATGAAATAAATTGAAGTCTGTGAGTGATTCGCTCGCACATTTCATTGTATGTAAAAAAGGCGGATTTCTGATATAAAAAATTGATAGTTTTCGCATCATCATCATCATTGTACGCAGCCATTACGGAATAAGCACTTTTTAATACAATAAAAAATTGTGTATATTTTTTATCAATGAATTTAATGTCTAAACTATCTTTCACTAATAATATTCATCTATTGATAAAACTTTACTTCGAAAATCAACGAGAATTTATGGCACTTTGATCATCGTTTTATTTTTATCAAATAGAGACGAAAATTCATTGACTTCCTGATGTTTTATAATATTTAAATACGTCCCATATAATGAAATATCTTTCAGAAAGTAATTAACCAAGTACCTCATAAATGGGTGGCGTTTTTTATTTTGACTCTGAGGGTGTAGATTGTTTGCGGTTTAAACAATTGACAACAAATTTGACTTTAACAACATGGCAACTTTAACCTAACAAATTTTGAGAGTCTCTATTGAAAGACCCTATAGTTTTGATAGCTTTTACTAACAATATTCATCTATTTATCACACTATATATTGCTTAAATTTAGAATCTAATACACCAACGATTCGGTCTAATCAAATAGATGAGTATTGATGGATCATATTGACTCTTTCATGGTTTTTAACATTTAAATAGGTCACTAATAATAATAATTCAAATATAAATCTTTCAAGAAATAACAATCCGAGTATATAATACCTTACATCGCTTCGAAGATGTGTTTTCGAAATGAGTCGTGTCGAGATTGAATCTGTGACCCGCGAGTGCTCACTTACACGTTTCATTGTATGTAAAAAGGCGAATAATATTCCGATTTCGAGAACCGGCCGTGTCCGAAAACGGAATAGTGTTCCACTATGTTCGTGATCGGAAGAAAACGATTTCGAGTTTCGTAAATGAGACGTTCTCAAATTGTACACTCGGATATTTCCCCGGGTATTCTCGGATCGTGATGGCGAACTGTTTACGAATGAATATTTCGGAAAAGGCTTTTCTCAGAATTTTTTTAACGAATCTATTTTCAATAATTAACGAAATGCTCGTTCTCGGTGTTATTTGTTTATGAGAATATCGTGTTTTGAACGAAACTCCTTGATTTCGTGTTGTGTTTTTCTTGGGATAAATTATTGGCTTTTCGGTTTGGAAAGCTCTGTATAAATATAAATGTTACATTACCATAAGCGTGTCTGATCCTATTATATCTAATAGAAGCAATAAATGTGTCGTAAATAAGTTTTTGTGGGTCAAATCGTACATCGAGCACGAAAATCAACAGAACGCAAAGCGACATGAATTTCGAAACGGACATTTTGCAGATTAAGTTCGAAACTTCAAAGTAAAATAACTTTGTACTGCATAAAAATAATTTTGAACATAAATAGAATATCTATATCTATAATAATACACGATATTATAATTAATAACAGCTCCAGAAAAAATATAATTTTAACCACAGTATTCAACTTTTTTCTTTTTTTTAATTTGATTCAATGTCAAAAATGTATGAACTTGATTTTTTTTAGAGTTTAGTTCACTTGGCACATTTGAAAAGTATACCAACCGTAAAAAAAAATACATCAATCATCATCGATACATCTTCACATATTGAAAACTTATTGTACGTTCCAAACTATACGGAAATAAAATCTTTCAAACAAGTCCACTTATTACATTCCCTAGCGTTGTATAGGAAGTTGGAAAATTTCAGAAAAAAACCTCGAATACATAAAGCACACGATCAAATTATCCTATTGCATTTTCGAATTTCGAAAACTGAAGTTACGAACACATTTGAGTCGAAGAAAAACAAAACGCTCTTTGTTCGCATTGTGATTGATTGGTATATGGCGTGACCTAACGCTGCCCACCAGGTGTGAAATCAAAATGCTGTTTGCCTCAATGCTGACTCTAATTTTAAGCCATCTAATGGTCTCTATATGTGTCGAAAAAATATCAATAGATTCGGAAAAATCATCTAGATGCACTAAATTTTCCTATAAATTTTTTCACACAATGAAATCTTCAATTGAATCAAAGAAACAGTCGATCGAATCTGTAAATTTCGTTATTTTAGACCGGTTTCGTTATCGAAAACGTCACAATATTCGGCGAATACTAATTTTTACTATCGAATCGGCAACACCGTAATACGCACTTATTTATAGCGAACGATGAATCCGAACAGAAACATGGCAAAGAAAAGCGAAACGCAATTAGCCAAACACAATGGCCGAAGAAATCCGTCCAGCATGGCAACGGAACAACAAAGAACAAACACACGAGTCTGAAATACACGTATACGGTATCTGAAAGAAACGGGCTGAAATCGCACAGCGAATTCGGCCACAATGGGGCATGGCAACAGTGATTTCGTTTGTGTGCGTATGTGTGTGCGTGAAAAGTCAAATTTCCCATAGGCGGGAAATCACCACGTTTGCCGATGGGGAAAGCTATTGTTCGTGCTTTTGTATATACATTTTTAGGAAATCCGTTGGATTAGATTTTCGATCATATGTGATGTCTAGTTTTTTGAGAGTCAGCATAATTTTGTTATAATACATACTCGCAAATTTTTGGACGTGTGTAATGTAAAAAATCGTAAAATCTGTTATTAGAAAGATGATTAACATTATTCATATACGAATGATTTCAAATGAAATTTAATGCGCTAAACTTACTCGTATAATCTTACTGATTAAGAAAATATGAAGAAACCTTCACAATGTAATATCGAAGGGTTTCGAAGCATCATCCACGTATATAAAAAAATATAGCTTTGTTCACATTATGACTATGCCGAATCGACGAACACGCCATCGACACAGCAGGGATAAGACGACAATGATGATGGAGCGTTTTCAGCAAACCACTCTTCCTGCCGGGATGACGAGAAGAAAAATGGACAAAAAGAGAGTGCTAGATGGAAACCGGTCCACAATGGTGGTTGCTGTGCGATCAAGAGTCAAACAAAAGGCAAAAAAAGCGTATGAGCGCCTTATATGGACGAGAGTGAAATCCTTATACGTAACGAAAGGAAGAGTTCGATTGATTGATTTTTTAAGTGCTTCGATTAACTTTTTACCGAAAAGTAATTATTTAGGTTAAATATTATAATGTCTAAACAATTTATTGAATGTATTGGTTTTTATTGATCGAAAAAGTTATGTTCTGCAATGGGTGTTATATTGGATATCCAGCGTAAGATTGATCAGGTTTGGAAAAGTCATAACTTGTTCATTTTCGATACTTTTTATTTTATTTTATTACAGGTTTTAGATTGTCTTTTAGATATTAAAATTGCTACATATTATATCCAGCAATGGTAAAAGATCATTAGATTTTCTTATTCCATTATTAAATTAAAAAAAAATATTGAAACTCAAAAAATACCATCAATATTTTATGACTTTCAATAATTGATCTTTCACTGAAAAAAAACTAATGAGTCTTAATCATTGCTCTATATTATATGAAGTCATTTTAATCTAAAAAAATTTCTCTATGAACTATAAAAAAAAATGAAAATGAACGAGACATGACTTTTCCGAACACTTCAGTCTTTCATCGACACCAACGTCTTGCTGGTGTCAATGAAAATATTTCTTCGGGAAACCATCAAGCATCACTCCAATCAACAAATCATCGCTTCCATCAACATTTCACCAACACAAAATAATGACGACAATCAATCACGATTCGTACACTTTCCGCCCGCGCTTGACCAAACAACGGTACCCGCGGATAATTCGGAGATCGTTCCACACGCATTTATACAATAATAAAACGGAGTACACTGAAAACCCGGTTTCCACGAGACCAAATTGCACCGTGTTGCCGAGGAAACGGACAATTTGTTCTAGTGTTGTGTTATAAAACGGTGAAACGTGGCCGCCGAGATGGGATGCCCTACAAGGGCCGCCATTAGAAAGCGTGCGATTTGACGAAACAATTTCGAATGCGTATAAATAATATAATGTCGGGTCGTTTCGGGCCTCGTTACGTAAAAAGTGCCGCGAAAGGTTTCGATCGTTGCTCGAGTAAGTGGGGAATGGTGGTTTTTGCTTTTTGGCGTTTGACAATGTCGGAAGGTTTGTGAAATTGGGTTTGATGGTTGTTATGGGGTATCGGAGAGATTGTGTTTTGTGTTAGATGTTATGTGGTTGGGTGTAAGATATGATTGTTTTGATTTTATTGGAAATTTAACATTTTCTTCTTACAGTAAGAAGAGAAAATTTTTGAAGTGTTTGATGTTGAAATTGTTCGTTACTTAATCGCATATTGTTAAGTAATTATTGCAAAACGCATGCGCTGTTTTTTATATGAAAACTAAAACCAAAATAAACATAAAATTTATTTTTGGATTACATAACATTTCATTAATAGAAAATAATAAAATAATGAAAGAATTCGGTTAACTGAAACGAAAAATATTGTATGAAAACCATATATGGATTCTTTTCTATAATTCTATTTTTATCATGTTTACCCTTCTAAATATATTTAAAACGATAATATCTATTATTTAAACGTTGTTTTGAGAATAAAATTCATTGATAAATATATGATATCGATAAAATGTAGGTAGAAAAATATATTCATTTGGTATTATATGTGCTCTTTATAATTATAAAATTTGAAAGGTAAATCAAAAATAGATAGATATTGAATGTTTTTTTACCAAATGATTGGATATGCTATTCGCAATTAAGTTATGTATCCAAGCATCATACGTGTAGATCTCTTATCATCGTTCAATTCAATAAACAAAACTACAATTCTGCATATAAAAATTTCGTAGATTCAGAAAATTTTTCATGGGAAATGTAAAAGAAACATATCGCATAAATAATCTAATTATTTTCGCCATTACATGCACAGTTACGTATCAAATTTCCACGTTTTCTGCACACGAAATGTCATATAGATAATTTTTTTTCAAACAACTTTCTCGTTGACAAGTTTCTCTTCTCAAACCCACGAAGAAGTCGCATAGAGACAGAGCCAGAAGTGAAAGAGACATTTTATACCAGAGAAAATAAAACGGAAAAAGCGCGGCTTAGGCCCGTAATTAAATGTGACGACGAGAGCGGCCAAAGAAGCGAAAAGCTTATTTTCATTTTATCCAATTCCTACATTTTTTTCTCCCCTTGCTATTTTTCTTTTTTTTGTATATGTATATATATACTAATGTACATACGTCCGTTGTGTGGCATATAATAAAACGTCGGACGACTTCTGCTTTTTGTTCGAACGAGAGAAGAGCCTCGGGGCGAAACCGCGAGTGTTGGCACATAATTGAAACGGAATGAATAAAAAATTAAATAAAATTTCTATACAAAAAAAAAATGTATGCACGTGTTTTTCATGTGAAACCTCTTTGAATTATTTTTTATTAATCATACGCGATAAATTGTTGACTTAATCCTATTCAAAACGAAAATGATTGGGATAATTTTTCGAAATAAAAAAATCATACATGATTAAATAAAATATATAGTTTTTACTTATTTTTTATACAGATTAATAATTTTTATAATGAAAAATTGTTTTTTTCATTATTTAAAAAAAAAGTTAAATTAAATTAATTATTTATTTTTTTTAATATATTTTGTTTATCCATTCGGATCTATACAATTTTGATGTTCTGTATCACTGCGATAATGGAGTATGAAAAACGCTCGATTTTCAAAATCGGATCAGTGGAACTCGAAAATCGTGACCGACCATAAAAAACGCGTAACCCGCTCGACTCGACCAAAGAAGTTTCTATACGAAAAATAAATAAAAAAGGCGCTCGAAAAAACGAAAAGTCGACGCTTGAATTATGTTCGCCACGTGAAGTGACTCGACGCGTTTTATACGCATTATAATATGAAAAAGAAAAACATATATATAAAAAAAACGGTACACGATGTTCTAACATGGCAACACTGCCATGATTGCTTTCGTTTCATGATTTTTTTAGTTTTGTCCGAATAGAAACGGCGAAGTCGTTCATGAGAGTTTTCGCATCGCGAAAATCGGATTGATTGATTGATGAATTTTTCATAGCGCCATTAATGCTATTGGGATTCATGAAAAATCGTCGAATTCTTCAAATTCATTCTCGAAGAAAATTTGAAATTCATCGAAATGAAAAAATCGTTCAGCAACCTAAAGCGATTACAAAACACTATATTGAGTGGGTCGTCGACCCGAAATGGCACATTTGAAAATCATATAACATGCAAATGTGGAACGTCACGAAAAAATCTCAACGAAAAAAAGATGAACCGCACGGAAAAATATGATAATACAATGCAAAGACTGGAAAATTTTTACGACAGGTAAAATTCAGAACATTCCTTCCCAAATTGTAGGAGAAAAAAATCGAAAAGACGAAAACTATTATAGAAAAAAATATGTGTAGTTACTTTTTTTAAAAGTTATGTATTATATTATATAATATATATTACACGTTGTTTGAGAAATTTCTTATTTTACGTACGACTTAGTATACGAACAATATATTATAATAAAATGATGTTTTTTAAACTAAAAATCTTCATTATTCGAAATTTTAACATATCTTTCTTTTCAGCCAACGAAATTTTAGCCTTGTAGATAATAATTAAAGATAAAAATCATAATCTAACCTATCCATCGACATTTTCAAGATCACGAAAAAGAAAGAGTGCTGAAACAAAAATAATGAAAAGTTTTATTGAAAAACATCAACAAAAAGTCATTTCAATATATTATTTGCATATGACAAAAACAATATTTCGTTATAAGAGAACTAAGCAATTTTTCAAACCATACATAATGTTCATCACTACGAGGTTAGCTCTCGGATAAGGTATATAGCCTAAACCCCCAATATTTGATGGGGAGACCTAGTCCTGCAGTGGGCACAAAAAAGGGTCGACAATGATGATGATGATGACATAATGTTCAGAATATGAAATAGTTCGATCAAACATTTTCAGTTTTTAAATAATCTTTTTCAAAACAAAAAGACCTTATTTAGATTTGGACATTACTTACATTAAAATATATATTTAAAAAAAAAAACAAACGTTTGAAAACCACCGATTCAAAATTCAAAAAGACATCGTCAATCTTCGTATAATCGAATACGATCGATGAAAATGCACATCTGATGCATTTTAAAACGCGAAATGACTAACGCTCACGTGTCCACAACGCACGACGACGAATCTTGAACGTTGCACTTTCGACTGCACACAAAAAACATTAATATTATACGATTTTCTTTTTTTTTTGCGAAGCAGTTTCACCGAAGCAATTTGCAAATATGCTCTCGGAGACTGTTATGAGTCACCGCGCGTATTAAATCATTATGAGCTGGTAATAGCTTAATTCAACGTGAAAGGAAGAATGAACGATAGGTTTTGTTCAGTTTCTAAAATTTTTAAGTGTATTATTATATACTTTATAATATAAGCTAACATAGTTGTATATTAATATATAATTTAATAGAAAATTTCATATTCATATAATTTCAAAACGTTTTTATTAATAATCTTCATGTTTGAATTAATAATGAAATATCAGTGACAATTTTGATTGAGGGATTCGTTTGTAAAAAAAAAATTTTTGCAGTTACATACAAGTGAATATTTTTATTTTAAAAAAGATCTTCACAAATATATGTATTAATTTTCATTGAATTACCATTTATGAAAAAAAATTTGTAGTGATTTTTCAGAACACCGTTTTGTTCTTTAGTGTATTAGGTTGAACATTCAAACATAAAAATCTTCATATTTTTGTCCCAAAGATAATTAAAAAATTTCCAAAAATAACAAAATACTAAATCAGATAATCTTATATGATAATTAATATGTTTTTCCTAAGTCATATTTTTGAGTTTGTAATGTTCAACCTAATGCGCTAAAGAACTAAAGAGTTTTCAGCAAAAATTTTCCTAAAATTTTTTACAGAAATAATAACACCATCAAAATTATTATCTAAATTAACAAGGATAGTCTTTTTAAAATTAAGTTATTTATTTTTTATTCGATACAAAAACATGGATTTCACAGATTAATTCCGCGATCAAAATTATCACATTAAAATATCGATAGATCCATACAAATCACATAGGAAATTACAACAAACACAATAATTTCCTCATCTGAATAATTCAAATATAATAACATAAACCCCTTAGAGGACGCAAGTGTCAAATTTAATATAATATTACGTGTAGTCATTCTATTCATTCATAACATAATGTGTATAATGAAATCCGACTCGATACGCCTTGGAAAAAAAGCGACCGCTAATTATTGTCACCGTTCTTTTATTCGCCGCCGGACAATATAACAAAAAAAAGAGTATTATGAGCAAAATAAAAAATCACTGGGTCAATCAGAAACCGTTGGTTTTTTCTTTTGTCCGGTTGTCGGCCGTGTAATTTGGGTCTGTAATGTCCGTTTTTTTTTATTTATTTTATGAACTATACAAATCGCTTGTTGACTCAATCTAAACTAAAACAGATCACACATCGTCCGATCGATTTTGGAATATCCGAAACCTTCCACCCGCCCACCCACAATCAATCAGTCGAAAGCCATTTCGGCGGCGCATCGTTAATATTCGATCGACCCGGAAAAGAGACGGACAGAAGCCTATTTTTTTCCCGATACAAATATAATCCGTCGATTGATTTTCTCCTATGTGGAACGAAACGATTGCGATTACTGCAGAGCCGGCTCGAGGGTTTTTTTCGCCGTCCGCTCGAGCGGCGCAGCGGTTCGGGTCTACCGGAGCCGGTGACATCATCGCGATCATCATATGATCATGATTGTGGATATTTATCATCATCTTTTTCGGCGTTGGCCCGAAAGGCAACGGCCTCTCGGTTAGCAACAGTCGAAATAACCGCTCTTTCTCTCGCTGTGAAAAAGTGGGGAAGTTCGGCTTGTTTCGCGGTGATTAGTTTTATAATATTACTAGCGGTAGTACCCGGCGTTTTAAATCAAATTATTTTTTATATGGTGATCGGTTGAACGATATATGGGGAGGAGGACATTTTTTTGCGGTCCATCCTGTTTTATAAATAAATCAATTTAATAAATCTAATTTTAATATAAAAATATTGTTATAAGAAGCGAAATCGGGTGAGTCTACCCTATGTCCATGCTCTCATATGTTAAATATACGTATGTGCAATATATAATAAAAAGGCAGATGGATATAAAAAACTGGCAGCTCACGTTTTTGTGGGTGAGTGAACAACTGGGTAAGTCGCGTGTGTGATCTCAACGCGACTGACATGTGTCATATAAAAAAAAACCGCACACATAATATAATGAACCGTTTTCTATTCGAGGACTTTTTGGCACACCCGGTACGCAAATTGAACGGTTCCAAAACGACTCGTTTGATTTATGCTGTCTTTGATTGGCGAACCGACTGATTTATCGATAAAAACTCTTATGACTCACGAGCTCCACTTTATTGTGTTATACTTTTCATAATGCACTTTTTATTATTTATTTAATTTTAATGAGAAATTCATCCAAATTTTAGTTCAGCCGATATTTTTGAATCAGCCTATTTCGATTTTTATAAAAATATATGAATAAATTATAATGTAACGAATACAAATTTTTCATTTTAAATTGACTCTTTTTCATACGGAATGAAATATATACAAGCATTTACAATTGAGTTGTGCTGTCTATATTATCTAATAATATTTTATTTATATCGAATTTATTTAAAAAAAACCACTATTTTAATCAATATAAATATCACTGGGCTGGCCTAGTTAGATTTTTTCAATACTAGGCATAACATTTTCATACGAAACACTATCATAATATTATATTCGGAAACGTTTGGAAAAACTCGGACGTGCAATGCACGAGCCGAATCCAATTTTCACAAATTCCTACATTGGAAATCGATTTTCCGGACCAATCGGAAGTACGAATTCGGTTCAAAATTTTTCCACAGATCGGATTTAAGCCGATTTTCCGGTCGAACGCACTAGACGGTCGCGCTCTATAAATCGTCACTGGGACCCGTCGACGTGCAAAAAACAAGAGTATTAAAACGTTTAATACAAATAATTTTTAAAGCATAATCTGGCTTTTGGACCGGCGAATAATACGGTGTTAAATTGGATTGGATCCGAGTTCAAAGGAGTTTTTCGCTTTTCCAAATTTTCAGTTTTTAATTCAATCGGACCGACTCTGAAAGGCGCACGTTCGTCTTTTCTACATTAATTAACGAGTTTTATATCTGAAGAATTTTATATTTTGCACTTTTTTTCGATTAGTCAGCGCTGAAGTGTACGAACTAGTTTATTTTGTATTTTTTTTTCAGCTTTAAGTTCAAACAACTTTTTCTATGTCCATTATCGGAATTGATATTGCGTCAAAATGAACGCTGGCTTTCACTAGAATTTTTCTGAAGGGGAATTTTATCGAAAATTTTATCGGAATTTTTTTATAGAAATATATTTTGTCATTTTATTTTTCATATAAAGCTTATTGATTGACGTGTATTAAATAAATTATTTTTAATCACTTTAATATGTTTTTACATAAGAATATTGAATCATAATTTATTCATTAAAATTTTAATACGATAATGTACTTAATAACCAATTACTTTCCATATTCATTAATATTTTAATGAAAATTAAAATAACGTACATTTTGAAATAAAAACAAACATAATATGGTGCACTTATGTGTATTGAAAGTGTAGAAAAATTGAAGCTACGTAATGAGCTATTTTCGACCACACCACATTGTGTTAAAAAAAGATCAAAACAAAAAATCTAAAGCGAGGATGAAAAAAAGCGGTAGATTCGCATTGCGATAAAAACGGATGATTAATGAGATGCAATCCTCAAAGTGACATTCAAACATATTAGCGAGATTGTTTAATTAAAGGGAAAAAAATTATTTCCTTTTTTAAAGACAGTTTCTGTTCTTTTGTGATTCTTCTTGTTTCGCTTATCGTTCTTGTTATACACAAATTCAAATGGACCGTGAATTTTGCGAGATTATCTCACGAGATTGTACGATTTTTTTTAGAAATAAATTTCATCCTCTGCGGTTAAAATATGGATGTTGTTCATTATTATTATTAAATCAATTTTTTTAAGTTGAGTGATTTATTAAACGTTCAAAAGATGAATAAAACTTTTCAATGTTAATATGAGATCGTTGGAAAGTTATGATTTCAATATTTCCTCTAGTTGTTATAATATATGATATTATATAATATTTATTATAAAATTTTACATGTATTAAAAATTCAACCTTTTTCAAATCAAACTCAACTTTTTAAACATCAAAAATTTTCAACCTATCAAAGTTCAAAAGATAGAATTTGATTAATATGAGGTTAAATTTGAAGTATATAAGTTGTGCGAAGAAAAATTAAAAAAAAATAAATATAATTATAACAATAAAAATATGTGAACTGTTTATAATGATTATATCGATACCAGTAAACAAAAAAATCATTTCTGAAAATCGAATTTAATTCGAAAAAATATTCGCAAAAACAACACATTCAATTCAATAGAACAAATTTATCTGAATAGCTTAATTAAAAGTTTTCAACCGAAATACAATTGAATACAGTTTTTTTTAATAATACACATAATTTAAAATTTCGATAAATTTCCGGTTTTTACCGTACATTTAGAAAAATTCCATAATTACACATGTTAGCTGGAGAAGAATCGAAACAGCACAATACAATTTTCGCGCACGTTATTTCACCTTTTCACAAATAATAATACGCACGTATCGGAAACGAGGCGCAAAAAAGAGTGTCTATTGTTTTCAACAATTTTTTTTTCACAAATCACAATGCCTCATAACAATTATACGAGACTTAATTGCAGAAGCGTGCCTCTTTTGCTTTATCTTGTTGAAGAAATCGCCCGTGACTTATATGAATCCGATACATATTGTTACAAATTTTAATTGAATGCGTTAAAAAAGTGTAACAATAAAGCCTTCGTATTCATAAATTTATGTTTTCGATCGTTGCGTTGCGGAAAATTTTAATTTATATATGATTTTATAGTTCGATGTTTGATTTTGTTGATCTCGGTCATTCATTTTTGATTAGATCAAAAAAATCTAATTAATGTCGTTTAAAATCTAATAAAAAAGATTTAAATGGCAAAGTTTTGCAATTGTTTTTTTTTGTTGAATAGATCAAAATAAAAATTTGTATTCTGTATTTGGTAGTGACTTTGGAATGTAAATCGATAAAAAAACATAATTTAGAAACACTCCATATTGAGAAAACATTGATCATTCTAAAAGAGTTAATTTATTTATGGATCCGAATAAATTTTTTCAATCCGCTATCGGATCCGTATTTATTTTTGAATGAATTATTTTTTCAGCGAGTTTTATTCAGATAGAAACCATTCGTTCCGAATATAATATGAGAGGATACTTTTCAGAGTAGCATAAGCCTAATTTTGAAAAAAAGGTTAACAGCTCAAAAAAAAAACCTATCCTAACCTTACTTTTGACACATCTAGGACTATAAAAAAGATGATGTATGGAAATGGAAATTATGATAAGGAAAAAGTCCAAATTTAAATTTAAAAATAACATCGAAAAAGTGCAATCCCACTATATTGTTAACGTACGGCGCAAAACTTTTTTGCTTCATACGCGAACCAAGCAATTTCGCAAACAGTCATATAAATTGATTTGAAAATCATAATCAGACTTATACCACGTAAAAAAATCCATCCGAAACATCGACAATGCGAGACTTTCGGCCTGTTCATCGTCAAGAGCCGGCATTATACAAGTTCACTTCTGTTTTCGAGTTTTTTTTGTTTGCCTCGTGCCGGAAAATCTATCCGGCTTGTGAAAACAAACGGAGTCGCTTTCTCTGCAATTTTTGAACATCGGAAAAACGCATCGAAAATAAACCGTTGCTGTTCGCTCGACTTGTTTATAAAGTGTATTGAAAGGTTTCTAAAGTTAAATGTGTGTGTTTTTAGCGTTCGGGCCGAATGGAAATTTCGCAGATTGGGGTTATGGCGTGTTTGTTATAGAAACTGTTGGTTTTGGACGTGGAAATATCTCGGATATACTACTGTTGGTTTTAAAATATGCTTTTATTGATCCAGTCTTGTATAATGCGTTTATAGTATTCGATATCGATCATGAATTGAAAAGATTGGATATAATTTCAATTAAAGTGAACGAAAGAATAGTTGTATATTATATTTATAGCTTTAAAGTTTCAAATTTAGTCTTTTATAAATCGAATTCGATTTTTTTCAAATCAAATCCAATCTTTTCTAAATCTAATTCATTCAACAGATTTTTTTGTATGCATTTTCTATAGATTATGAATTCTAAATATTAAAGAAATAAGTATTAGTCAGAGCATTATGATCATCTATAATATTATAAGACAAGGAAATTCATATTATTATCGTTTTTATTTAAAAAATGTTAAAATCACTAATTGGAAACATTAAAGTAATTGGCAACAATGAATAGATTGTATTTCTTTAATTACTGCGACGATGATGTTACAAGTTTCACACTTCAACCTTTTAAACATAAAATTTAACAATTTTAAAGCACAGGTAGTTAATTAAAATTTAATTGATTACTATTGAAAGATTGAATTCAATGTGTAAAAAGCTGAATTCGATTTGTAAAAACTTGGGTGTAAAATCTGTATTAATACATTTTTGATAGATAAATTTGGTTTGTAAAAGGTTGAATTTGAATTAAAAAGGATTGAATCCGATGTTTAAAAAACTGAATTTGATTTGGAAAATTTTGAATTAGATTTGTAAAATCCTGAATTCAGAGTGTAAAACTTGTATTAATACATATCCGATGATTAAATTTGATTTGATGTTAGAATTCGATATGTAAAAGACTGAATCCTTAGTATAAAGCCTACAATTTTCCATCATCTATCAGCTCAAATCACATCACATTCAAAAAACGAAAGCACCACTTCCAAACCGATCCACATAAACCATACCATAAAACTACAAACCGACTTAACAAATTTCACTGAACCCCATCCGATTTTCCCATGGAAAAGCATCGTTTCGCGAAACGCACGCAATCCAACCGGTCCGCAAATCGCGCACATTAACCATTTAATTTGAAACAAATTATAATAATAATCATATTTATTTATTTATCAAACAGTGAGTCACGCGTGTGAAACGAATCGGCTAACAGTTATCGCCCGATAATGACCACGGGCCGTTATTAATTTACGTCTCAATCGAACAGTTGGTTTTCGTCGACGGGCTATTTGCAACCTTTTTACGATTCGGGTCTAAAATTCGCCATGGGCGACTTTTAGCGGGGTTTCGGGCCGATTTTTCGATTTGTTGTGTTCGCGCGTGTTTTTTTGAAAATGAACAGACGGTGGGTTCGTGCGAGATTGTCTGTCCGTGTTAAATAATTTATTAGGTAATGTTGTGTGATTGATTCATGTTTGAATAGTTTGAAATTGATTAATTGTCTTTGGATTGTTTTGTTTTTGATTTGAAATGATGTTGGTCTTTGAAAAAGGGTGGGATTATTGATGTTTTTCGGTTGGGTATTAGGTGATTTTGTGCTTTCTTTGTCGACTTTGAACTTTCTCGAAACTTTGAACTCGATCAGAAATAGACGTTCCTGGAAATTCAGTAAGCGTGTGTATAATAATTTTCTCAGTTCATTGATGTAGAAATTTAATGGGTTTATAGTTTTCTAAACTCTAATTTCATTACCCGAACTTCAACAACACATTCCCAAAGAATTTTTTCAGAATATAAAACAAAATCATTTTAATAATAGCAAAAATGACTCATCAAAATAAATAATTAACTGGCAACTATTAAGTTTGCTAATTCCATAAAATTAACATATCAAGACTAACGTTATTGTATAAATTACAAATATTCTAACATACTTAATTACACACTAAACCTTCACCCATTTCAGATATACATTATGCACGTTCTTGAAAATATTTATCACAGTACAAAATTCCCTTGATCAATTAAATACATCCTTTACACATTACATTAAAACCCAACTACATTGATCAAACATCCACGCTACGGCTCCTTAATATTCGTCAAATTCAACTATTCGAATAATTTAAATGAAGAGGGATTCAAATATTCGAATGTATTCGTCAATATTTGTTTATTTTATTATATATTATATAATAATTTAAAATAATATAATAATCCTATTATGCACGTGTCCAAATCATCAAATTTTGTTATCAAAGTCACTGAAGAAGCGTCTTTCAATAATGACGCTCTATTTTAAAATGTAAATAAAACAAGTTATGTGAGATTTCGGCTCATTTTTTTTTCATTTGAAAGTATATTTCATGAGATTTGTCTTTCAATTTTTACCGCCGCTTTGCTTGATGGCACATATTCGGGAAGTCCAATTTTCAATGACTGTCTCATAAATCTGGCTGAATTTGCTGGATGACGTTCGTTGTGTTGACTTTGATGGCGGCAATTGTTTGCGGTTTAAGCAATTAACAAAAAAATTGACATATGTCACTTTAACAACATGGCTGCTATAACCAAACAAATTTCGAGCGTCCCTATTGAAAGATTCTATATAACATCAAACGTCAAAACAAAACAAACCTACACCGTTATCCAACGTCAAAACCCCACGGAGCCGAGCTCGCCTTTTCTCCTCCGACTTTGAACCTCCTAGCTCGCCTCGCATCCGAAATAGCCGTTCCAGGAAATCGACTGGGTGTGTGTATAACAGTTTAGTGTGTCCATTGCTCGATAATTTCAATATTTGTAGCGGTGTTGTTGGCCCGCAGCGGGGGACTTGGAGCTAATCCAAAGCACTTCTATTCCGGTGCTCAGGTTTGGGGAATACCCGTTGACCGTGCTCTGTTCCAGAATACCTATTTTCTGTGTGTGCTTCGGGTGATTTGTGGGTGCCTGGGTGTTTTGGGTGGGTGGAGGGTGGAAATTTTGGGTTTTTAGTTGGTTTTTTGGGGGGGAATTTGATCGGTTTTGTTTGGGGAGGTGTTTGAATGGTTTTAATTTTGGTTTTGTTAGGTTTAGAATTGGTTGCGTTGTTGATAAAGATTGAATTTATGTGTATTGAAAAAAATATTGAATATTATAAATAGAGCAAAACCCCGCATTTATGTCTGTAATTCACATTTTTTAACTATTTGCAGTTTCGTTTCATTGTAGTAATATATTGCCAGCTTTTACATTTGTTTAAATGTATTAATTGCTCGTTGCTGATGTTTGATATCAATTCGTAATTTTTTTGTTCTTTTTATATTTTTATTTACTACCATTCAAACGGTTTTTTAATGTGAGTCATCAAAGTTCAAATCCATTTATATCATTGAAAGAGTTTTTATTAACTCAAATATATAATATATGTCAAATATAAAAAAATTGTCAACTGAAATTCATTACTTGCGTATTTTTTCAATAAAAAATATTTTTACTAAATATGTGAAACTCTCGATCGACGTTTTCTCTCTAATAACCTTTTTGTAAAATGTATAAACGAGACTTCACTGTAGAGTTTTCACATTTCGAATTCAACCAATTTCAATGAAACTTCATTGACTTCATTGAACTACACTTTATATAATAAAAAAGGTCTTAATCGTACTTTCTGATTATTAAAAATTTTAAGCTTTAAACTATCAATTTCATTGATCACTATGACAATGGTTTTTAATACTCTCCAATGTTTGAATTTAAAGTTTAAAAGGTTGAATTTTAAGTTTAAAAGATTTAACCATCATAAAGTATTATCGAGACCATTGTCATAGTTATCAATGAAATTTCATCGAAATTGATTGAATTTAAATTACACATATGTTGAATTTGACGGGAAAAAACTCATAATCATATCATACAGGTTTTTCACTCCAAATTAGCACTTTTTCATTTCAAATTAGCAATTTTTCATTTCAAAGTAACTAATTTTCATTTCAAATTAACACTTTTCCGGTTCAAATTTGAATTGAAAAATTGCTGATTTGAAATGAAAAAGTGCCAATTTGGAGTAAAAAACCTGTATTGCAAACTTGATTCGAAATCCGCAACATCAACCGCGACACTTCCCCTCATAAAACCGACATCAAACGAAAGACACCGATTTCCTTCCAAACAACCCACGCCTCAAATCGAAATTCGCATTTGCCAAAACGGCAATCTAATTTCAGACACCGCCGCTGACGCAACGCCGTTTTTTCAGCGCCATTTTTCAGCCGGACTCTCCTTTGTTGTTGTTGGCCCGCCGGCCGAAGCCGGCTTGACGCCTGAAAACCTCGCCAGACCCGACTTTTTCAGCCGGGCCCGAATCTCCTTTGTCTGCGGCTCCTACGAAACGGGCAATTTGTCGCGCGCGATGGCCACCAATTGGTTGTTTGCATACAATCGCAGTGACGCAAGCGGGCCAAACGAAAAATAACCAATTGATTGTGGCCAATTGGTGCCCTGTGCCGTTTTGTTTGTTGTCGGCGTTATAAAAGTGTGAGGTCGTGTGTTTGTGTGCGGAATGGATGCGATCAGGTCTTTTAGGTGACAACGCCTGATGGGTGGTTTGCGGGTTTCGTTGTAGGTAGCTTTTATATTTGAAATTCGACAAATCGAACAAATCAAATCAAATTATATCTTTTACCGGTCGAATTTGTCGGAATATCGTAAAAAAATATAATAAAAGAAGCGTTACCGTGTTCTCCCTAAAATAAGACCTCCTCCTAAAATAAGCCTTACCATGATTTTCAGATTTTTTTCAATCCTATCCCGTAAATAAACCCTACCCCGAAAATAAAACCTAGTGAGGAAATGTTCGTCAATGTGGTACCGTGTTTCCCCGAAAATAAGACCCGGTCTTATATTAATTTTACTCTTGAAAACTGGACTGGGTCTTGTTTTCGGGGTAGGTCTTATATTAAAAACATCCCTTAAAATCATAGTAGGTCTTATTTTCGGGGAAGCACGGTATTTGTGACTGGTTATCACAGTGGTTCTGATTCGGTGCTCTGTATATAAAATTTAGATTTTGTACAAATGTATATTTTTCAATTTGATTTCTTTGGCTATACATAGATATGTAGTATTTTTAATGAAACTTATATTTGCATATTTTTGTTCGATTTCGGACCCTGCGATTTTTTCTTTAATTAAAAATTTGTATATTATTTAAAATAAAAGCGTTTTAAATATTTATTTATGAGAAATCCATTGTTGAATGAGATATCACACGTACGTAAAATTAATATAAGACCAGGTCTTATTTTCGGGAGAACAAGGTAGTTCATTGTGTTGTAATCAATGAAATACAATCTATCCCTCAATCTGCCTGATAATTTTAGTTATAGTTTTTACCTTCCGAATTCAACCTTTTAAACTTCAAATTAGACCTTTTGCAAAAAAATTAAAATTGAATTGTTTATATGAAGTAATCGAATTGTTAAATTAAAATCGTGATTGTACGCTTTTTATGTATTAGACGTTGTTGGATTTCAACAATGGATGTGCTTCGATAAATTATTAAGCGAGGGTCAAAGGTTGGAACTTTTTCGTTTGGTGTACAGTTAGAAACATTCGATCCAATCTAGATGAAAGTTTATTATTTAGCGATGATCTAATGCTTTTTATCAATTTCTAAATGTTTGTATATGAGATATAAATAAACATCCATAAGGAAGTTTGTATGAATTTAATTTTTAATAATGAAGAATTTTTAAAGAAACTATAAAACAACTTCTGAAAGAACATGCACGAATTAAAAAAACACCTACACACATACACAAATACATATTAAATAAAACTCATACAAAAACTATACGTGTAAAGTATAAAGCATAATATAATTTTTTTACACACAGTTAAAAACTTAAAGATAAAAGCGTCGAAATCATCAAAGCGAAACCTTTAATAAAAATTTAAATTCGTGCCGTATAAAATATCAAAGGCTCCATTCATAAACACTAACATGTTAAAAACATTGTAGATTCGAAATGTGATTGAAAAAAAATTTTTACGAAACGTTCGAACAATTTCCATTGCCGTTTTGCGCGAAATGCATTTTGCATAACGCGTCTGTGACCTAAATGCATTCGATGTATGGAAAACTGCATTTGTTCAATCAATTTATGTGTTCAACAATAAAATAAAAATAGGCTACGTTGTTAGTTGCTATGCGTTTATTAAGGGTAATTCTGTCGATGTGCTCATACTCTAATGGCAGCGAATTAAATTTAATCAGTGGCTGAAATAAAATTCTGCATTTATAAATAATTCAATTTAAAATAATTTTATATTTTAATTAAAAAAAAAAACATATTTATGTTTTCTAAATTGAATTAGCATCAACGTGCGTAAAAATATAAAAATGTTTTAGTACAAAATTCTCACAACGAATCGACACCGTTTTGTTTCAATATGTACGTTTTCATTAATTAGTACTTCTATGTGAATTTTCGCAATTCGTTCTAAATTTGGATAGCACGTGTTGTCGTTTTATAATAGTGTTTTTTACGAAATCGATTAGTTTGCTGTTTTTTTCCGTTGAAATTGTTAATTTTGCGAAAATTTCGCATACGTTTTATTTAAACCTGCACATGTTGCGTAATGTTTGTTAATTTGTTGAGTCAGCATATAAATTATTATGTAAAAAAAAAAGTTTTGATGTTTATTAATTATATCTAATGATGCAAGTCTATATTTAAGTTTTCCTCAATATAAAATGATTTATGGATTTAATAATCACATCATGAATAAATTTATAATGAATAATATTTGAAAATCTAACCAAACACAGTTTCAAGGTGAAAACATTAACAATATTTGATTATTTGATTTTTATCAATCAAGAAATTTATTAGTACTTATAAGAAATGTAATTGGGTTGTATTTACTCATCAGTTTATAAAGTAATTTTAAATGATTTATGTAATACTGCACTTTTACTATTTATACATAGATATTCCTCGATTTACGACTTTTCAATTTGTGATAATTCGCACAGTCGAAAAAAAATATATGATTATGTTTTTTTTGAATTCGTTATTAATTAAAAATTACTTACTGAATCACGAGCTACAATTTTCCACACCCAATGCATTTCGGAAGAAAATATAGAACTATTCAAATTATCAAATTATTAAAATGGAAATTTTTATATATTGTATTATTGATAAAATTGATTGATTTTTTTTTGTATATTTGACTCATTTGTTACTGAGGCTTGGTAACATTCCATCGTAAATTGAGAAATATCTACAATTTCAACAATCTCCGATGTATATTTTGATTTTTTTAACTGAATATTGTAATGGAAGATTATTGTTGTCATATGAAATGTAATACTACTGTAAAATCATATTGAAAAATAACTGATATCTGATTCAAAATACATATAAACTCAATTTTCAATAATACAAAATAAATATCATACAATACGCCTCAACAATCAATAAATTTATAAAAATACCAACCCATCAATACGTCAACAATACAAATGCATTTAAATAATCATCCGATCTTCAGTACCTCATAAATAAATAAACAACCATTTAAAAACCAATGCCACCAAACACAGAACGCATACCCGTATTGATTGGTTCCATTGAATAATTGCCATACGCGCGTTATGCGAGACATTGCGGAAGGTCATGATCGTAGGTCACTTTGACCCAACATTGTCGGATTTTCTTTACACAATGGCACCAGATTACACACACACTCCCTGGGATGTCACACAGTGGATATTTAGTGTCTGTGACGTGATTTTGTGGCGTTTTGTGCGAGTTGCGGAGGTAATGGCTCGCCCTCTTGTCGTCTGTTTGTTCTGAATCGTAATGAGAGGTAATGAATGTCTCGTTGTTGTGTTTCATTATATGCATTATGCTGTGTGTGTGTTCTCTTTTTGTGAACGTAAGAAATGTAAGTTCTTCGAGCGTGGAGGAGCGATCGGCATAGCAACGTTTCTTGTGTTCAGTTGTGTTCAGTGTTGGTCAATTCATGTATTATTTTTGAATACGATCGATGGTGTTTATATATTTAAAAATATTTATATTGTATGATTTGAGTGAATTGAATTGAATCTATCATTTTCTGTTAATTACTAAGCATTATATGCTATTAGTATTTGAATAAATTATTAAACAATTGTCTGTAATTACCCAATAAGAGATTCTACTAGTAAAAGTCATTTTCTTCTAATAAAAACTTTTTCTGTAATCCATATATTATGTTAAATACATACATTGGTATTGACGGTTCAAAACAACTTTCGATTTGATAGAATTTTTTTTAAAGTGATCCAAAATATATTTAATAGTCACTCATATAAAATATCATTACGTTTTAGAAACAATCGATCATCGAGTATTTTTTTTGGAACATTGAAAACATTGAAGTTTCTATCAATCATATTGAACAAAATTATACGTAATCAGTACATGGATAAGATCATCATTTATGAAAATTTCGAATATTTAATTCTTCAAAATTATCTTTTACGAATGAAATATCTGATTTTCTATTACTAAATATGAAGATTTTGATCGATATTGATAGAGTAAAGTTTAATTTTTCGATCCAAAATATACTTGATTCAAATTCAAATCATATCAAATAAGATTTGGACATACTTTCAGTACAAAAATCAGACATTGGAAGCATCTGAAGTCGAGCACACACGGCACATATGCGTGACTTGAAACAATCGCGCGTAATTGTCGTATCAAACATGTCGGCCATAAGTACGAACGCGTTTTACAAGTGATACGGACAAAGTTTCAGTGTGTCAAATTAAAATTTAGATTTTTTACGTTCTATTACATGACCACACGATCGTAAAACTGGCGTGTATGGGAAAAGCTCTAAATTACACACATCAAATCCGCAGGAAAAACGTGCGTAAACCTAACTGTTATAACAGATGTTCGTACTATTGTTCGCTTTTTTCGCAAATCATACGAATTTCCGCAAACCAAACGATTTTGTAATGTCGATGAACTCTATGTGGTTTTTATGTAATGGAAATAATCTATAGAAAGGTCTCTTTGTGCGCTCTGAATGGGGTTTTGTTTTCGATTGTTTCGATCGAGTCTTTGAATGCGATCTTCCCTTCAAGTCGTTGCATAATAAAACTTTTTTGAATCGTGTTAAACTGGACGAAAGTATAGAGGGTGTCTTTGCACGATGTCACAATAAAAAATGGATTTAAAATAAACGATCCTTTGTGAAGAGCGAGTTTTTCGAGATCGATGTTGCTCAAGTGCAATTGACGTGATAAATGGATGCGGAAAAATATGTATAATTTTTTAATTACACAACTGAATTTTGCCTGAAATATTATAATATTATGGTGTTTTATATTAAATCACCTTCCCTCAAATGTGACGTAATGTGACCCAAGGACTTTGAAGTGAGTTTAACGACCTCAAACTTTGTCCTGTTTCCGTTTGTGGAGCGGAACTAAAAAGCTTTTTCATTCAAAGTCCCATTCGTTCATTGAGATTCCCACAGGAGAGGGTTGAACGTACTCGGTTCAAAGAATTCATATTTGTATCATGAAATCTGAATTAATCTTGTTCAAAGTAGGTTTTTTTCAACACAAAAGAACGAATATATTACAAAACTGGTATATGAAGTAGCTCACTTTTTTTTTTAATTAATTTTATAAAAATTGACATCAAAAATTTTATTATCATTTTATTCGAGTTCATATAATAAAATCGCTTGTACAGCAAACAGTAAAAGCAATCCGGAGCTGTTAAAAAAAACACAATGATTGTTAAAAGGGGCATAATGTGGATCTCGACATTGCCTGCTTGCAGCAATCAAAACACTTCTTTACTGGCAATTAAAGGGTTATATTCCGTACACAATGTACTTAAATTCGTGATTTATGTACGTGGATCTCGCATCGAGCGTTTTAATGATGTTCGTACGTAGCTCACAATCCCATAAGTAGAAAATTAAGTGACTAATAAAATATGACTTTAGCCGTCGGGGATGATGCCAGATGAACATCGTAAATATGAGAAACGAACCGGGGTCAAGATTGTCATAAATTATGGGTCGTAATCGTCTACTTTTCCCTCTAATATAGTTATGATATTTGTATTGAAATGTGGACCGAGTTACTTGAGATATTGCGATTCTTACTCATCATTATCATATATTCTATGTACATGAAAGTCTATATACATTTTAGTACAGAAACGTAAAGTAGGCACATCCATTTATTGATTCAATAGAAAAATTCTTCAAATTGACTTTGGTTTGAATATGGAAACAAAATTTTTAATCGATAAATGAGATCCTTTAAATACAATCTTTTATCAGAGAAAAAATAAAAGATAAAAAGTTCTAAGTACACGAAAATCTACATAAATTTAAATTTGGCACTAAACAATTTGATTTAATCGTAAAAAATACTTTCAAAAATGTATCGAAATGGAAAAATGTTCGACAAAATAATACTACTTTATATTACGAACCAAGATCGAAATAATCGTAAATTTCTATTTATACTTTCTTCACAATACGAACTGTAAAACGTGATAGAAACTTTCGGTGCATTACGAATCCTATCTTTATAGCCCTGTGCAACTATGGTAAACCCTGGTTAATAAAACGTTTGTTTTATTCATATTCAACATCGTTTAGCGATTTGTACTGTTATGCGATTTTCTCAAATGCGAAAACATTTGCATAATGTAATATTGTAAATTATTTATGCAACTTAATTCAATTTTATTTCAAAAGATTTCCTATGCATCATCCTAACCTAACCTAACCTAACCTAACCTAACCTAACCTAACCTAACCTAACCTAACTGAAAAATTTCAAGTCTCAGAATTAAAAATAATTGTGTTTTTCTGGGGTATTTAAATGCGCTCTTTCGATTGCCG
>JAOXNN020000074.1:5723450-5733984 GCA_028571205.2 Hydropsyche betteni | reverse complement strand
TTATGTAAAAGTAATAAACACGGATGATGGTCTGGTGTTCGGGTTTGCGTGGGTTCAAATGCGATTAAAATTTTTTTTCATAATAATTTGATTTATTGAAAAGTTTCGTAGTTGAATAAACGCTCTGTCTAACGCACGATAATTGCGAGTAGAATTTTCCGCTCGTGCAACGGAAAATTATTTTCCAGGTACTATTATATCTGATTTTGCAATTGGATGATTGGAACTATGATGCAATGTCGTATCAAAAAATATTCAATTAACCGTCCCGCGATTTTCACAAGTCTTGATGCGATCGAACACGAATTTTCGTTTAAAAACCATGAAATGTCACAAAGCATTTGCCGTTTTCACAACTGCACGAATATCGAGTGAAAATGTGAATGCATAAATCCACAAAATTCGCGAGCGATATTGAGCAATTTTCTCGAAAACGGCGAATTTTCGCAGGAGGTGTCATCTCGTGCGGCACGCTCGTCGAGCGGATAATTATTGTCGTCGACGCGGTCCGTTGCCATTTTCAACACACACACACACACGAAATACCATTTCATAAATACAAATATAAAAACGAACAGAACCAAAACTCGCAATACAAAAAAGAATCATTACGTTCTGCCTAAAAGTGAATAAAATATATTCATTTGAATGAAGCAATATGATATCGAATATCACATCGATTTTTTTTCAATATGCATAAATAATAAATGTTATAGAATGTTTGTGTCAACGCGTTTTTCACGAAAAACGCAACAAATCTTGCGTATTTTGTGAAATTTAACGTCTTTATTGTAAAATTTAATTTTAACGTCATCTATCAAATATGATAATTGACGTGTCTTATGATATATCTATAGAAGGCTGGGAAATACTTGTATTATTAACACTAGAGTATCGTAATCTGGTTTAAACAGGCGTTAAGAACCAAAAATGTAAAGCTTGGTTTTGTAAATCATAAAAAATCTCATTTGAAAAGATAAAAGTCAATTGAAAAATGATTTTGATATATTTTTTTATATAATAAGGGAAGAATAAGTCGCATACAACCCCACCAATCAGCGCCATCTGTTTTTCACACATCAAAACAATTTTTTTTTTTAATTTATGTTAATTTCGAACCTGTATCCCTTTACACATCCAATATGAAACAATATTGTGTGTGTGTACACGCCGAGGAACGGTTGCCGCAATTACCGACCACGACCACCGGTTAATTGCACCGCAAGAGCTAGTGGGTTACTTGGCTAACGCGACGTGACCCGCGCCGAACGCCGTTAACCTTTAAAATATTAACTGGTACACGAATGTGTTGGACTTTGGTTGTCGACTAGTCATTCACGACAGTGTGCTGCTTCGTTTCAATGTAAATTTCGGTCGATTTGTATCGAATCGGACGTTGAAAGTTGACGAAAACATTGAAAAACTGCCGATCTTTTCGTATGTAAATTTTTCAAATGATACGTGGTTTTAATGATGTTGCAAATTTATAATATCGTATTAATACGACTTTCTAATGATCAATTTTTTATAATTTCTCGTATCATATTTTATTTCTGAGATCATATAATTATAAACCATAAACAGAACAGAGAAACTCGCTTTAAAAAAAAAACTAATAAATCAAAAACTCGCCCACGTGGAATGAACTCGATTTTGTCAATTCGATATGTGCATATAGAATTTCGCGATTATATAACATAATTTTCGGCAAAAAAAATCGGAAAAGCAACGATCACTGTTCGGAGATCGAAACAACTTTTCCACATGGCCCGGGAAAACCGCAGAGTCGATGTTGAAACTTTTCCGCTGCGTGCCAGAAACTAATCGTTGGTACCACCGAGTGCCCAGCTCGGCAAAATAGCTTTCTTGTGGAAGTATCCGATGCCGAAGTTTTCCCTTAGCCCTTACATGGATTTTCCTCTTCTTTCAGGGTGTTTTTGTTTCGGTTTTGCGCCTGTGTGTGTGTTTAGCATTGATGGAAAGTTCGATGAAGACCGTTTTCGAGTTTTGAAACTGTGGTGGGGTTCTTAATGATGGAGGTTTTTATGATGGGTACTATTTATAGGTTCGATTTTATTGATATTAACATGGCGATTGAAATATAGAGGGCACTGTTTGAAAAATTATTTTGTAATATCGATAACGTTCATTATAGTACTTCGAAGCTGATAAACATCGTACGATGTTTTGTTTTTAAAATAATAAGATTATAAGAGTCGTTGATTATAAAAGTTTAATTTAAGAATCGAATCGATTTTTTTTCTGATTTGAAGAACGCCAACGTGTTTTCAGCTGTCTTAAAATCGTTATGAAATTCATCAAGATGCTGATACGTTTCAGCGAATGTACGCAAATTGGCATCGTCCGTTGCCAACTTGCGTGAATCTAATAAATTTTTTTTTCAAAGTCAAAAACATCACCATTTGAAAAAACGACAAATGCCAAAATATTTCTTACTATCTCATAATCAATTTAAAATTTAATAAGACAGCAATACATTTCAGCAAGCACAGAAATTGGCGTCGTACATCGACTAAAATTGTTTAAGTTTAATAAATAATGTTTTTTTCAATAAAAAAACATGACATTTTCTAAATTAAATAATCAAAAATGCTGTAAGTTATTTATAAATTATTATAAAATTCAATTAAGCACTGATACGCTTCAGTAAGTATATTTAAATTCGCATCGCATACACGTATCGTTTGTGTATGCGTTGTTTCGACATACATTTTTTCAAATCGTCTTTTTACATTGAAAACATCACAATTTCAAAATTTTTAAATTTTCTAAATACTTTCAAATACATTAAAATTGAGAAATAATACAATATTTTTCCATAAATTAACATAATATTTATTAAAATTTGTATCAAATGTGTAAATCCTTTTAATTTTTTTTTATTAAAAAAAAATCATATTTTAAAAATTTGAAAATTCAAAAACTATTTTTAATAATTGAAATTGATAAAAAAATTAAATAAATTTATTTTAATTAAAAAATATATTTTTTTTTATTTATTCAAATCAAACCACACCACTCAACAACCACTTTTCGAACAAAACCGACTTTTTTCCACTAAAAATTGTCGCATTTTCAAAATTCAAAAAACGCCAAAATATCCCCCAACACCTCAAGACTTCCACAAAATCCAAAAAAACCCCACCACATTTCAGCAAGTGTATGCAAATTGGCATCGTACGCCGGCGTCGCGCAGTCTGGCCACGGCGAGTGGGCGTCTCCTCGCAAAGAGCGCGGCGTTACGGTCACGTTACGTTGGATTTGCATATGCGAATCGAACCGTGACGTGTACACACACGTATCTACGTTTTTCGTTTGTTTTTTCATAATATATATATGTCCGTTGCGTTTAATGAACGTGTGTATGTTGGATGTGTCGAATCGGTATGGAGAGGTTTTTTGTTGCTTGTCGATGTGTGTGTTGGTAATCGATTTGTTCTGTTTTTGCGTTTTTTTTTTATATTTTGTGTTGAGTTGCATCATCGTCGTGTTTAGAAGTTAATCGTTCGTTTATGGAGGAGTGTTTTTTAATCTTATTATACGTCGAGTTGTTTTGCTCAAGTTTGTGCAATGGAAATTGCTGGTTGGTGGTTTGCGTATGGAGTAATATTGATTATTTATTAGGAACGCTCTAGAGAGTTTAATAAACTTTAATATAATGTGTAATTTTTTTTATATTGTTTCAACATCAATTTATGAAATATCTACTGAAAAATAAAATCTTTTAGATGTTAAAATCATTTTTTCGAATTTCATATTGAAACCTACTTCTTAGATCAACAATTTCATCATTACGACATCACAAATCACTTAACTTAAATAATCATTAATTAATTTGGAACAGATAAACTTCATATTACACAAAATACTTTCATAAAATAAATATCATTATATAAAACATTTAGAACGACCAAAAGATATCGTTCCAAATTTCACGCATGACAAAATTTTCGAATTTCCAAACGTTTGCAAATCTTACCGATAATAATCGTATATTTGATCATCATATCTTGTTTGTCCAAAGATTGATTATATAGAAATGTCACTTTCAGGATACAAAGACACTTACGTCAATTGTAATATGGCAATATTGCAAATAAGTAAATAATATACTTTCACAAACAAATACGTGTGGCAAACATACAAAGTTCAAAAGGTTATCAAATCGTCTAGAGTTGATGTGTTATCAAATCGAGTATGATCTGGTTTAGTTGCATATAATAGTTGCATATCCTCATTTCATATTATAAAATTATAATAGATGTGACATTATGAGATTTTATTTGAAAAAAATGCAAGTATTTATTATAAAGAACATAAGTATTTAAAAAATTATGTGATAGTGTTAGTGGGATTAAAATAAATCGTTCTTACTACAATAGAAAAAACTTTTGGAATCCTTGCAAATTACACGCAAAGTAAATTAAAAGTTGTGGGAGTTTTTTTTTGTTCGAGTCTAAAAAACACAAAGACCAGTTTTAAGTTTTTTGTGTGCCGAATCTAAGTTACGATTTTTTTTTTACAATTTCGTGCCAACGATTCTCAATGGTCGGAATTGATTTATTTTTAAACTGGTATATTTGTAAAAGTAATATCATAACCCATTTTTTATAATAATTGAATTTTTTTTATAAAAATGACAACACAGTATAATACAAAAATACAAAATCATATAACATCTTGTGAGAACTGCTAAATGATGGATGTATGTGTTGAAAAATTCGATTCGAATACTCTGAAGACGACTGAAATATTAAAGATCGTTACCATAGATAAAAAAAAATCTATTATTATTATTATTATTATTAAGTGCAAACTGTTGTTTGTTTACACCCATATTAGTTTGGGTATACCCAAACTATCGATTTTAGTTTGAATGTCAACTGGCAAATTTCACCTACACATAATCGCGTCTAAAATAAAAAGATACGTCATAAGCGTCATGCTTGGGTTAGGTTGGGTTAGCGTTTTAACTTGAGTTTTGAAAACTGTTCAAAATAAACTCTCGAAGTTCAAACCAACACCTCAATCTCCACCTTATTGATATTTAGCGTAAGAGCGTTATCTGAGTGCAAACAACTAAATTTGTCGTACCACCCGAACAATTGGACTAGAGCAGGGGTCGGCAACCTTTTGAGTTGGAAGAGCCAAAAATTACAATATACAAAATTTCGAAGTTTTTAAAGAGCCACAAATTTTTTTCTTACCAACAATAAATAGTACTTGCATAAATAAAGTTTTTGAATAAAAAAACCAATTATTTATTCAAAAGAAAAAAAATCTATTTTATTAGATAATTTGAAAAGCAAGTACAAGCGGCTGAGTGATAGAATCGGTGCCTAATCCTCGTTAATCAATTAAGAGCGATTTTTTAATGTTTTTTTTTTTTAAATAAACAATATTTGCGTATGTAACTAAAGAGCCGCAGCTTCACATCCAAAGAGCCGCAGGTTGCCGATCCCTGCCCTAATACCAACGATCCAACTCTCCCCTATAAAAAAAAATATATTTATTTATTTTTAATCTACGCCCCAAAACTTCAACATCTACACCGGAATAAACCCATCCGAAACCAAATCATCCCTTTCACCCTTCCATCCATACGAACGTCCGCCCGCCACAATAAACAAACACCAAAAAGGCGCAAGGTTGGCGAGCGTGTCGCGAGCGAAGTGTGCGCGCGGCCTTAGAGGGGGGCGGAGGCGCTTCTCGCGAGGATGCGCCGTCGTCCGTAGAGCGGCCGGCGCTGGGATGGTGGAGGGCGCGGGCGTGGGGCGCGCGCTGTCGGTGCAGGTGCACGTGTGGTCGGGCCGCGCGGACGAGGCGCCGCTGCTGGGAGCGTCCGCGTGCGCGGGGGGGCCCTGCGCGTCGCTCGGCGGGGGCGCAGCGCCCGCGAACATGGCGCCCCACTCCGGCCGCACGGAGCCCCGCGTCGCGCTCAGGAGGCTCGGCCTGCTGTGCTGCTCGCTCGCCGTCTTCGGATTCTTCGCGTTCGGATACTTTTGCCCGGATCAGGTATCGTTGTCGACGGTTTTCAGACGATTCTGTTCGAGATTGAATGTATTATTGAATGTGTCGAATGTGTTATTGAATGTATCGGAAGTATTAGTGAATGTATCGAATGTAATAAATCTATTGTTATTGAATTGTTTAATGTATTTTTACTTGTGTTCGAATGTATTATTGAATGTATTGAATGTAATAAATCTATTATTGAATTATTCGAAAGTATTATTGAATGTATCGAATGTAATAAATCTATTATTATTGAATTATTTAATGTATTATTACTTGTGTTTGAATGATTAATAGAATGTATCGAATGTAATAAATCTATTGTTATTGAATTATTTAATGTATTTTTACTTGTGTTTGAATGCTTAATAGAATGTATTGAATGTATTGTTGAATGTATCGAAAGTATTAGTGAATATATCGAATGTAATAAAATCTATTATTGAATTATTTAATGTATTATTACTTGTGTTTGAATATTTAATAGAATGTATCGAATGTATTATTGAATGTATCGAAAGTATTAGTGAATGTATCGAATGTAATAAATCTATTGTTTTTGAATTATTTAATGTATTATTACTTGTGTTTGAATGTTTTATAGAATGTATCAAACGTATTATTAAATGTATCGAAAGTATTAGTGAAAGTATCGAATATAATAAATTAATTATTATTGAACTATTGAATGTATTATTACATGTGTTCAGAATGTTTTATAGAATGTATCAAAAGTATTATTGAATGTATCGAATGTATTATTGAATGTATTGAATGTATCGAATGTATTATTGAATGTATTGAATGTATCAAATGTATTATTGAATGTATCGAAAGTATTGAATGTATTGAATGTATCGAAAGTATTATTGAATGTATTGAATGTGTCGAATGTATTATTGAATGTGTTGAATTTTATAAATCTATTATTATTGAATGTATCAAATGTAATAAATTTATTATTATTGAATAATTGAATGTATTATTTCTTATGTTTGAATGTTTTATAGAATGTATCGAATGTATAACCGAATATTTTGAAAGTATTATTGAATTATCAAATGTATTATTACTTGTTTGAATGTTTTATTGAATTATCGAATGTATTATTACTTGTTTGAATGTTTTATTGAATGTATCGAATGTATTATTGAATTATCGAATGTATTATTGAATGTATCAAATGTAGTATTGAACGTGTTGAATGTAATAAATCTATTATTATTGAATGTATCGAATGTAATAAATCTATTGAAGTAGTGAATGTATGTATTTTAATGTATTATTGTATGTATTTTAATGTATTATTATATGTATTTTAATGTATTATTATATGTATTTTAATGTATCGAATAGATTTTCGATAGTATAGTAACCCCCCTATAACGTCAAGATAGGTTCCACTTTATAGGGGGTTGAGGTTTTTTAATTTTATTTTTTGATTTGAAGGAAATCAATAAATTAATCATTTTAATTTTTTTTTTTTGGAAATTTTTACACATTAACTGCTTGTTTCAAATACATTTGAAACAAATTCGAAAAAATTGAATTTGAACGCATTTGAAAAAAAATTACGTTATAGAGGGGTTTATTGTATTATTACTTATGTTTGAATGTGTTATAGAATGTAGAGAATGTAATAAATATATTTTGATGTATTGTTGAATATATTGAATAGATTTTTGAACGTATTATTACATGTGTTTCAATGTATCAAGTTTATCATTAAATTTATCATATGTATTTTTGAATGTATCAATTGTGTTGTTTATATTTGTAATTGTATCAATTTTTGAATGAATAATTTCACTCTAGTGCTTAAATTGTTTATTAACAAATTTGTTTTTAAAATGAACGAAAATGCATTATAGGTGCTTAAATTAAATTTATAAATATGTTTCGCGCTGATTTGTGCATTATAAGTCCGCAAAATAGGTTTCTTAACAAATTTCGCGCGTATTTTGTATTCATGCGTGTTTTAAAGATTATGCTTCTCAGTTTTTACGAAATATTTTTTTCAGATCGCATAAATTTGCACAAGCTAACTGTTTACACAGAAAAATAATATATATATCTCAAGTGCAAGATTTACTTTGAATGTATCTATTAAATTTTTGAATGTATCTAACGCATTCGATCTCATCGGTCATTGAAGTTAAACTGTAATAGACACAATCATTAGATTATTGTGATCATGAACTTGAGACTCGAGACCTTACGTCAAATTATTTAGCTTATTCGTGCAATGTAGCTTTTAATTCACATTCACATTTTATTTTAATGATTAGTTATCACATTGATCAGTTTCCTATATTGCATCCGGTCAAAAGTATCGATAACATTACCGTTTGCGTTAATTAGTTAAAAACGGAACCAATTAAAATTTATTGATAACTTCACTATCGAAACAGTTTCATATTGTTATATATGCAATTTCATATTATTGTTATGAAATAACAACACGAATTTCCGAATGTTTTGATGAATTGCGACGTAATAATTCCACACTGTCAACTGATTGTTAGTTTACATAAATCGGTAGTCTGTTTATCCAATATAAACATTGATAAAGATCTGTGTTGATATTGATAACGTTTCCAGTGAATCGGTGTTCCATGTCTTTTCAGAACGAAAAATATAATATTTTTAATATGTCTTTGAACAACGATTTTGATTGTTGCAAAATTAATTTTTCATATGCAATACAATTATCGTTGTTAAATAATTGTTTATCGATTTTTTCGTCTACTATTTAAATGGTCAGAATTTAAATACTATTTTGGTCAGAATTTTTATCCCATTTATAAGAATTTATTTGACAATGGTCAGAATTTTAATCATGTTTTGGTCAGAATAAATATTGAATGGTCAGAATTTTAACTGGGTTTGTCATAATTTATATAAAATGGTCAGAATAATATTAAGAAGCCTAACCTGTTCTGACCGTTTCATTCTTAAATTCTGACCATTTATTATTTTATTCTGCCATTTAATTTTTTTCCATTTTCTTTTATTATTTGTGATATTAAAAAACTATTTTTCATAGATAACAATTATATAGATATTCGGCATGTTTTAGTATGCGTTGATTGCGTTATCAACAGTATCGAATGTTAAAGTATTTTTTCTTCGAATATTTACTATCGAAATTTATTTCACGTTAACTCGCACTCGTACGATACTCATAACAGTTCAGATTATATAAATTTGCATAAAGAATGAATTAATAAATGTCTTTTTACATAAAAATGTTAATTTCGATTAATATTATGACTCTATTAAGAGTTCAACGTCTTGGTTCAATGGTTTTTTCAATATTCAAGTATAATTTTTTAGTCCAGTAAAACCTTGATTATCCGAACTAAACGGAGATCGAGATGGTCCAAAAATAAAATTGTTTATTGCATAATTATGCATACAATCATATTTTTTAACGCCGTCTGCAAGAAGTTTTTAAAACATTGATTGTATAATTTCGTATGAAACAATTGGTTTTGAAAATAAACTGTGCTATATTCGCTTTAAGCTATAAATATTATTTTTAAAAACGAAATTTCTGTCTGGTTTTTGTTTGAGTCTGGTTCTTCACGTTGAGTCAATATAATTTTGTTACATACTCATAAATTTTTAGATGTATTTTACGTTAAAAAGATCGTAAAATCTGCCATTTACAAAAAATACATTATTTTGATCATTTCGGACAGTCGAGATCTGAATAATAGAGTTTCTACTGTACATTATATTATTGTACGATAACCATTTTCAATTTTAACACTTATTTTATTACATTCATAATTTTCGTTACGAATAATCACCCATTGTTTTATTCATTTTTAATGAATCCCATTCAAAAATGATTACATAATAACCCTTATACGTCGACATTACTACACAGTTGGATTTCGATAGTTCGTTTATTATATAACTTTGAAAATAATCGTAACTCTTTTGAAGATCTCGATCACGTGTAATCGTTCAATGTATTCAATAGGTGTGCGCTCTCTCCGGCCGGGACCGATTTAACGACGTGTCATTAGCGAGCTATCAAGATAATCTCGGCAGACCGTTGCCGGGAAGCCTAACCAAGCCGGGAATGAGCTACGACGAAGTGCTACACGACGATTTCCAGTTCGACATTGAAGCGCATGACGTTATGGTGTTTTTACATATCCAAAAGACTGGGGGGACGTCGTTCGGGAAACACCTAGTCATGGATCTCGACCTGAAGGTGATTCAAAAGACTAATTCTTCGATTTTTAACAGTTTTTCGACAGATGACCCGTATACGTGTCATGAAAATTTTCTGTGCAGATGGCCGATGACATGTTATATGTTATAGTTTGAGTGTCCACTTCGTTTGTGCATGAACAAACTAGTCTGTTTATTCACCTTCTAAATGCTCTAGTCCAATTGTTCGAATAGTACGACAATTTTAGTTGTTTGCACTCAGATAACGCTCTTATGCTAAATATCAATAAGGTGGAAATTGGTATGTCAA
>JAOXNN020000074.1:5707029-5723350 GCA_028571205.2 Hydropsyche betteni | reverse complement strand
TTGGGCCCACCCTCCCCACCCCACCCTGCCCCTCCCTGCCCCCCCCCCCCACGCACATGCTTTCTGATAATAATAATTGAAAGAAAAAGCATATTTCGAAAGTATTTATTATTTTTAATGAAATTTAAAAAATCGTTATTTTAATCGATATACAAAGGATTGGCCGTAATTCGGTTCCACGAAAGTCCACTACCTGAACGTTCGCAGAACAAAAATCCCCACCCGAATGTTTCCACAGAGAAAGTTCCTCCCCCCCGCGAATTTTCACCCCAATGAAATTTCACACCGAGAATGCCCCCCCACGAATTTCCGTCCCCACGAAATTTCGCACCGAGAAAGTCCCCCTCCCCAGTAAATTAAGTAAGATTATCAGTAAAATTGAAAGTTGTATGTATAATCGATGCCAGAAAATAACGTGTTTTTGTTTGTTATTATTAAATTAAATTGAGCTTTAGTTTCATTCGCGTGAGAGGTTGGAAACATTTTTTTCTAAAATATAATTTTTTTACGATTGTTAATCATAAAGATTGCGTTCCAATTAATTTAAAATGTTTTTGAAAAAAATGAACTTTCTCGGTGGGAACTTTCGGGTGTGGACTTTCTTTCTGCGAACTTTCAGGCAGTGGACTTTCATGACACCCCGTAATTCGTCGTATTATATTCGCGAGTCCGGTCAGGGTTTTGCTTTGTCGTATTAGTCAAGCGTCGGTCAATGGCGAGCTTGCAGGCGTTTGACAGCTTCAAGTTCGGATTTGGTCATAAGCTCAATTTCGGCGTCCCGTTTTGATTTTGCTCGCTGTTGATTGTGTATATCGGTTGAATATTAATTGCACTCCTGCTTGAAATATAATATTACGATAAGTCGACGCAAGGAATCATAAGCAAGATATGCCGTCCATGAAATTACTTCCGACAGGAAAATAAAAACAAATTAAGCCCTTGATAATTTTAATAAATTTTCAATAAATTATTTTTTTGCGTAATTTTATTTGACATTTTAAATATCTGACGCAATTTAGGTAAGCTTGGAGCCCTAGTTTTTTTCTATAAAGAACAAAAATCAAGTTTTCGAAAATAGATTCAGACAGAAAACATTCATACTTTTAATAGTATAGAACAGGGGTCGGCAACCTTTTGAGTTGGAAGAGCCAGAAATTACAAAATACAAAATTTCAAAGTTTTTAAAGAGCCACAAAATTTTTTCTTACCAACAATAAATAGTACTCGCATAAATAAAGTTTTTGAATTAAAAAAAAACTAATTATTTATTCAAAAGAAAAAATATCTATTTTATTAGATAATTTGAAAAGCAAGTACAAGTGGCTGAGAGATAGAATCGGTGCCTAATCCTCGTTAATCGATTAAGAGCGATTTTTTAATGTTTTTTTTAATAAAATAAATAATATTTGTGTATGTAACTAAAGAGCCGCAGCTTCACATCCAAAGAGCCGCATGTGGCTCGCGAGCCGCAGGTTGCCGATCCCTGGACTAGAGCATTTAGAAGGTGAATAAACAGGCTAGTTTGTTCGTGCACAAACGAAGCGGACGCTCAAACTGTAACAAATACACTTTTTCAATTCAAATTTGAGTTGAAAAAGTGATAATTTGAAATGAACAATTGCTAATTTGAAATGAAAAACTGCTAATTTGAAACGAAAAAGTGCTAGTTTGGAGTAAAAAGCCTTTATACATAAATAAAATATGATTTTGCCAAGATTACAACGCTGCACACAAATATAGATCAAGGTGTCCTTTTGCAGCGAGACAAGTGCACCGAGCACGTGCGCAAAATGCACGTTGCACACACCTTGGCGATTTCGCATCACAATACACAAAACGAGGCTCGCATTTTGCCCACATGTGTGTATGTGGGCATATCGATTGCAGTGGACGGCCGTGATCTTGAAAATGCAGTCGAGTGCACTCGTCTCTGTGCATCTTTCGTTTGCATGATGCAATATCGGCTTACACTTGACGCGAATGCACTCTAGACATTGTGGCTGCGTGGTGGTTGTTGTTGTGTGGTGAAAGGTTTGATGTTTGGATTTAGTTGGTTTTGTGTAGGTAGTTTTTATGGAGAGGTTTTTGTTTGATTGGATTTAAAAGTTGTCCCGAAGTAATGGTTGTTTTTATCTGCACTGGAAGTAAATCGTTAGAAATGTGGTGATTAAAGGTTGATGTTTTATTTGTTTGATATATGTTTGGGATTCGTTGTCTTTGTGTGAGTAGTTTTTTTGCTGGTGTTCTTATCTAATCGGCTTAAAAAAACATCCTAGAGTGATCGATTTGTTATTTTATTCGGCTTAATAATGAAATTATTATATGAGGAAAAAATTGCAATGGTTTGAAATTAAGAAAATTGACTGATTTGACTTTGATGAGATGAAAAATGGTTGTTTATACAAATTGGAAAAATTTGAATATGATTATGTGTAGCTAGATTTTTTTTTTTGTATAGATATTGATAAATTATTGTAAAATAGGCTGAGTAAATCTTCTTCTTTTGGAAACCTTATCCTTTGTAAAAAAATTTCCTTCATCCTCTCCAAATGAAAATCATCCTCCTATAGGAAAATTATCATTTTTTAATTAATAAGTAAAATGCACCTTTAAAAACATATCGTTTAATTTTGTCAACATCGAACAATAGGTATTAACACTTATTTTTTTATTATTTGTACTCAAAAAATTTTTTTTATCGTATATATGCCCTCCTCCAACATTTTAAAGATCTTAATGCAGTCAAACATTTAAAATATCAATACAAATTATATTAAATCCATGATTCAGAATTATAACATTCAACAGGTTACAAGTTCAACCCCAACACAGATGAAATCAACATCCATCAATATTTCCAATCCAGATTTAACCAAACACACAATCGAAAAATCTACAACTCCATATTATCGATTAAAAACCGACATTATACATTTCGAAACCAATCATAAATATCTCCCCTCACTTTATAGCAGTACATAAAACAGATAAGAGCGTTTTGATCAGACAGACCGGCGACACGTCTGTCTTGATAAGACTCGATAGCTTTTCCTCGTCTGAACTCTATCGTGTGCGAAGGTCGTATTTTTTTGCAATTCGCTCGATTGCGAATCGAACGAGGATAAAGTTCATAAGTCTATTTCGGTTTTCTTTCGATGTCAGCGCAAATCTTGCTCGTTTTATGGGTGACTTATCTGATGACGAATGATCGTATGATTTTTGTTTGGGTTTCGTTTTCAGATTAGTTTGAATTTGAATCTTAAATATGAGTTTTTGTGTTTTAGTAGCGGTAGTACCCGGCGTTGCTCGGGACTTAAATTTTAAATCAAATTATTTTTTTTATTTAAAATTCATTAAAAAAACAGCACAAAGCAGGCCGCGTACTGTCGTGTATTATTATTAGGATAACATTTTTTTGCGGACCGTCCCGTTTTGGGTTCCGGAAATATGGTCACCCTATTTTAATGATGCTTACAATCTTTACCACAAAAAAAAGCATGCCATTTTTCATGGCGATCAGTCGAACCGTATTGGAGTAATACAGCAACAAACAAATATACAAACATTCATTTTTATATACATGTATATATAGATATTAGTTGTAGTTAAATAATATGTGGTGCGTTCAATATTATATATGAATGCAAATTTTGTCTATGTTTTGAAAATTTGACGAAAAATGGTTTTAAGATAGTGTACAACTTTTCAAACATTCGACCTTTTAAATTTCAATTTTACCTTTTAAACTTAATCCGTTAAATCGTTTTATACTTCAAATTCAACCTTTCGATCTTCAAACCTTTTGTAAATCAAATTTAATTGTTAGAAAGTACTATTATGAACGAAATATTAAAATGATATTGTGTGAATTTCATTAATTACCATGATAACATTCTTAATACTTTCCTATGGTTGAATTTGATTTGTAAAGGATTTTATTCAAAGTTTAAAAGATTGATTATTATGTTTAAAAGATAAAATATGATATAATATGGAAGTCACATTTAATTTATTATGATATAATAAAAACATTGAATAAAGAAAAATAATAAAATGGTACATAAAAAAAAATCTTATTCAGACGTTATATAATATACATTACACATGATGATGATTGATGATCAACGTTGAAAAGTCAAAGTGAATAAAAAGAATTATATCAATTCAATTCATAGATAAATCTTCCATTATAAAAAGAACATACATTGGCATAATTGCGAATTCACACGATCAATCTTCTAGATGCATTTTCGTTTCCAAGGATTAAAAATCAATTATTTCTCGATCACCAATTAAAAAATTAACATTTAAACTGCTTGAATTACTCCATGCACATACTACACGCGTCTGAGTGTGTTAACAATTAAAGTGCTTCATGTAAATACACTTATTACTGTAAAATGTAATACATCGAACGTACTCGTATAATAATAACGCTCGCTATAATAAAAAAGGTAACCACCAATGGCGTGATGATGACGACGATGATGTCTGTACTTCTAACGTCTTTCGACAGCCTCATACATTTATTCATGATCGACCTTCGTTACGATTAAGGCCAAAACAATATATTTAATACAGCGTGATCTCGAAGATATTTCATTTGTTTAGATAAGAACGTTTTCGATGATTCAATTTGATCGAATTTTCGTTCATCAAAATCAATTGATTTGAATGAAAAAATTAGAAATAGTTACACTTTGTTCAATTGAATTGTTTCAACAATCAATAAGTTAAGTAACGAGAATTTATATGAACAATATATGGATGTGATCCATATAAAAGTTTAATTATTTTTTTAGTATTATATCATATATTTTTTAGAGTTTCTGTCCCTTTATTTATCACATATATTTTTTTTTATTTTTTATTTCTGATATTCAAAATTACTATAAACATTCTATAGACTATATTTGGTAATGATACAATATTTATGAGTTACAGACCTTTATATTATTAGTAAATAGGCCCGATGTTAATAACATCGGCTGTGGATTTGTTAAGAAACGGAAAACGATAAAATGTGAAAACCCGATTGAATGAACCCGACATGTGTACCCAATTAGAATATTTAATATTTTAATTAATAAAATCAAAATAGTTCATTTGTTATTGTCACATATAGACAAATCCAGTAGTTAGTAGGAAATAAGCATCATATTATAGACTTTAACTGTATACGCATAAAGACCATAGACCATTGACGAGCTTCATTCCAACACGAACACATAGAAATCCGTGATATTTCAATTTTTTTGTATATTTTTCAAAATTTCATACAAATTACATCCAAAATACATTTTGATCCAATTAATTCCTTTTACACATACACAATTTAAAACGAAAGTATACAAAATCGCTAAAAAGGCCTACAATAGAGCGGCCGGGTGCGTTGCGTCACCGCTAGAAATTTGCGATTCGAGCCATTTTTTCGTTCGCTCTTTATTTTATGTATTTTTTGTCGTTATGGTTTAATTGAACCACCATTGTGTTGTTACTTGGTATCGGACAATGGGTCCGAGTTCAAATTCTCATCGTGAGAAAATTACAGTTGTTTCGCGGATGGAAAAAGAAAACGCGTTGCCATGCGCCGCTGCCAACGGAAAAAGCCTGTTGCTAAGCGGGGCAAAAACTAGAAACGTTGTTCATGCACTGTTCTACTATTTTCTGGGTGCAGAATTTCTTAGTGATGTAGTTGATCTGAAAATTAAAAAAAAAATTGTTAAAATTAAAGAAAATTTAATTAAAAAATCGATCGATATGAAGATTCAATATGTGCCCTTATAATTCTCAATTACAAAGTGTATCATTCATGATTCGATTGTAATTATATATTAATGAAAATGAATTATATAATATAATATACCTAATATGAATATGGAGTGAGTTGAATAAAGGAGTTTGAAATACCCATGCGTTGTTCTATTAATCATTGGGGAAAAATCCGTTGATACGGTTGGTTTGGAAATGCGATAAAATGATTGGAATTGGGGTAAAACTGAAAATAAATGATAGCGGGTGCTTCAGATATTTTTATAATATGACGTAAATGCACTATTGTACTAATATTTGGTAAATTCGTGATACGGTCTACCTATGAGTAAATTTCTGATGAAATTTGTAAAAATAAATATGATTAAACAGACTAGGGTTAAGATTCTATAAGCTTTATGTGTTTTGCTGATAATTATTCATTTTTTACATACGGTTTGGTTAAGTATTATCAATAAGATAAGGAGATGCGAATTTTGTATTTCAGAGAATCAGATTTTTCAAATTTTAAAATACATATTTTAAATTATAAATATCTATGTATATATAATAGTTGAACGTTTTGATTGCTTTATACCAACATTGCTTAGTATTAGCTTCATTTTTTTCCATAAATATTTTTCTTTTCTGATAATGGTATAATAAACATTTTCTATGTTATCAGTTAATTGAGACAGATTAGTTTTGAGCCATATTCACATATTGTAAAACTATTATTTTTCGCTTTTAACTAGTTATTTATCTTTCGATATTAATTTACTTGAGATTGTGATAATTTGCAATTTAAGCCATTTCAAGATTGAGCCGGTTTTCGAAGTCGAACATTTCATATTTAAATGATTCGTATTTTCAATATAATTTTCATAAGTCATTGACAATAGGAAAATTTTAAACTTGAATTATTCTTCAACAAAATCTCATGCATTTTACAACCGAATCCTAAAGGAAAAAAACACATTGAAATTTTAATATACTTGCAACATTTTCCCCGTACATCTAAAATGCACATAAATGAATACAACCACTAAACATATTTATGACTTTCAAAAAAATCTAATTTAATTTTCGCTACCCTCTTGCGGGGGTGTTATTAATGCGATTCCGCAAACCGACATTCAATCATACGAAAGGATGTTTTTTCGCTAACGATTCGATCGCGTGTTCTCAAATGTGTACGCGGATAATGTAATTCCGCCATTATGCTTTCGAAGCGAATTATAATGTGTTTGATGTTAAAAAAAGTTTGACGAGCTCTGACCGCCGCGAAACTACTGTAACTATGCGCCTTTTTAACCGCCGAGTTTCCGAATAAGTTTTCATGATTTCGTTGTTTGGAACGAGAACGATTTTTATATAACGTTCAAATGTCTATCATCTATTCGCTTGATCGTGGCAAGGCAATTGGTTGGTGGATGGACATGTTAAGTATTAAAACGGTATCTGAATGATTGAAGATAAAATGGAGATGTATTGGATAAGATTTATAGAAGTAGAAGATTTGAAAGATTAATTTTAAGTCGGTAAACCAATGTGTGTTTATGATAATGAATGACATTGAAATTAGTACAATATTGTTTTTTTTTTATTATTAAATTTTATATGTAAAAAACATTGAATAAAAATTAAAAGATCGCTAGGAATAGAAGTATTTATTTGATAATAGATTATGAATGAAATTTTACTATAAATCATAAAAAAAATAATTTCCATTTTCTGAAAAAAATGAAAATGATTTTTTTTTTTATAATATGTATATTATTTATCGAATGATAGATGGATGCGATGAATATATATATATTTGAAGGGGTTTCAAAAAATTATTACAAATGATAATCACAATGATATTCCATAAAAATTAATGAGATTATTTCGATGGATGATAATTATATGGAATATTAGACCCGAAGTACAAATAATTTAATTTATATTGATTGAAATAACTTAAAATGTATTTTCAGTCATTATTTCATTTGTTAAAGGTTATGTTTAGCGCTAGACAGCTGTCAGCGAATCGAACACGCTAGTATACAATTACTAACTGTCAGTCGATATGCTCTCAGTTATCGATACATTTTATAGCAAAATAATAAGCAATTTTCAAATATAATTACTGAAGTTACAATCTACGGTATATTTTCCGTACTTTCATAAAAAAATGATAATAAAACCGTTTCCTATTATAAAAAATATCACTTCAAAAATAGCAATTGCGCTCAACTAATATCACAAGATTTATAGACCGTATTAAAAACATGCAACTTTTATCATAAATATTATTTAATACGATAACGATATCTTTAATGCTTCAATCAAACGTTATTTATAGCGATTTCGTCGAATGTATCGGAAAATTTTCAACATTACATTGTAATATGATGGATGTTACTTTTAAACGCCATGCCACTTAAACGGAATCGGACTTATGGTTTTAATAACCATGCTTTTCTATTGTACACTTCGGGCATAAAGTATGGATGAACAAGACAAACAAGATACAGCCCGGATGAAAAAATTGTTCTATCGGTGTCTGTATATGTATTTATTTAATATAAGAAACTAATACTAGTTGAAAAGTTAACCGGTCGTCGTGAATATGTGGGTATCCAATGTGGAGGTCACGACAGGCACGTACTAGCACTGATTTCCATTCAATTTTCACGATTAAGTTAGATTTTTTCTGACATTTTTAATATAGGAAGTGTTTGGGTTAAGTCGATAATTTTGAAAATGGAAAATAAATTGGGAAAATTGTAGGTTTTCTATCGTTTTTTTTTTTGTATTATTGTATATAAAAAAATTTATGATTTCATATGATATTTTTATCATACAATATAAAATTGTGAACAATAAGATAATAAAATGGTTCATAATTAAGTTGTTTGATAAAAAAATCAATTTGAATAATATAATCCTTGCAATTATATAGATTAGTCAGACCTTGTACGTAAATCCTAATAATAAAAAACAAACACTTTTATTTTCGGATTATACAAATATATTGTATCGTAAAATTTGTTTTGCATCTTAAGTTCGTATTCATGTTTTAGCACTGCGAAAATTTTGAAACTCCAAAGTCGTGCTTTGAAGATTTTTGTACATTTTGAAGTTTCTCGAATACGGCATTATTAGATTACGACTAACTCAATGTTGAGCTCCGACATAAAAAGATGGTAAACTTTTGAATCGTACAACGCTGAAAAACTCTCAACTAATTTTCTTGAAAATTTCCTAATTAATTTTCTTAAAAATCAGACGGTATTTAAATCGAAATTCTTTTAATTTTTTTCATATGAAAATTCATACTGAATCTTTCGACAAGCATTTTTATCGATCTTCATAGTTAAGCCACATATAACACGATCAATAGGTAAATTTGATCATTACCTTGAAATCTGAATCAAATTGTGAGTTACTTCCCGAAAAAAAACTTTGGATACAATTTTTTTTCTTTAAATTTTTATTACCTTCTACAGACAATATCCACGAAAATTTCAAAACCACCAACACCAAATCTCATACTAAATCAATCTTCAAAGTAAAATCACATATAACACGATCAATATACAGATTTGATCATTACCTCGCAATCTGAATCAAACTTCTTCAACGAGTTACTACTCTCAAACACATCTGATTACAATTTCTCGTCCTTCAAACTTTGAGCACCTTCCACACACAACAACCCCGATAATTTCAAAAACCCACAAACCCCCGAATCCGTCCCTGCTTTAACCTTGTTCTCGACTCGGTACAAGTTGTTTGTCCATATAAGATGGCCCGGCTCGGTTACGATCGCTCCACGAAAGATGGTATATAAAAAAAACCCGCTCTTCGGGTTACAAGAAGCGGCCAACTCCTCCTACACAACACGACCAACAAAAAGCCATCATCCGTGGCCCGTCATCTTTCACGTGTACTCGTATTATTTTTTTTCCCTCTAGTATAATGTATGCGGTCGTATATGAAATTTGACACATATCGCCGATAACACGTAACAAAGAATAGGCCCTCCGGCTACTGTTGTGGGCTTCTTTTTAAGTATGAAGTGTTACATTCGTAGTTTTTTGGATTTTGGTTTTGTGTGAAGGTTGAAACTTTGTCGGTTGTGGTTGTGATTTGTATGTTTGAGGCTTCTCGTTTGATGATTGATATGGATTGAATATAGGTTTTATAGTAAAAATTCAATCTTATATGAATCAAATTTACCCCTTTAAACATCTTATTAAAACTTTTTCCAGATTGATTTATTAAAAACATAATAAATTATGTATATAAAAATTTATGAAAATCAACATACTGAGATTATCAAAGTGAAATTAAAGAATAGAATAAGAATGTTTTGTTGATTGCTATGACAATGGTCTTATTAATAAATTTCTGATGGTAGAATTTGATTTGCATAAAGTTGGATTTGGAGTGTAAAAACTGTAGGAAACTGAGATTATCAAAGCCAAATTGAAGAATATAATATATTTCATGGATTACTACGACAAGGGTTTTAATATAATATTATAATACTTTACGATAGTTGAATTTGATTTGTAAAAGGTTTAATTTGAAGTTTAAAAGGTTGAGTTTGACTTCTATAAGGTTTAATTTGTAGAATAATAGATATAAATGAGATTATTGTAGTCAAATTGAAGAATAGATTGTATTTTATTGCTTACTGTAACAACGGTCTTAATGATACATTTCTGATGGTTGAATTTATTTTGAAAAGGCTTAATTTAATTTGTATGAGGAAAAATAATACTATTGAGAGATCGATCATATACTGCAATTGAAAATAAATGTAAATATATTGTAAGATATACTATTTATATTTTCCTGTTCTATAATAAAATCTATTTACACTACGATTTATTATTATATTATTCAACTTCCGCAAATCAACGAAAAAAAGCAAACAGTGAATGATTTTATTTAATTTTATTAGTAAACAATTTTCACATTGGATATTTCCGAAAAATGACCGACAATACGTTTCGAAAAACGTATAATTTGGCAAAACGAGCAGACCGAACCTGATTTACATCCCATACAAATTTCAGTCGATTTTTACTGCGGAAAACGAAAAATTTTGTTTTTCAGCTGAGTCGTAAACTGCATACGTTCGGTTCCGAAATTGCATGCGATGCATAACATTTGAGGCGTCGTAAAAATTTTTTGGCAACGAAAGACAATGGTCGTATAAAAAGGATCGAGTAATAAAATCGAACGAGTAAACATCGTGGAAGATCCATTTTGATTTTTTCAGGAATAAATTTTCAATATATCAACATATACCCGAAGAATAATCATTAAAATTTTATGAATTTTGATGAGGTTTTTAAAAATATTAATTTATTCATATTCGATCGAATTATATATCATTTCATGTATATATTATACATACTTTTTTTGATATTTGCGATTCGCCACAGGTTTTCATGGAGGAGATTTAACCGCGAGGATATCCGCAGTTTAATGTACGGAATATGGAAATTTTTAAATGGACATTCGCGAAATCTCGTTAAGTTAAATAATGGTTGAAAAAAAATATGGTATTAAAAGTGTTTTTTGAGATATATTTATTTTTTATCTCGTGTTTAATTAGGTCTTAACGGATTAATTATGAAGATTAATAATATCGATAACGCTTTATTACGGGCTGTTATTGTGGTTAATAATGAATATTTTTTTTATTTGTATATATTGGGTCAAATGTTGGGTACTTGATTCATTTTTTGTGGTGAGTCAGTTTTTTCATATTTAATTATGGGGGCTACTGTGCGTCTTATATGATGCCTTCAAATTACAATTTCGTAGTTTTTTCCTTATTTTTTTTGACACGGTTGCATCGGAAAGGTTATTATATAAAAACAAAGGAAGATATAACCACAAAATACTAATGAGTGTTGCATTTTAAAATGTTTTGATTTTTTTAACGTTTCAGATCAATTTGATAACATAATAATATACATGAATTTCAGTCAGTTTTCCTTATATTATATATTTCTTTGTTTCCTTATAAATATATTTCATTTTGCTTTTGTTATAACTTTTACGATTCGATTTCAATCTTATACGAATCAAATTCTATCATTAGAAATATATTATTCAGATTGTTGACATAATAATCAAAGAAATAAAATCTATTACATTATTCATTTTGATTTTGAAAAACTTTGTTGATGATTATTACAAAGCTTAACGTTACATTTTTTAATAAATTAATATGAAAAATAGTAAAAATGAATATGTACCTGGCATTTCAAAACAAAATCAAAATCAAACTAATCAGCATTTCAAAATCAAAAACCAAACATCGATTAGATCATATTCTGTTATTTGGATAAAAATAAAGAACAACAATATAATATATCCATCTTATTATAATAAACGAGGAAAAAAATCATATTCGTACAATTTTAGCATCAAAAAGACATCAATTAATATAAAACAAATTACCAAAACGAATTAATACCGAATCTACACACCGAAAGAGGCAATGACGTCGATTGGCAGCGCCCAAAATCGATTTTGAAAATATAATAATTCATACTCGACTTTGTGGATCCTCGCCATTGGGCAAAACCGGTCTTCGCGAAGAAGCGAAACAAAACTCTCCACTCGGCCGGGCCAAAAACAAAAACAGAGAAACAAAACCGAACCACGAATCGAAAAAAAAGTCGAAAATAAAAATCGACGAAAAAATAATAAGATGGACCGGCACGACGCGGGCGGACCGGTTTTTTCGGTGCGCCCGGTAGCCGTCGAGAGAAAGAGATGAGATATATTGGACAGTCTGATTCGAAAAGTGTTGCGCTAAAAAAACCTTCATGTAAGTTTTCATTATTTTGTAAATATTCCTTCAAATTTTCAATTGATTTTTTTACTCCAAATTAGCACTTTTTCATTTCAAATTAGCAATATTTCATTTCAAACTAGCAATTTTTCATTTCAAACTAACACTTTTTCATTTCAAATTAACACTTTTTCAATAATGAAAATTAACAAAAAGTGTTATAATATGATGGTTGACAAGTCTTAGGGTATATATATGCAAGGCTGGGAATGATTTTAATAACACTGAAATGTCGCAGTGTGGTTAAAAAAATATTTGAGGATCATACATGTAAGACTTTATAAATCATAAAATAACTCATTCTATAAGATGAAAGTCAGTTTGAAAAATAATTTTGATACGAATGTCAAATAATGTTTAAATTTCACAAAAAACACAAGATTTTTTGAAAAATTTGCTTAAACAAACATTGCGTGGTATAGATACTCATTATCTATTATTATAAATTAATCCAATGTATTTTTCAATATATATTTTTATATTATCTTCCAAATGTGCATTTCCCATTCATACATCTTATCACGTAATCAACCCACTACCATTTCAATATACAAATGTCACACTTCTCACCCTTCTAATTATCACTAAACTTTCCACACTACATTGTACATTTTCACAACAATACAATCAACGGTCCATCGCTTTCCGAACACTCTGTACAACAAGAGCAACAAAAACAGGCACACGATGATGAGTGTTCGGTTTCCGATGACTTTTTCGCCTTGTTCGAGTCCTCTCAGAGGTCAACAGGAAGGAGCCAAGGAAGAAAGGCTCTCTTGGCGAAAGTTGCAACCAACCACATGGGGTAGGAAGTCGATGCACTTTTTACGCGAGCTATCGTATATTTTTTGTTGCTTTCGAACACTATTGTCGGCCTGAAAGTTCAGGAAGCGATCGGCTTTCGAGTTTTGAAGACTTGTAAGTGACGGGTTTCGACTTTGGGTTAGTTCGATGATTGGGCGTTAAAGTTATTAAAATTTTCGATTTTGCATGAATCGAAAATGCGTGAAAACATGTGCAATTTTGAAATTCGCGTTATGAAAGAATTTCGATGCACAAAAAGTGGGAAAATTGCGATTTTTTACATTGTACAAACATAATAGATATTGCAAATGCTTTTGAGTATGTTCTGATATGAGTAATCGCTTTTTTATTTGTATATCTTATCGAAATCATGCGATATTTTCGCATCGACGAACTCAATTATTTTACAATTCAACATTTGTAAATTGTACTCAAATTGGTGCAATACTAATCGATTACAATGAAGCTATTATTAACACACTTGAATGAGTTTAAACAAAAAAAAATATAACATACAATTTTCATTTATAAACTAAATACTATTACAATCAATTATTTATTTATTTTAAAATACGTCTTTATTTAAATCGCATATATAGTTTAACTTCGATAAACTACTTATATATTTAATAAAGTCTATATTTATTCAAATGATCGCTAGTGGTTGTTGGCATTTGACGATTTTCTGGTTTGAAATGTAAATACGACATTTTATGTAAATATAGAATGCATTTTGTGTATATGGACAAGCATTTAACACTGTGAGCTGACACACTCAGTTGTGTACATTATTGTTAAATGTAAAAAACGCGTAAGTCGGTAGTGGCAAGTCGAAAAGTCAGTGGCATCACGTAATTCTATCTCTTTATTTTTTTGCTTTATATTTGTTCAGGTATGGTGCAAATTTCAATGTTCAATATGAAAACTGATGATATTGTATCTTTGTTCGTTTTAATCGGCGGTGCTAATTGGTTTAATGGTTTATATTTTGTTGAGAAATTTTAAAATTTTATGTATTGTTATCACAACTGTGCTTTATCTATCATTAATCATGATCGAATCGAGAATATTCCAAAGCGATCAATCAAATATACGTATTTCAATGAATCAAAAATTTATCAATGACGAAGAATATTCATTTCAAAAGAGAAAATCAAGATTAATTCCAACCATAATAATTCATGAATATTTTATACTTCACATAAGATTTGTATCAATTACTTTCATTTCATATAAAACATTAATTTAATTTCAATCTCCTGACAATGAAAAAACCATTAGAAAACCACTAATATACAATACATTTCATCAATGATTTATCTAGTCATTTCTGGTGTATTTTTATTTATCGATAATATCTAATTTGTTAATTTTTGAAATTAAATAAAATCTAAAATAGTCAATATATGAATTTAAATTCATATTTAAAATAAATAACGAAAAAATTCTTTCAAACTTTCAATGCATAAAAACGCGTTTATGTTTCCATCCCGGAACATCCATTGCGGGTTTTTTTCTTCAAATTCAACGTTTTTAAAATGAAATTTAATGTATTAAACTTCAAATTCAATCTTTTAAACTATAAATTCAACCTTTTATGCTTCAATTTCGAATCAAACTCAAGTATCGCAATTTATTTACTTCATTATCATTTTTTATGAAATCTTAGATACATATCAATAGTACTTTTTTCAGGTTGATTTATTAAAAAATATAATCAATTATGTATGTAAAAAATTATAAAAATCACCAATTGAGATTATTAAAGTAAAATTAAAAAATAGATCGTATGTCAATAATTACTCTGAGAATGGCCCTAATGGTTCCAATCGTTGAATTTGATTTATAAAAGTTTAATTTGAAGTTTAAATATCGAATTCGATGTTTGAAAACTCCAATTTGATTTGAAAAGAATTGAATTTTCTTATATGTATATATAAAAATGGATGTTTGTTTGTTTGTTTGTTGCCGTTTCACTCCAACGCTGTTCGATCGATCGCCACGAAAATTGGCATGAATATGTATTTTTTTGTCGAAAAGGTTTTTAGCATCATTAAAATAGGGTGACCATATTTCCCGGAACCCAAAACGGAACGGTTCGCAAAAAAATGTTCCCCCACCTATATAAAACAATTTTTTTTTTCGTGAAGGTTTTTGTATAATTAAAATAGGGTGACCATATCTATAAAAACGTGACGGCCCGCAAAAATTAAATCAAAAAAATAATTTGATTAAAATTCAAGTCCCGAGCAACGCCGGGTACTACTGCTGGTTTGATCTAAAAAAGAAAGAACTCGATTCGAAAACGATCGAGTTCGATTCGTATAACATATGGCCGAATTTAGAGCATAAAAGCTGCATAAAACACATTTGATCAAAGTTCAAACATTCACACGCCTTATCACACATCCCCCCACAACGAACAGCGGTCTTTTTCCGACTTCGCATCCATTTTTTTCCTGTTTCAAATCGGTAGCCATTATGCGGAGTGCGATTGTCGTCCGGCCGAGATCGATCTGTTCCAGAATCACGAGGCTGCCCTGAGGGCCGGTTTTGGAACCGGTCCTTCTCGTTTTGGAAAATAATACCTGGCCATAATACACGTTACCACGAGCGTTAGCTTCGGACGACTTGCTGTTGCTTGCGCGAGAGGCGCTTTCGAACAAGGGCTTTCGGTGTTGAGGTTTTATGTGGGTTTATGGGGTGTTTGGGTGGAGGTTTGATTGGGTCTGGGCTGTTTTCAGTATGGGATTTTTTCGGTGGAGTTTTTTTTTGATTGTATGGGATGTTTCAGGTCGAGTTTTATGTGTTGTTTAATATAAAAGTGTAAATAGACGTTCGAACATGGTTGAAGCGAACTAATGGATTTGTTGCGCTCACAACCATGTTCGAACGTGT
>JAOXNN020000074.1:5640999-5699215 GCA_028571205.2 Hydropsyche betteni | reverse complement strand
CCCTTCGAAATGGGGCATTTTTATGAGACGATCGGACATTCTCAAATATTCTATCATATTTTCAACATTAAATATCGGAAAATTCCTTATGAACAGTAATAATAATTTGTTTTATTGCAGCTTATATCATAAATTTTCGACTTGTGAAGACTGTAACTTAAAAAAATATTATTTTTATACTCTCATAAGAATAAAATATAATGATTCGAATAGTGGAAGTATTGTCACATAAGCCGAATATTCAATACACCATCCATAGACTCACATTTATATTTGTACAAATAGCTTCAATCGTACATTATAGTAATTTAGCGAATGGGGGAAGTATTGTCACTCAAGTCAATCATTTATACGCCATCTATTGACCGATATTTGTACTTATACAATAACATATTGATATTTTGACGAATAGGGAAGTATTGTTCTTCAAGTCAACTGCGTAAACGCCATCTATTAAGCGATATTCGTACTTGTACAATAGCTTCAATTGTACGTCGCAGTATTTTAACAAGCGGGAAAATATCATTATTTAAGTTAACCATTCATATGCTATTTAAACAATATCATCGATCATACATTGTAATATATTAGTGAATAGAGAAAGTATTGTCACTCAAATCAACCACTTATACGCCATCTATTGACTGATATTTCTACTTTGTATATTTTACTAAATTAATTATCTATCTCTTATATATATAATCACAGATTTCTGTGTGTGTGTCTGTCTGAATGGTACTTGCGACTTTAGATATTCCACTATGGTCTTTATGCGTATACAGTTAACATCTATAATATGATGTTTATTACCTACTAACTGCTAGTTTTGCCTATATGATGTCTGGTGACAGTAACAAATAAACTATTTTGATTTTATTAATTAAATATTAAATATTCAAATCGACTTTAAAAAAAACACATATATTATACATCCCGATGTAATTAACATCGGGCCTATTTATTACTATAACATAAAATTAAAACTTTATACTTTTCTAATGCTCCATCAAAAACTTTAAAAAAATTCATAAAATAAAAATTTAAATACTATGAATCGTTCATTCAAAATGAACCATGTCACTTACCGCTTAACTCCAACAATCAATATTACATTAAAATTCAAAAAATGCAATTTGCATTACAAAAAACATCACTAAATCAATGAAAAAAACCCATTCAAATTTCCATAGAGTACACGGCTTCCCAAAACGTCACCATCGATTGACGAACGCTTCAAAGTGCCGAATTTTCCACTCGCACTTTTCGCGCCAGGCTTTTAAAGACCGGAAATTGCCGACGTTTCCGCCGGAAGGGAGCCGCGGGGGTGTGGGAAAACCGAGGAGGGGGGGACAGGGGTGTTAACAGAAAAATGCTTTTCCCGCTTTTCCCGCTTTTCGCGCGGAAAATTCGAATTTGCGTCCCGCTATTTTTCCTCCCCTTTTTCGGCCTTCGGTTTGTGTGTGTATTTTTTCGGGCCCGTTTTGCAAAATCAATCTCCTGGCAATATTTTGTATTGATTTAATTTGTGTTTTTATAGATTTTGTATTTCCGTGATAATATTTTAGAAGTAATAATTTTGTTGTTGTTCATATAAATATTTTTTTATCTTGAAGATTTTCTTATCGAAAAATCGTATTTATTTTGAAGTTTTATTATTTGTTTTTCGGAAATATTATTTTGTAATAGATTCGATGAAATATCAGATATGAATAAATTATGTTCATAAAGAATTTTCGTATGTTCCAAGAGTTAATTCTATTGAAAAAATGAGAAAATATAGATTAGCACTTTGAATTTAAATGAAAAAATTATATGAATTTCTAGAAAAACACACTTTTTATTTATAATTCTTTAATAGTTTTTCAGCACTTCGAAGAAATAAAAGTATTAAAATTACCATGCGAATGTATTAATGCGACCTTTGATTTTCTTTTAGCATAAACTTTCAATTATTTTATTACAATAACAATTTTTTTATATTAATATTTTCACTATAATTTTACATTTATTATACCAATACATTTTTTTAAAAGAAACGAAATAACAAACATAACAGCGGCTAGAAATAAAAATTTTCCATAAACACTTATCAATATCTATAAACGCACCACAAAATCAAATTATTGAAAACATGATAAACACTTAATAATAATCATTAATCGAAATATCACATGGATGAAAAAGATTACGATTATTTGAAATATATATTACCTTTAGATATTGAAATATTTAAAAAAAAATACTACTTTAAATATAATATCAAAGTTGTACGGATACGATGTATAATAAAATATGGATATGATTTTTGATTTGAATATCAAAACATTAACAAAAAGATTAATTTTAAATCATCGATGACACTGACAAGGATTATATAGTCATTCGAAACACGAATTTCTGTCAAATAAGAGATCAATATCTTTCCATCGTTCGATCGATCATCGAAAGCTCCTTGAATTCACCTTCGAAGCCTTCACAATGACGATGCCTGCAGCCGGATTTTTCTTTTTGGAAACGAATCTCGAAATGACGTTTCTAATGATTCGTTAGACGTCTCTTTAGAATGATGGTATTGTATTTTGTGGCCCGAGGACGTCACTTCTGAAAGTGGATAAATGTTTTTTTTTTTAATGAAATTTGTGAAAGTGGCTTTTAAGCGTTTTCATTGTATCTTTTTTTCGATGTTTCTGATTAATCGAAAATGAATTTCTATTTCATTGAAATGTCATTGGATTTTGATCGATGGGAATTCGTCGATTGGTTTGTTACAAAATCAAAATTATACAAAATCTATTATATAAAAGATTCATAAATAAAATCAATTTTGAAACGATTTGCATATAAAGCACGCAATAACCTCAGCCAAAGAAAAGAATCTATTTAAAAATACAATTCTGATATAGCTGTTTTAATTTCGCTGTCTGTTTATTTAGGTCATCAGAAAAACATGCACGTATTGCATTCATGAAATCATCTGGAAATATAAAATATTTTTCACTATGATCTACAGATACATGCGTTATCGGATAAATAATTTGATCTTTTAATTACAAGTGTTTGTTCGTCAACAATGTCTATTTATGTGAGTTCAATACAATTGTTTTCCGTTCGAAAATTTTTATCTAATCATAGTTTTTCTATCGAATCTTGTGCAATACAAATGTACTTTTAGGGAGTGCAACGACTGATAAAACTGAAAGGGTTATTAATCTTAGTTAAACCTGGAAAAGAGGGAACGATATTGATAACTTTTATCAATCTAACCCCCAAAAAACACTATCAATATATGTTTGAACAGCTTTTTCAATACAAAACGATTAAAAAATTAAAACGGTGACATCATATCCCGTCTTGTTAGTGTTTTGCGTGTACCGACATGTTAAAATAAAATAAAAAATAAATATTTATATTAAAAAGGCATTAAATAAAACGATGATATCAAAACCGAAGTGCGGTTTCGATTGGGTAATCGCTTAGTAAACGAGCGATATCGCGCCGCGTTTCAAAAACAGGATGCGATACAGTCAACTTTCAAAAGCGATGATATATTATTTTTTCATATTAAAAAATACATGAAATGGAGGCGGAATATAATGAGGAGTGTTCTAGTGATAAGAAAGATCAATCGGATGCGACAAAGATGGAAAATTTCGACTATTTGTCTGAAAAAATGTAAGATTTTTGTATGGAAGTGAGTGTACAGTTTTGTATTGTAGTTTTTTTGACTGGTGTGTTTAACTTTTGTGTGTCAATAGTTCAATCCGTTATTTAACTTGGTTAAATAAGTTTTGCGATAGTGAAATTTCGTTCCTCTTTTTCCGATGTGGGTCGTTGATTTTGTATTGAAAAAATATTTTAGGTATGGTAATGTATAGTTTGTATTGAAAATTGTCAAATGAGAGGTTTATTGGTTTTTTTGAATCGATTATCATAATTTTTTCATTATTCATTTATGTGATTCCGAAAATTGTCAAATTGCTGGTAATTTGTTTCGAATATTCACTGATTAATCATTATTACCAAATCGATTTTATTTATAAGAAAAAATAAAATTTATTACAAATCAAATCTTAAAGATAAAAAAATATAGGGAAAATTTGAGTAATTTCGTAATATTATATTAAGAATTCGTTGTCATTATTTTACATTATAATAAAAAAATATTTTAAAAGTCTATTATCGTAAAGCATTTATAATCTTTTTCATTGAACTATTATTTAGATATTGTACATCTTTATCAATTTTGTATGACATTTCTTCAAATGATCAAATCTGGAAGGTATGTCTAATTTTGTGACAATATGATTATTTCGAATTCTTAAGGGTATTACATTCATCTCTGTAAATATTTTAATAGGAAAATATTATGAAACTTTGAACCTGAATTATGCGTGTTCTTTGTTCGACAAAAAAACCAAAAACGATGCAAAACATGCCTATGTTTGTATCACACATGGACGGTTATCACTAGATTATATCAACAAGAATTTGTATATCTACCAGAAAGCTTCTAATGGATATAGTTTTCGAAAATACGTTGGTTCTAAAAAAAATCGACATTATTCAAACTATCATGTAATGCAGATAATAATCCGTATCACGTATTTATCTAAATTTCCCCTATAAATTTTTATTAAAAAAACATCGAAACAAATAACACTTACTATAACATCTTTCAAGCCTCATAAAAGTAATTCAATATAAATTTCAACGATTTTTAATTATGCAAAACAGCGTCGACGAATACACATCTTGTTTGAGTGCTTCTAAATATAAAACAAGCCGAAGCCATTATGTACAGGATGTCACAAAATTACCATAAATATTGCCAAGTGCAATAAACACGGGCCACATACTGTTTTCGCCTAGGAATCATTTAGAAATTTAAGAAATTAGCATTCAAAACACGACGTTTTTACATCCCTCTATTGTATTGGAAATCGTTGATATTTCGAATATAATTGTACCATAAAATCGATTGATTTTTATTATGGGATGATTGAATCGATGATCGTTTATGGATGTTTTATATTTCCGATTCGTATCCGTTTATTCGCCATTTGTGTATATTTGATCGTATTATTCATTAGAATCGAGATTGTATTATGTATTCAATCGATTCGAATGATTTTTATAATTTATATATTATATATTTATTTTTACTATAAAGAATTTGAAGAGAAATAAAGACTCCTTCACTTTATCTTACTTCTAAGATTTTGTGAAAAATTTTTTTTTACCCAAAACAACTTTTTTATGAAGAGCAAAAGTACAGGTTTACTGATTCACTCTAACTTTATATTTATATAATATATGTATAGTAAATCATAACATATATTTTGTTGATAGGTAATTCGTAAAAAATAAAGATACACTTTATCTAGCTTCTTACTTTTATCGAAAAGAAAAATCAACTCCAATCCAACCTTTTTTACGATCAGAAAAAATATAATTTTTACTATTATTTTTTTGAAAAAATTTTCACCCAATATGCATATAATATCCATTTATATAATATACAATACCTACCCATTTACATATTCAGAAAAATTAAGACGTGTATTCTGAAAAATAATACTTGAATACATTACATAATGATACGTTGTCAAACTTCTAACGCACAACATACGAAAATTCGAACCGAGTTCATTTTTTTTAAATTCAAACAATGCGCATTGTTGTTAATTTATTTAACAAAAATTAGAAAAAATTCTTCGAACAATCACCCATTCAAAGCGCACTTGTATGGGTTAACGCCTTTTATTGTTGCCAATTCATAATTTTGTACATTTTACATTAGTACAAAACGTGTACACTTTACAAATTTGAATAATTCAGGTTGACCTAGAGATTTTAAGGTCGACATTATATTTCGACTATGAATTCAATTATATACTTCGAAAATGTAGTTTTTTCAATGAAGTATATTGTATTATAGTAATGAGTGCCTCAATAACTTTATTGTTTTTAATGTATGAACCTTCGAACTTAAACAAATTTTATGTACAATGAAATGTGTATTATTATTTAAATAGCGATCGAAACCTTCCTTGAAAAGGAAAAGTGTTAATATAAAATTTATAATTGATTACTCAAATAATTATTGTATGATACATTTTATTGTATGATGTACAAATAGTTTAACTTTATTTCGTAAACGTTATCAGGGTCATGTTGATAATTCGTAATTAATTTAAAAAAATGTATGTTTAAACTGTATAATAAAGATAATTTTAATATTTTAAATATTCTAAACGTTTTGTAAATTTTCCAGATTATTCGATTCAAGCGATTTTTTCAAATTAAGAAGACGTTTTCGAAACGGTATTACCGTGTTTATCAAGTTTTTTTAATAATACACAATATTTTTTCCGCGACCATAAATTTTCACTCTTGAATTAATCGGTCATGTTTTATTTAAATTTTATAAAAATATATATTTCAAGTACCAAAAAATTATCTAATCTTACACACACACAAATTTATTTTTTATCGATTTTCGTTATTTAATTAAGATTATTTCCGTGTCGCGTTATATATGACATCAACCAATTAGTAAAACACATTTTTTATTTCAAAAATAATTTCGACACGATAAATTATTTTACGAACATCGATACTAATTCAAATAGCAACAGCGGTTTGAAATATATGAGTATATCTTTTTATAACGACAACAATAATTTTAATATGCAATATATATCTTCTTACATTTTATCCAGAATAATTAAACATGATGAAAAATTCATTAATATTTATCAACAACAATAATATAATGATAAAAAACGCAGTTGGCAACGGCACTAATAATCCGTTGCACTTTATCGCTTTCGCTCAACACCATGACTGGGATGATGATGATGATGATGGTGATGGCGATAACGATGGTCATCTGAGGTCGTTGTCGATTTCGTATTTGTACATATTGCAATTATGATTCGTTGTATTGTCGTAGCAACGATTGATTGACAACGACAGCCGACAATCAACAGTCGTTGTACGGACTGAGTTAACCTTTGGTGGATCGTATTGCTTGAGAAATTAGTTGTTTTGATTGTTTTAATTTATTTTATTGTAAGTGTGATAAGAAAAAATTCTAATTTTTCAGTTGATATGTATGAAAAAATTGATAGTGTTTATGTGATGAATAAATTTGATTTGATTGATACACTTAGTTTAGGATATCGATGGGAAAAGATTGGTTATTTAAGGTGGTCACTGAAAGACTGAAGAATTTGGGATAGTTATAATTTGTTCATTTTAATACTATTTTAAAGGTTATAGAACCCCTTTTGGAAATTAAAATGGCTACATATGACATCTATCGACGATTAAGACTCAATAAGTTTTTCGATTCCAAAAAAAAACCAAATCATTGAAACTCTGTGAAAATACCAGAAATGTTTCGTAACTTTCAATAGTTGTTCTTGTATTGGAATAGAAAAACATAATTTTACTTATTTCTTGTACATAATATGCAATCATTTTAATCTTCAAAGGTTTCTTTATAACCTGTAAAAAGAAAAAAATAAAAAAGATTGAACATTAACATGTTTTTTCAAACCATTCAGTTTTTCATATATAAAATGATTGACAAATGAAATGAATGACAAATTAATTGAAAACCAATTCGTTTGATTATCGATAGCAGTAAGATATCGAATATTATTTTATCCATACGAGGTAAAATTTTATCAAAAATCAATTCATTGTATGACAAATAACTCAAATATCAATTCAATAATGATCATGATTATAATTATTAACGGAATTCGCAGTTTTAAAGATTCACATATTACAAAATGATTAGAGCCGAAACAATTTTCGAGCACGTGAAATAACCTCCATAGAAATGTGAGCGTAAAAACGCCAATTATTCAACAATTATCCCGAACTGTATGAAAGTTAGACGTCTAGCAAACGAGACGGAAACTTTCCATCTATTATATAAAATTCAACATTGTACAGAAGAGCACTTAGTGTCAGTACATACTCTTCGCAATTACGAAATGTTTATCCAGACAACAATGGGCGATAACAATTTTGAAATGTCGTCCGTGAAAAAGGCGTTTCGATTCATCTTATCTGTAAAAAAACGTTTTATCACCTATTTATATTTTCAATTGATACATTTGTTTGATTAAAGGTTTTTACAGACAGACTGGCATCGACAATTCAATAAAATTACTTACATTTAATATAATTGACCTTGACGTATCAATCCTTAAAACAATTGTGAATACATTGAAAATGTCAAAACAATCCTATTAGTCTCATAAGAAATATTTTATATTTAATTATATTTAAAAATGAAATATTATAATATAAACTCTGTTATTATTATTTATATAAAAATCAATAATTTTTCAATGTAATTGAAGTTAATTGTATTTATAAAAAAAATAAGCAATTCGATCGAAATATAGACGCGGTACACGTGCCAAGTATTTCCGATTGTTTGTCTACGATGCGATCGAACCGGGTCGAATTATTGAAAAAGTACAAATATAGCATCATATCGAAATATTTATGTAGGAAAAACAAAATAGGCTTAAACAATAATCAACAATTAAGACCGTCTAATGCTGATAAGCCGTTGCGGTGGTACCGAATTGTCTGATGCTCGCGACGTTTCGTAATCTCTCTTATCAGTCGTAAAAGTGGTCAGACCATTTTATATTCCGAGATAAGATAGTCTAGAATGTTTTTCGGAGTCGAGTGAGGATTAGTTTTGGATTGGTTTCATTTTTTCGGCCGTTTCGAAACGGTGAAATGTGGTAAATGGTATTGATATTTGTTTTATGCTGCGTTGATTGAATGATAACGTTGATATTAATAAAGCGTTGAATTTATGATGATTTGATATGAATATCTTGATGTTTATAATCTGGTTTGTATTTTGTATTCGTTTTCTGAGTTTGTATTATATTTCCATATGAAAATCCTAAAAGGTTATATTTAAAAATAATATGAAACTTTTGATCGTACATATGAAAGACTGAAGGGTTTGGAAAAGCCATAACTTGTTTATTTTCAAACTTTTTTTACAGGTTATAGACAAATCTTTGTAGATAAAAATGACTATAAATTATACAATGTCCAGTAATGAGTATCATTCATTGAGTTTTTTTTATTACAGTGAAAAATCAATTATTGAAAGTAATTTCAATACTTGATTTTTTACTGGAATAAAAAAATCTAATAAGTTTTAACTGTTACTAAACATCATATGTATTCATTTTCATCTCCATCTCAAAAAATTCTCTATAATATGCGAAATAAAATCGAAAATTAACAAGTTATTACTTTTCCAAATCGTTCAGTCTTTCAGCGGCCACCCTGTAATATGATGAAAGCGTATCATATTTTCTTATTTACTATTTCAATTTATCAAAAGTTTCAAAATCGATATAAAATATAGATTTTATCGAAACAATTATTGTGATTACTCAACAATATTTGCATGAAAAACAACTTATAAGAAAATTATTGTTTGTTCAATCGTAATCAATGGGAAAATAATCGAATCGAACATTTCCCGATAGCTGAATAAATCATGTTTTTCAGCATGACATATAACGAAACACAAACATACTGTAATTACAATGATTAACAAGCACAAAGTTCTTCTATTTAGGTCAATTAGAATTTAATTTTAAGAAAGCCACGTCATACCAGATTAAGGTTAGAATAAGCAAGATTAAGTACAACGAAATTAGATTACGTCAAGCTCCTAAAACCTTAATTTTCTTACCTTTTATTAAAAAATAATATCCGAATCAAAAGACGTCGATCGCTAAGTTCAACGACCAAAGCCTCATCTTGTGTCCTCAATGAAAAGCGAACAAACTAGCCCAGATAGAGAGTCATAAAACGGAATCTTTCATATACGTATCTTAGATTCGGTATGTGTATATATGTGCAAGTGATTTTATTACCGTTTTGACCATGAACATAATAAAATATCGTTCGTTGTTGTTATTGCAGGTTGCGAAACTGGATTTGTGCGATTGGATTTGGTCATTTTTTTAATAGAACTGTTGTTTGTAGAAAATTCAATAATGTTTTCTGTAGAGTTTATTTCGATTGGTTTGAAGTATGTCAATATCGTATATGAAAATGAGTATTTTTTTGATAAAAATGTTATAAAACCAATTGCGATTGTAATTGAAGGACGAAAAAATTTTACATCTGTTAAAATCCAATATGATTTCATAAATTTTCATGCATTATCCAAAAGTAAATGTTTATAGTTATTTGAATCAATTTTCGCTATCATTTTATTGAACGGATGTTTTGTTGGTATATCAAAACCAGATTTGTATGAAACTGCGCAGAATTGCGATGTTAAAACGTTTATTTTTATTTTCTCGCTTGCCACAAAATGATAACTGACCACAAATAATTGATTAAATTCATGTTTTTGTTAAATGGCTAATTGTTGGCTATGTATTTGAAAACTGGTTCAAAGCCGTTCGATATATCGAAGAAATCGTACATGAAAATTATTGTATCTAACAATCGAAAGGTAAACATCATTATCATTTCGATGATATACTAAAAATTATGTGCGAAGGAAATTCAACAAACACTTGTAAATTTCAGTCAAATTTCCAAAAAAACAATCATCTAAGACTAATTGCAAATATTTTTTAATCGAATTTCACAAACAATCCATCGAACGATCATTACTCATCATTCGATAATTCAAACAATATAATTTGCATAATCACTTGTTATCATAATCGAACTTTCATAAACAAAACGTCATTTCTACTCGCGTCACACGTCGACATTCGTGAACCCGTCAAAACACCTATATTCGAAAACACCCCATTATCACTCGAATCCAAAAAAACAAATCCAAAATCGAACTTTGCTTCTCGAAAATAATTTAAAAAAATAAACGCGACCCGAATCTTGGACAGCCTTTTCGGCGCACAATCGAATTACGCTCGCCAATTACGCGATCGTGCGAAATTTATTTCGCACATTTGCTAGAAATTTCGTATATATCCCCGTGTATATATGCATATATATGTGTATGTTTGTTTGTTCGTTTTGGAGATAAGTGGCACGTACGCTGTTCGGGGCCGAGCAATTTCGTCAATGGGACCTGCGATAAACTCGAGAAAACAATTTAATTTCAATAAACGTTTTTAATGTACTTTTTATGTGAGGTCGTAATTAACGTGTGATAATGCCGCTGCATCGTTTGATGTATTAATTTTTATGTTTTTTCGATGTTTTTCATATAACGGAGTGTGATAATGTCGGCGTTATGTGTGCGTTACTGTTAAAGATCGGTGAATGATGAGTCTTAAGTTTTGGCGGTAAATCGTAATATTTGATGGTAAAAATCTGAAGAAATGTTGATAAAAATGTGAACTTTGTGCAATAGATATTTCATTAAAAAAAAAAGATTTTATCCGTGTACTGATCGTTTCATTTATAACTTAACTTGATTTAAAAAAAATAATGCATTCAATAAAAGTAAATAATTTAAATAAATAAAAAAATATTTTCAAATCAATTGATAAAAATTGTTTTCATATCAAATTTGAATATGTTTAAAAAAAATATTTGTGAATCTTAAGTTTTGGCAGTAAATTGTAATATTTGATGATAAGGCTGAAAAAAAAAATAGTGAATATTTCAATTTTGATCTTAATATTAGAAAAAAATATGAACTTAGTACAGCAGTTATCTTTAAAAAAATGAGATTTTTCCATTTATTGATTGTTTCACTTATAGCTAACTTGATTAATCGAAATTAACATATTCAATAAAACTACAATGTTTCGATCAAAATTAAAAATACTTTCAAATCGATCGATATAAATTGTTTACGTATAAAATTTAAATAGTTTTGAAAACAATCATCGATATTTAATGATTGAACGATTTTTTTGTATGTAATCAAATAATAATTTGTATATTAACAACAAAATTATGTATGTAGATCACAATAATATAATAGTAAAATTATCTTCAAATTATCATCATTCATACTACAAAAATGTTTTTCGAAAACAACCCGTTTTATCAATGTGCAAAATTTGAATAAACAATTATGTACGTATGATAATTCAGTACTAATCGAAAACGCGAAAAGAAAACTCAAGGAAAATATTGATATTTTCCGATAAAAATTTTTTTGCATGACGAATCTTTACGCAAACATTTTTGAAATTCGATACACGTTCATTATGCAATATTATTGCATAATTTTGTATAAGATTATTATTACGATACGAAAATGTGTCATTTATAATTGAACATGACAGTTTGTTCATACGTTAGTTGTCATTTTCGTTTAAATTGTTAGATTTAATCGAGCGACAAGGTCATATCGAAAAATCAGGCGAATTAATATTATACATATCAAATAATATATTGTTTATATTAATAAATGATGTGTTAACTTTTTTGAATAGGTACTTGTATTATGATTTTTTTTTAAATTAATTTCTTAATATAAAAAATTTATATATCTACATAAAATATTATTTTTTTTAATTAAACTGATGTATCAATAAACATTTCCAAGTCGAAATAATATTATTTTTGAAATAACAAGGCAATAAAGCATTCCATAAATCAATCGAATCCCAACAATCAGAAGCTATAAAAATGCACTAAGTCTTCAGTACGGGTTACAAATTTTCAAAATTTGCAATCATTAAAGTTTTACGATTACGATGATGTTTACATTTATTGCAAATTACCGTCGAGTTAAACGCGTATAAACCTTCACATTTTATTGACGATCGTGCGCCGTTAAAAAGCGCGATACTTATCATATCGTCGCGGAAAATTTGAATCTTTTGACACTTTCCAACTTTCCAAATCATACTATATAAATATTTATGGAAATTTATGACGCGTTGATAAAATTTCACGACTGAAGCGTGCATTAAACGAAGTGCATCCTGTATTCGAGGCGTATGCAGTTTTATGCAAAAACCGCAGTTTCGCCGATTAGAAGAAGTGCATTACGTATGTATTGGGCTTTCGCAAACGACAAACAACATCACAGTGGACCGCCTTGGAGCCATTCCAGTGCAATAGACGTCTTGTGGAAAGTTGAATTGGCAAATGTCGAGCTGTAATTTGTGCAAATGGATGCGCCAAAGTGGTCGCGGTTCAACGTACTAGCGGCTCTATTCTGGAGAACGATTGGAGTATCGTTTTGGAATTAGGCGAGGTTATTTGTGATGTTAGGGACTAGGCTTTTGTGATGGAAGATTTCGGTTGAAAGGTGTACAGTTGGATTTAGACGAAGAAAACTGTTGATTGTGCTACAAAATGCATCTGATGAAAATATAATACTAATTGAAAAGCATATCGTTTGATTTATAAGATGAATAGTATCAAGGTTTGCATTCAATTACAATGGTTGCAGAACGATATATTCAAAACTTTATTATTCCTATAAAATTAAGTGAAGATGTTTTTCGAGGTTGTTACCAATCTCCGATAATAGAAGATGTAGATTGGAAAGCTCAAATTTAAATTTAGACGAATGAAATGCACTAGAATAATGCAAAACGATGGGTAAGGTCAGAGATGAACGTCCAAGGGTGTCGATTGAAAAGCATATGGTCTGATTTGGAAGATGGAAACTGTCTGGGTCGAGGTTTGCGTTCAATTGCCACCACCAAGGTTGGTCGTCGGCTCTCGGCAATTGCGATTATTTAATCTCGTTGCGGTCGTTAAGCGTTTGTGTATTTTTTTTTCATATACTCTAGTTGATATACGTCAAATTATGTTACGAATTAACTGACGCAACGAATGAGCCCACTTGGCAGCCGAGTGGAGAAAAACGCTATAATTGGTAATTGCGACATGTTGAATTGAAGGAAAGGACACTAATTAGGAAAGGCGTTATGAGCTTTCTCGGATTCAAACATTTCCTGTGTTTCGAATGATTCCATTAATTGTAACTACTTTTTTATCTGCGACAATTTTAGTCCAAAAATGTTTTTTTAACTAGTGAGTAATCCGATTAGTATTAACGGATGTATATTTAAAAAAAAAAAAAAAAAGTAATATATAGTTTATATAAAATTTAATAATTATCAACAAATAGAACTTGAAATATTATATTAACCTTTTGTTTTTATTCTACAGGTTTTGTACTCCAAATTAGTACTTTTTCATTTCAAATTTGAATCGAAAAAGTGTTAATTTGAAATGAAAAAGTGCTAATTTGGAGTAAAAAAACCTGTATCAATCGATACCATAGTATGTAACTTATTATTCATTAAACATTGCCACAAACGAATGAAAATCATGAAACATATTGAAAAATAATATTATAGTAATATTTAGTAATAGTAACAATATTAGTAATGGTAATTTTTATGTTATAGATATATATTAATAATAATATTGATGACGATGGTAATATTAATATTTATTATCGTGATAGTTATTGCAATATTAACAGTTACGGTAACAGTAAAAGTAGTAGTAATAATAACGGTAACTGTAATGGTTATGATTAAAGTAATAGTAATTATTATAATAACGGTAATTATAATAGTAATAGTAACGGTAACTGTAATGGTAATGATTATAGTAATAGTAATTGTTATAGTAACGGTAATGATAATAGTAAAACTAACGGTAACTGTAATGGTAATGATTATAGTAATAGTAATTGTTATAGTAACGGTAATGGTAACAGAAACGGTAATAATAATAGTAATAATTGCAGTTATCATAGCATTAGTAACTTTAGTAAAAAAAAACATGAATGTTTCAGGCTGCCATACTTCAAGCAGCGTAATAATGTACAAATGGCGATAAATTAACATGGCTGCGAGTACGGCCCGCTCGAATTTACAATTCATGAAAATTTCTCGCATTGTTGTACACACGTATTGTATATATAAATAATCGTGTTACCAGTTCAAACGAATAATTAATCCGAGCAAACGATTACGGAATGCTTTTAAAGCGAAAAAAGAGAGAAAAATTATCATAAACACTCGAGCGTGATATCATCGATCATTTGATGGAGTTGTGAATGTTTTTCGGAAAATGTCGGTAGAAAATTTATTGCGGAATTTAAGTTTATTTAGTAAATAAACATCGGGTTTTTTTCATATTATTGAAAAGTATCTAATAACATATTTTTTGGTGAAAATATTTAAAATTTTATTATAAAACCATAAAAAAATTCAACCTCGACTGAACGTATCGGCATTTATCGATTACCGAAGTCGAGTAATATAAATTCGTGTAATTCGATAAATTTAATTATGAATAATTTCAGTAATCGGTTCATTGAGAATCAGTTTTCTTTTCATCGTCACATATTAATATGATATTTAACACTTTTTACAATATCACAGAACATTCAAGAATTTTTTGACGCTATATATAAAGATTAAATATTGGGATTTACATCACAAAATCATGGAAACCTTGATGAAAAATAATATCCGAATAATCTGTATTTAATCAAACAAAAATCTCCATATATAGTAGTAACTTAAAACTAATTATAAAACATTACGAGTTTCACCTAATCCATAAACATTCTATTTTAAAAATCCTCAAATCTTATCCCGCACCATAAAAATTTCACACTCAGAACCAAAAACCAACATAAAAAACTGAATTCGAAACCGTTTAAAACTTTAACGAGCCCAATTGAATATTTCACAAGCAAACCGTCCATGAAAATTGAAGAGGGTCCCGAAACGTCATTGCATGCACTCACCAACACACACACGCGCGCGATTTAATTATGCATTATGTATGCGCGTGTCACATTATCGCTACTTTGTATATAACCCACCCTTGCGGTGTGGAGGTCTTCCAAACCAACCCTTCGACACTTTTGTTTTCCCCGCGGGGTTTTTCCCCTATCTGTGTCGTTTTCCCGACACTCATTAACCGTGGGGGACATTCGTTGGGCTCAAATAAGACCAGAACGTATCGGGGCTATTTAAAAGCGGTTGTCTGATTTGAATATTTTAGGCGGTTTGACTGAAGGGTTTTTGAATTTTTAATGAACCCGGAATATCACTTTTGGAATTAAGTCGTTATTTATTGTACAAATTAACGAGTTACGTAATAATAATGTAAACGGAACTAGTTGAAAATTTTATGCGTTAGAAATTTTTAATTAACTTTCATTTGGAATGTATGTATAATTCAGATGTGAATGAGTCATTTTTTTAAATAAAAAAATATTTTATTATTTAAAAAAGTTTGACAAGCACGGGGCGTGTCCATCATGGTGCTTAAACCAATCATCTTCAAAATTCTTAAAAACCCTAGAGTTGTCTCGAAAGATGAGTACTGACCGAAAAAGCGTAACCGAACCGAAAAAGTATGCCCATCGGGGAAACAGTGTGACCAATCGTCCCGACGAAAAAGCGGGACTGCGAAACGTGCGTGTCTGTGAAATTCGACTTTCACGCTTATTATAATGATCCTTTGTTTAAAACGTAAAGCTTCTCAACTGTACAACCTTATATTGTATAGTAGGCATGCTGTATCGAAACTCGCAATTTTTATTTTTGAATAATATTTCAGTATTAAATTTTATTATAATTTATTCTTCTAATTATTTGAACTAATTTTTAGAAAAAAAATTGTATTGAACTGTATTTCAATGAAAATTTTATTTTATTTATTATTATTTAGTATAGTATATAAGATCCACAACAAAACACAAAGTTTTCTAATACCGTCGAAAGTTTAGACATTTTTCCACACAAAACAAAGTTAACTTTCGAAAACATAAATACAAAAACCATCCTTTATCTAATAATCTTATATCACCTCCACCTAATCACATTTATCTATAGATTTCAACTCAAATAAACTAAAGATATAAAAAGGAGCAATTTAAACGTGCGTTGAACCTGAACATAAAAGAAAATAAGTGTGCGTTTAAAATAATTACGTGTGAATTTTGCAAAAATATTAAAACGTGTGCATTAGAAACAATTATTTGTACTTTTTAAGGTACAAATATTAGGTAGGTATTCGTTTTAACGAATAAATGTGCATTTGAATGAATATAAATAAACGACGGCCATGCCGCAAATATGAAATGGGCAAAATATCAATCGCACGAACTTTATTCACACTTTTATAATATAATCGATTAGCGATAAACCGAATTCGAACGAAATCAACAATTATTAAAAAATGTACAAAATTGTTAAAATTTCGTTGACAATCGTATTGTATTTGCTGTAGAGAAAGACTTTACTCTATCAACGTTGACACCTTTCTGTCATTTTATTGCACAAACTATTCATTCTATTGCACACATCATATTTCTCCAATACTTTAAACTGCACTTTTTTATTGCACACTATGAATATAATAATGCTCAATACAAGATTCTTCAATGCACATTTTTAAGGCACAATCCATATTTTTCGAAGTGAAATCGCATCCTATACAAAGCGAACTTTCAAAAAAGTTATAACAATAATAAAAACCACCGACTTTTGACACTGCTCACCTCATGTATAATAAACACTCGCATATTATACACGTGTTATATCCGAGCCCCGAAATAATTTCGAGTCCATCACACAAAGGAATATGGCTGACGAGGGGACGTCGCTCGCCCGTACAAATTCGGGAAACAAACTTTGGTGGAGAGACCAGCTCTCCCCAAACTGTCAAATCTTGACGGCCGATAGAGATTGGGAAGCGCTGATATTGTTGTGTCACTGTTGCGGAATACGACGGCCGATTGGGACGCGCTTTTTTGGGACGGGTGATGTGACACTTTCGGGGTGGGTTCGTTGTTTGGATAGTTTTGGATGAGGTTGTGTTGAGATGTTGTTTTGGGCGAGTGTTTGTTTGTTTTTGGAATCGATATTGGTGAAAATTTGAGGGTTTGTGTTCTGGACGTTTTATGTGTCGCTTAACTTTGATTATCGATGTGAAACTAATGTCTGAAAGTGTTTTATGAGTTTTTCCAGGGGTTTTTTCGATTTTGCTGAAGTCGAGGATTTGTAGTGTTTTATTTGGAGTCTCAGAGTTGAAAAAATCAACGGAATCTGGATTCTTATTATTTTTTTCATTGATATTTAAAAAAAACTGTTTATTTTCTTTGTTTTATACAGATTGTCAAAACAAAAGATTCGTTCTGTTTCGTTGACATATTTATATCCATATTCACATGTCGACTGTTTTTTGAAATATAAATATTATAAACTTGATACTTCTTGGAAAAATAATAACAATTTCCAAAATTTTACGGGTATTTTGATACAATTTATTTTATTTGTATAATTTTTGCGATGGTTATTCATTTTAAAAATCGTTATTATTATATTTTTATTACCTACTATCAATTTTGTACATCAGTAAAAAATTTTGATCCTATTATAAATTATAGGTACACTTCAAATTTAACTTTTTCGCGATAAATTCAATCCATCCCCAAGAATGGGTTGTTTTGCATTAACTGTTGCGACAAATGATTTTACGCTTCTTTTACATTTTCATTTTTAGAAATTTTAACAAATTTCTCATAGTTTAATTTGAAATTTAAGAAGTTGAATTTGAAGTTTAATATGTTGAATTTGATATTCAAAAACAGTAAAATCACTTTAGTTAAAGTCGGAGTAAGAGTCAAAACTATTACAAAAATCAATTTTGGAGTCGAAGTCCAAATCGGTAAATTTTGAAGTAAATTTACAGTTTTTTTCAATATTTAAATGTTATTAAAAAAAATGATTAAATATTCTTAAAAAACAATTTATATACTCACAGTTTAAGTGTCAACATATTTATAATTTTTTCAAATGTTTCTCAATATTATATAATTTTTTTTAATACTCATAGTTTAAGTATCATCATTTTTATGACATTTTCCAACGTTTCTCAATGCTACACCAATTTTTTTACACATAACATTTCGCACAATTTACAAATCGGCTTCACATCGACTGGAAAATTCCCATGAAAAGTTGTAGAACTGCTCCGTTCCCCGAGCCCTAATCCACATGATCCCTCGTAATTTCAATGGCTTATAATATGAGTGCGTGCACATAATTATGGAGATTGTACCCCCCGGACGGAGGGACGAGGAGATTGCACACGAGTACTACAAGCTACGCATTATACACGCTTCCTCTGCGTTTGAGAGATCTTCATTCCTCGCATACTCCTTTGTTTGTCCAATATGTCCGTTTTCCTACACACCCACCTCGCCAATCAAAAACGAGGGGTTACGAATGCGAAATTGATTTTTTATGAGCCGAAATTGACTTGCAGACGCCGTCGTGGCGATTTCTAAACCGATCCATCTTTGCAAAGCGTGACGCGAATGCATAAAACTGATCCTGCCGTCCTTTCGAGATTTGTTTTTACAGTTTTTTTGACTCGTCGAGATTACCGGGTGTTGGTAGATTATTTTTAAATAATTTCGGTTAAAAATTCGTATAATTTGTCATCGTTTATAAGCATCAACTGTTTAGGAAGGGTGCGTTGATTAAGCGCGCTCTCGTCTCTCATCCTTTGCCCTCGTCGTTAATTAAATCTCGCGACTAAATCGCGAAGATTAACCTGACATTAATCAAGTGCTTTGGAAATTAACGTGAAAGTTCCACGTTACATCCAAGGTCGACCTTCGGATGGTTCACCATCGAGAGTCGTCCAATTATCCGCGTTCCGAAACCTTTCCCAATCGATTTTTAGGTACCTAAGGATGTATTACGGCACTGACAGTTATCCACTGATGCAACACTTCGGTGCTTAAGTACTACCTGTTGGTCTCGAAATTGTCCGGATCAGGTCCGGAGACGGTCCATTCATGCATTCCTGTGCTTTTTGCCGTTCACGATTCGGAGATGCGCTTTGAATACGTAATCAACGGGACGGAGACAATGGGGACGGTTCCAAGCAGCAACCTGAAATGTTAAAAGCGCCGATTTTGTAATAACCATTGTCATAGAATTACATGTGATCCATAAAAAATCATCGGTTCAGTTTCGTGAGTTGAGCGAAAAGTGGGGCGATCAATAGATAAATAATGATTTGAATATGAAATGGATATGACACTTGGACGACATATGACATGGTTATATGGTTGCACAAAAACGTCGTATAATAATAATCTGTGTTTTACGAGGTTCGAAGTTTATAAAAAATTGGTTTTGAAGTTCGGAGTTTGTTAATACCCTTTTTCGTTAAAAATGGTGTACGCACTTAATGCATGAATTCGTAAATAATCTCAATTCAAGCACTCATAACGCATTTTTATTCATGTTTACATTCAAATTTGTCCATAAATATTTTATATACCTAAGTAAAACGTAATCCAATCAATTTTTAGTTGTTTTTTTTTTTTTTTCTAAAACCGCGTAAAAATAGATCGCAATTCGTTAACCACATTATATCAAAATCATGTTACATAAAACCATATTCTACGAGACCTGAGTGTGTATAGATTACTTTTTAATTCAATTAAACAGTTGAAGCTAATTGACGATTGATAAAAAAAATTTTGAACTTCCAATGTTGTATTAGAAAAGTTTTACCTTGAAACGAACATTATATAAATTAAAAAATGACATCAGACCATACGAAACATCACACAAAGAAAACCTATCTAATCACTAATACCAAACACCATATCAAATTCGCAATTAAATTCAGCAAAAAGAAGCAAGCATGATTACATCATCCCCGAATGACATCACCCCTTCGTAAGGGGCGAATTCAAAGTGGGACGAGTGATATCCATGTGACGTTTCACCTAGAGGGCTAGACGAGGTGCTGGCTTATGTCATGTCCGCCCAACCACCCACAGACCTCCCCGGCAACACTCAAACCCCCCCAAACCTTAGCGGCAAGGTGGGTTCTTGGGAGGAAAGTGGGAGTGCGAATCGATACCGGGCAACCACGGGGAATATGATATTTTTAAATTCGGACTCCCGATTTGTCGATTGCTGCTTTATATTTCGGGATTTGGCAGCCCTTTGTTGGCAATGCCTTTGTGTCCTTTTGAATGGAATGCAAAACGGGGTTGCGTTTTGTGCGTATAACTTTAATTTAATCCAACCGGACTGGTCGGTTTTATATTTTTTTGGTACACATAAATGGTACCCTGTGATGATCTTTTCATCCCGGTCTGGTTTGTCGATTGTGTTTAAAAAAAAAATGTATAATGATCGGTCAAAGTATGTTAATTTTGTATACAATATGCAAGATGGATCAAACTGCATTCGTTTTAAAAATATATATTCAAATATAAGCATTACTCATCTGCCGAAATCAATTATTAAAATATACAATTTTCGAAATGGACGTTTAAATATTCAAAGCAGCGTTAATTGTTCGCAACTGTTTCAAAACCGAATTTGAACAAATTCGATTTGGATACGCGAAATTTAGCGTGTGCACATGTTGCATTCGTTTTTAGACATTTGAACACAAACACAGTATGCCAACTTTTCCACGATGCAATTCCGATTTACATAACAGATAGACACGTACGTTGTTCCATTATGCATAATGCTGCATAAATTGCGAGTAATTAATTTGCAACATGTACGAAGCGTTAAAAAATAAAACGGGCGATGAGTCATACAAGTGCAACAGTTTTGCCTACAAGAAAATGCAACGACCGTGGCCAAGAAATGGTTTTGGTTTGCTTTTTGTGGTGAATTTATTGTGAAAAATGGTCATTTCTATTTAATCGATTACTATTATCGTATACAGTCTTTATAATTGCTATCGGATGTTGGAACATTTTTTAATTGACTACGAAATGATAATTTTTTTATTGTTACAACCATCTTATGTTGTTTATATAAATGAATTATTTTTTACATTGCTAGAAAGAAAAATTAATAATAATTGGTCTTGTTATCAGATCGATTAACAAATAGAAATTGTGTCGATATAATTATTGTATTTCATATTGCTTAACTTCGATGCGATTGTAAAGATAGATTTGTTTTTAAATTTCAATGTCAGTCATAAAATAGTCGATGAACTAACCTTTAATTTTCAAATGGTCCAAACAATGAACATGCAAATGTCTGAAAAACTTTATGACGGGTAATAAACTATTCTAATATAACAAAATGACTATTCGAATATGATATGACATAAAAACAATGCGCAAAATTTTTTTTCATACAAAAAAAAGCGTTTTACGATCCACTAAAAACACATTTCAATCCACTTTCATTGTCTCTCAAATGACCTTTATACATTTTATTGAAAAGAACTAAAAATTAAATTAATTAAAAATTGAAATACCCCATTCTCTAAACATGGAACGAAAACAAACAAAAGCGCATAATTTATTCGGCAATAGGTGGCGCGCGCGTCTACGTAAAATCGCGTGCATCCGAAAGCGAAACGACTCAAGCGCCACCATAGCTGACCTTGAAACATATTACGTAAAGGTCCCCCTCACCCCCCTGCGTCTAATGCGCCCCTCGATATAGAACTGCAACCAAGTTTTACGACCAAAAATGCGGCACTGTTTATATTTTCAAAAATCAAATCGAAATCAAAAATCACTATTTCAAAACGATGCGAAAAAACGACATTAATTATAATATCTTATCGAAATGCAATGGTCACCGAATACGCATACTAGGGCCATTTTGCCGCACACCAGGATGAAGGTGATCCGAGTCACGTAGGCCATAAATCCAAATTGCACGAACTGAATATGTTATACCGCTTAAAGGCGCATCTTTATATGTTTATCTCTTTCGCACTTGTATAAAAGGGCTTCGGTTATGTTCTGCTTCAAATGGTATTTTCACTTCGTGCGTTTTCGTGGACGTTCGATTCTCCGCTTAGCAACAGCACTCTCTTCCCCTATTCACAATCGTAAACCTTTTATTCATGAACCATTATTTAATTATTTAATTAATTTTAATTTTAAATAAAAAAATTATATTTTGTTTAAAAAATCGATTAAAATGGTGAATATAATGACAATATTAATTATAAAAATAATTTAATTGAAATTTATATTTGCACTAATTTTCATATCAATATATATAATTGATTATCACAATGAAATTTATAAGATTTTTAAAAATTTTAAATAAATTCCTTTGTTACGAAGCGTTCGAGAAATGTGTAAAATGATTCGGTATCCCTGTGATGCACGTGCCGGGGCTCGAACCCCCGAATGTTGCCGATCGTCGACGGAAACGACCGAACATTCCCGAAGCTCGCGAACAAAGGAATTGTATGAAGCCACGCGTCGAAGGGTGTCCAAATAATGTACAGAAAAAAATGGACAAATAAATCATCGTTTTGTACATGTTTGCCAAAATCAAACGTCGACGACAGCTCTAGATCATTCCACGTAATTGATCTGTCATAATAACACGAATATGTCATTAAAAAGAAACCTTCATTCGATAAAACTGAATCTCCAATTGCATAATATAAGAAAGTTTCTTATTGAATATCAAACCGGTGTCATAAATCGCGCAGATTTATAAAGGTATTTACTTTTTCGCACATACGAACATGAATGCTCGTCATAAAAACGGGAAAGGTTTTATTACCACGCAATGTCGTGTCGGATGCACTAATAACCCGTCAAAAGACCCATTTTATCGACGATTCGAAATTGATTACACATTCGTTATAAACTCGATGCCGTAACAGAGTATTGGACATGAAAATTGCATAAAATGTATATTCGGTGTAAAAAATATGGCACATTTTTACTATCCGGGTCTGTATGATGGGACATAATATTTCAAATCGAATAAATACATTTTTTTTTCTTTTGAAATAGCAAAAAGGCATTGCTCATCGCGAATTCTGTACGCGAATGCCTGTCAGTGCCCAATTCGCACCGTTTCGGTCACCGAATGGTCGGATTATGCAGACGGTCCGTTCGAAATTGATATTTTTCGCATTCGGTGCCTTCATAAGACGATTTTCGTTCGAATTTCGCTTTTTTTCCTTCCTTGCGCCTTTTGTTATCTCATTTTTATTACCTTTGCGTGTCTAGCGCGTCGTTTTCTATGTGCACTTCCATTTTTTTCCCTTTACTTTTTTCCTCCGAAAATTTATTTTATGTTCAGCTCTGCTTTCGAAAAAAAGAACAAAGGAGAGTGGGTTGTTTACGAGTCCCTACTTATTTTTTCTTCTCGTCCCGAAGTAGTGGAGATAAAGTAGAAGAAAGAATTTTTTCTAGAGCACTGATGGGTTAACTTTTGACAATGCATAACTATTAGCTATGCAGCCGAATGGTGCAATAAATCAATTAGAAAACTATTTTTTATATGAGAATACATTTTTCGTATATATTATTTGAAAATATAGCCCATTTTTTTCTTATAAATTGTAAAAGTTAAGTCATCCAAAATTTTAATGTGATGTATCAAATCAGTCGCATCACTTTTTCATAATAAAATATGATTAATTTGTGCACAAAAAATCCTATTATAGGCCCGTTGATTGATTGCATTTGCATAAAAAGAGGAGATTTTTTTTCACCGAAGCACAAATGAAGTTTTAATGTTTGCGCCGAACAATAAGTTTACTTTAGTGTGAAATTTGCAAGGATGCAAAAAAATTTTTTCAGCATCATCGCCGCATTCTAACGACTATGTAGTCCCCCTTCAGAATCTTTTTTTCAGCAATCTCGTAAAAGCTTTCGCTGATATAAGCGTTTTTAATCGCACCATTCATCCGGAATCCCCCGAAAGCATCGAAAGCAGACAACAATGCCTGAAAAATGAAACGAATACCTAAAAAAAAATGCGAAACGGCCCAAAAAACGAAACCGCAAAACAACTATTCAAATTTGTTTACGGCCGAATCTGCAAAGTCACTTCCGCAATAAGATGCAACCTTTTCCTAAAAAAAAAACACCATTCTTTGTTCGAAATTCGAATTTTTCACATACATTTCGAATCCGTGGGAGGACATGGGAAATTTCTAAATGCGTATTCCGACATTTTGTTTATATTTGCGGTATTTTGGTTGTTGTGATGCGCTTTTGCGCATGCTAAGAATAATCTTTGCAGGAAATCGTCTTCAACGGTCTAAATATAAAAGATACACCTCGTGTGGAATTCAAATTTGAAATTGATGTCCGGGTGAGAATTCAAGCAATTCAAATCTATTATGACACATTTTTATATTTGTTACAGTCAAAGTGTATTATTAGTTTAAGTATGTCTTCTCTGACATTTTAGATAATTTGTATTTTAATAAAAATTGTCTAGTTAATTGTAAGATATATTTCAACAGGCGAAAATACAATTTAACTTGTGCTCACTAGTTGAAGTATATTTTCAACTTGACAGATGAGTTTTTGACAGTTCGGTTTTTTTTAAATGAATATTTGTATTAAAAAATATATATTTTACTTCTACATCTGATTATTGAAAAGATTTTAATGGTATAATAATTATCTCAACAAGGCATTCATCACGAAAAAGTGAGTTTTGAATCCATATTAATGAACAAGTGACGTTTAATGGCCCATGTTCGCCAGTGGCGTTGGCAACACTGGCTTATTAGTTGGCGTTAAAATACACATTGTCTGACTCCGACCAGTTAAATCACATTTCCATTGTGTCAAACGAAATTACTATATGGGTTAGATAAAATTTATTTTAACTAGTCAAAATATATTTTGACTGATGAATACACTTTGACTGTAACATATACATTTTCTCAAAAAAGGCGGCCGTAAATAAATCAGAGAATGAAAAAAGTCATATTTTCGCGTCTTCACCTAGGCATTGCGAAGTTGGCGCGTAATCGCGACCGTTTCCATATTCACCCGAACGTTAAAGCGGATCGTAAAAACGCTGAAAAGATATCACACACCTCTCAAGGAAAGAATATAATATTGTGCACGTATAAGGAGCACGGGAGATCATGGAAAACGATAAATGTCCCCGCGTGAAATATACGAGTCCTTTTTTCCACGCCTATCCGTCTCCGGCAATAACTTTCGGCTTTATCTTTCGCGAACGTTCCATACACGAAGTCTACACTTTGTGTGTATTACAATATATAATATTTATATTTTATGAGCGCCGTTATGTATATTATGTATTATATTCACAGTTCGGACACATTGCCGATCGTAAAAGTACCCGAGTATTGTTCGCGCTTTGATTGGGTGCATAAATATCACCCCATACGGAATGGGTTAACAATATCGACTATAAAATCTTATACTATTATAGTCTTTATTCACATATTGAGTAAGATTCATATTTGGTTATTACATAAAATATTTGTTAACGAAACACATGATCGTCGTAATTTTTCGTATATATTTTTTTGTTAATTTTATGTACGGTTTATTTTCGTATATTTTTAGTAGAGATTTCGTACAATAGCTGCGAGCGTTTTTATTGAAGGGTGGGAAAAAATGTCACTTTGTGGATGTACCTACTATTTTTATTGACGTTTATCAAGGGGACGTGTGATGCTAGATTGCTTTTTCGTTATATGAAATATTTTTTGATTTATGTCCTTTTTATTGTTTTTTCTTAATACTCCAGCGTAATAAATTTCAACAAAGCGACTTCAATATGATACAAAACATTGAATATGTGACACAACCGACAGACAATTCCAAATGAAAGAGTATCTCATTCCATAGGATAATCTTCTTATTTACATTCGGAACGAGACTACGATTTTCTCCCATTATGTTGGAAAAGAAACCTCTTGGTTCATTATCGCACTCGATGACCCAAAGATGAAACGAGCTCTGAATTTGGGCCTTTTATCATCGTTGATTTCTTTCGTTCGGTGGGTGGGTCTCGTCTGATTAATAATGAGAAGGGAATAACAGACCACAACCCTTATACGACCTCTTTTCAGGTATTATATATTACGGCATGAAATAGCATGATACGTTCCGGATTTTTTATATAAAGGTTTGTGGATTGTATTTTTGTGTATCAAATGGCATTGTTTGCAAAGTGCGTGTATGCGATGCAATTTAAACCCGTATGCAAAATGCAGTTTTATCAGTAACCCACATATGGTCGTTTGATGTCATAGACCTCGTGCGTTTAACTATTTATTGATATAAATATCAAAAAATATTTAAATTGATGTTTCTCAAATAATTTAATTGTTTGCATATGATTTTTTTTTAATTTTGACTAATTTACAACAATATTATTGGAAAAACGAACGAAACCCGAATGCACCTGTTATGAAATGGTATCGATCTCCAAACAAAGCCTTTGTTCGTTATATACACCGATGCACATACGAAATCTCATATAATGCCTATTGTCTATGCACCATCAACTTTTATACGTTATCTTTTTTATTTCTACAAAAAAAAAAAATTGCAAACGTTTTATAAATGCATAAATAATACATAAAATTTTCGTACGCTTCTTTCTTTGTGTGAATCTAAATATTTTATTTGTATCAATCTATACATTTTATGAAAATGTGAACTGTATTTTAAAAGTGAAATCTATAATTACGCAACACGAAGGGTATTATTAGTAATACTAAAATATTCCATTAGTAACATTCCTATTCAAAATTTAAAAAAAATAATTATTTTAATACCCGTGTACTTACATAACCCACCTCATTTCCACACACGCTTCCAGCAAATCTCCCACCTCTGAAACGAAACCACATCTAATATACATGAAAACATAACTACATTTTCAGAGATACATTTTCGGCATGTCCGTAATGATGTAACGCGTAATATTTCAGGAGTGCAGCCATCGATCGCCAGAAGGGCGAGCTCGCCCTTCTTCCGTCCCTCTCCCACATCTTCCATCTCCTATTATCCGTCCCTTTCTGGCGTGGCCGAAACTTTCCACTGTCACTGCGTGGTGGTGTCCCTTTCTGGCTTTACATGGTGTAAGTTAGGGTGTCCCTTTCGCACTCCCGAAAAGCGGATTCACAGCAGGTATGGGCCGCTCTCAGATTCAGGGGTATATATATATTTTTTTTCAATTATGTTTTTTTTTTGTAATATTTTTTATAATTTGATAGTTTTGGTTATTGTATAATATCGATGGCCGTTCGCAATATTTTCGGTAAAGCATTAGAAAATTAGGTATTTTTCTTTGTTGTGTTTTTATGCCGTGCAATGATGGGGGAAAGTAACTCTCGAAAAGTTCGAGTGCTAAAACCATCCCTTTCAAATGGTATAAAGTCGATTTTATATATAGACTATATATACAATTGATTATTGATATAACCTAACCACACCATTTATTGTTTAACTTTGACCATTATAAAAGAAATTCATATATTTGACAAGCTTAAATTATTGACTGATATTTTATAAAATTTCACTTCTTGAATGATTTTTTAATCTGAATATTAATCAATTTCATAATTATTTACAAATTTTATTATCAACTCTAAATAAATTCAAACAAAATGCAATTAATCAATCATGAGCCTTTTCTGAAATTGAAAATTTCCATATTTCCAAAGCTGCACCCCCCCTACCCTAAAGCATAAATACACGGAAGTGAAAGCTTCCCTTCAGGGATGGATATGTGTATAATATATGACAGAAGAGAGGCATCGACGTGTCGTTTTATTTTGTCTATTTTTCTGAATTGTTTCGGGTAATAAGAGCACGCTCCGGTCGTTTTGACGTATACTCCCCGGGATATTTCATGTAATTCCACCATATCCGAGGGGTGCCGATTTATACCCAGCTATTTTCTTTGTTACACAGAATCGAGGTATCCATACTTTCACATATTAAAAATGATTCAATCGAGTTTAATTAACAAGTCAAAAACGAAAAACACAGAATCCGATGGTGAGCTTCGACCCAACATGTCTCACACCGAAACGAACCCATACACCTAAAACCGGGTACTGTGTTGGGGGTTGTTTTACGGCGTGCGCAGTCAGAGATTCCACCCCTACCCCAAGCTATTCCCGGCTGTGTATCGCTTTACATCGAGCCTACCCCACCCTGGGCCGAAAGGTGCCCTTATTCATCCCCTATGGCCGAGGTTGGGGCGAGCGGGGTTGAGGGGTGGGGCGCCGACACGTGCAGCCTACTATATAAGGTCACCTATTGAATGATTCGCGGATAAAGTTTGGTATCCGCAATTTTCCGATACCGAATTTTGAACTCAACACCCGGGTACTAGATTATCATATCGTATACAAGAGATTATTGATATGAGAGTTTTGGGCATTTTCTTTATAATGAATGATGATATCAATAATTTGTTTTTCAAAGGTTTTTTAATAATTTTATTGTTCGATGGAAATTGGTGCGTTTTATAAAGTTATCGATTGAATAATGTAATAAAAGTAAAGTAAATTTATATGTAAATTGAAATATGAGTCGATTTTCAATTTGTAACAATGGAACATATTAGAAAATTGCATTTGCTTCATTTTATGTGAGGACATAAGCATGTTGCCAAGCGGGCTATGGAGCCACCCTGTAGGCGTTAGTACCCGTGCACTTTTGCCAACGCTAAAACCATCCCTTTGTTTCTCCCTGCGCCCAATTATTACCCGACCAAAAGAGAAACACACACACAGACGTCTCTTCAGAAAAAAAAGACAAAAAGAAGTGGCGCATTATCATTTTATTATGATTAAAAATCCGGCGAAGATTTGCGTTATTGCCGGCCTGAAAGCGCAAAGGACCGGAAAAAGCACTTCGTACAGACAAAAGCAGCTACAATCTCCATCCGTCTGTTATTATTATAAAACTCTTTAATAAATCGGCTTAAAAATAACGAGGCGTCGAATTCAAAAATCGATTTTTAAATTAAACACATCTAATTTTTTAATAGGAAATATTCAAATAGATTCGATCTTTTTGAATCGATTCTGACATACGATTTTTTTTTTAATTCAAATACATCATGTCGGATTTATATATAGTATATATTAGAGTTTTCGTTGGCAACCGGCAGTCGTCCATAAATCAAACGAAGCCTCATCCCGAAATTCGTTCGGGAATCTCCAATAACCGTGCGGCGAGTTCGCCCGTTAATCATTTTGAGTTATGTTTGCAGAAATGTTACGAACACATTCCGGCCGATCTTCTATGTGACATTCAGGTGAGAAGGTTGCAAAACCATCTTCGAAAACGACGAATTAATATGAGACTCGTTGAATGCTCGTGATAACTTTTTGTGCAACTCGTTACGAAAATGCATACTTTAAATAACGACGTTTTACAACATAAACCGTGTCGCTTTGCACAATATTTTCAGCGGACAATAAAACGAAAAAGATATGTGCCGTTAAATTATTTCAAGACTTTCTACAAATTAGTATGTACTTTTCAAACAAAGCGCATTTTACGATCATGTCCAATTGTGCCTCGATCTTGCGCCTTTTTATGGGTCATTCGAAACTTTTATTGGCGAAAACGAATCGCAAATTGTCTTATGCACTCTAATTTACAACTCCTTTTGATATTGGCGACCTTTAAAGGGCAAGTTGGTTATACGTTGACCAATTTAGCGGCTCGCATCTGTTTATTCTGCATACATTTTACATGCGAATTAAAATGCAACGGGGAAACGAAATAATTGCGTTATCGCGTTTTGCATGTACCTATGCGCAAAATTGCATCTTTCGCTTGTTGCTATGCGCTGAAATTATCATGTGGTTCGAATTTTATTTTCAAATAACATATGTTCAACATATGAATTTTTTTTCAATGTATACCCGTGAAAATGTTCCATCTGTATCCTATATCTTCTTATTTTTTTCAGTTAAAATATTAAATCTAGTCAACTGCTTATTTTTGTTGAATATTTTCTTTGGATTGATATGATAAATGGTACGGTTAGTATTATATTTTATTGTTAGTTTGATACATTAATTACAAGTTCTTCGAAAAATAAAAACTGTTGCAACTCTCGTAACTTCATGAAAAATTGTCGCTAGGAATATTTTTTCTTGATATAGAAATTTTAATTACTTATACCATTAGTAGAACGAAAAAATCTGAATTCTATTACATACAGAATTCAGATGACCAGATTTTGAAAATGTCAAAGAAGGAAACTGTCAAAAAAGATCAGTTGAAACTAATAGGCGTAGAGAAGTTCAAAAATTCAAATGTTAATTTAAAAAATGGGCAATACTGTCGTAAAATATAAAAAAAGGCTACCGGACTATTGTCGCAGGCGAATTTTTTTCATTTTTATTGATATGTAATTAATTACATAACAATAAACGAAATTACGCTCTTTTGCGGAAACTTGGACAGTCATTTTATAAAAAAACGAAGGAGAACAGAATTTTTGAGGACATGGCTTCCAAAAATAGAATAACCCTCAAAGGAAGAAGTTTGGTCGACGGTCGATCAGTGGCGGACCACGTATTTATAATTGACCATCTCTCAGAAAAACGTAAAATTCACGGTATTTAAAAATGATAATCTTTCGCAAAAGATGCATTAGATAAGCTGCTCCTCTATTACACCATTACCAAAAGATTATCATCTTTAAATACCTAAATTTTTACGTTTTTTTGAGACGATCAACTATAGATGCAAGGTCTACCACTATTGTCGTTACCCACCTTGTGTCAATTGATACTTCGGTCATTGAAGCAATAACAAAATATTACAATCACATAAACTCATGCACTACAATCACATTATACACACCAATCATTTTAATTAAAAAAAAAAAACTTAAAAAACAATCGTCCGATCAAAAACTAGTATCGCAACCGAAAAACCCCCATCGGTTACACATTAACCGTTTTATGGCATCGGAGTCAGGATACCTGCCAGAATCCACAGCTGACCACCGCACCGTGGCCGGTCGTTAAAACGTTAAAAGCACCACCATAAACACATCTGTGCTAAATTATGACCCATTCTTCCCAGTTCGGATACGTTTTGGGCAAATTCCAAGAAACTGGCCGAAAGCGCGATCTGCGCAAGGGCGAAACTCGGCATTGCGTCATTTTGGATTTTTTTTTTGAGTAATGTGTTTGTGTGTGTGGTAGAAAAAAATGGGATGTCCTTACTATTGTGTTCGATTGGTGAGTTGTTTGTTTTGTAATTTGAACTGCAGATGTGCAATTGTGGTGATTGGTTTTGAAATTGTTGAACTTGAAAATGAAAAAAAATTAGTATATAATAGATATTTACAAAATTGTTTTTTTCAAAATTATAAATAGGATTAATGAATTATATATTTTTATTTAAAATTGAATCTAAAATAATGTTTAATAAGATGAAAAGATTTTGAAAATGTCAAAGGAAGACACTGACAAAAAAAAGTTGAAATTAATAGATTCAAAATTGAAAAACCTATCGTTTTATATTGACAAAATTTCGTCTCATGAAGAAAATACACTTGATCTACATTTCTATTAAATAAATTTATATATGATAACTTTTCTAGATGAGATAAAAGAGAATGATTTTCACATGAAGAGGACAAAGGAAGACAGAAATTTGAGAACAAGATTCCCAAAAACAGAACAATCCTCAAATGTGACGTTTAATTAGCCTAAGTTTCATCACAATAAGTAATCACATCCATTTACTAATTGCTTCACTTTCCGTTTAACCTAAATTAATTCAACTCATAATAAGCCCCATCGCATGAAGGTATTATAAATATATTTTTTTAATATAATATTATATATTAATTTTGATTTTCTCGGTTAGCTCGAAATACTTTTAACAATGCTCACGTTTCCAATTAGATATAAACGAATTTGTCGGATCGATTTCACTTCGTTTCATTCATTTTATATTGCGTTTAACCGAACAATATCTTTCTGAATTAAAGATCGAATTGCACGAAAATAATAAATATCATATGATTCGATTTATAAATGAAAATTGTTGAAGCTTTGAAGAATCGAGAAATCAAATTAAAAACTGCAATCGGATTCTATATTTGTACATAAAAAATATATGTTTTACGATCCGAAAATAAACGACAATGACATAATGGATAATAATTCGAATGTTAATACTCGAATTATACGTATTTTTTAGGCGATAAATTTTGAAACGCCCATAAACAGCAAATTAAAATTTTATTGTTATTCAATAGTTTCAAAATACAAAAGTCGCATTACAATAAAATCCGCATTTATCTCCGAAAGCGTAATTTAACGCAACTTAAAAAAAGCCTATAAAAAATCGCAATACGCATAAATTACGATAATCGTAATTTTAACGGTTGTAAAAAGCGGTTGTGGGCCGTTCATTAAAAGTCTCGATTTTTTTCAGCCATTGACTTATTTACAATTGCGATAACGTAATAAAAATCGTATGCGCTAGGTCATTTTTTTAATTTTTTGATTGTATAGTATTTCGTGTGCTTGACGACAATTTTTTGCAACGTTTCGTAATTGTTATCATTTGATACATATAAGGTATTTTTTTTAGAATCTCATATTTTATTTCAAAGAATAAAATACTGAAAATATCAAAAAATTATAGTGATTTCAGATAATTTTCGTATCATAATAATTTTTTTTTGAATTTTCACAACTAAACATAGATATGGTGAACCGTTTGTGACCCTTTCATAAAAAGGTCAATCTGATACTACAACAATTAAACTAACATAAAACGAATGAGTCACATCACAAATATAAATTTCGAAAGTTGGAAAATAACACAAACCACTTTAAAGAATCAACATTTGCACATGAAACTGGTTTCGAAAAATGACTGCAATCACGTCCCAGATTTGAGATAGTTCAATCCGTCCCCAACATGGAGTACATAATGCATCTTCGATCCCATGGGGTTCGGATCCCCGGAGATCGTATTTATTTTATACACCATCACGTCACGGAGGCGAAATGGAAACCACGAAAATATAAAGAGCCGCCAGGGGAGGGCCATAAAGACAAACCGAATTAATCGAATCGTGGTCGAGATCTATTAGTTCCGATTCATAAACGATTTATGGTCGCGATGAACTTTGGGGATCGACGGTCTGTTTTTTTGATATGTAATACGAATGACATACAGAGAAATACCTATTGGGATGGACGCATAAGAAAAAGAATAATTTGTAAGATTAAAAAAATTCTTCGGGGATGGTGAAGGCCAATGACGTGTGTTTTACCGAGGTCTGAGCCATGTAGGACTGACGGTCTCGCCTCGTCTGTCAAACTGGCGACCATGATGATGATTTTATTAATAAAATAATAATTTATTAGTGAAATGGTTTGTTTTTTGATTGTGTAGACAAATGTGTTAACAAACGTGATCTTTTTTGTATTGTTCAAAAGTGATGTGTGTTTTTTGTTTTTAAATTCGTATATTGAAAGAAGTTCTGGAATTTTTAGTTCGTTTCTTTCAAAGAATATCTATTTTTTTAGATTTAATTTTGAATCTATAAAACATTTTTTATTTAAAAAAATATTAAAGTCAAATCAATCAATAGGAGATATCAAAAATAAAAATCGTACATTTTTTTTAAATATAATGTGTTACAATAGTGCCTAGTGTGTTACAATAAAATAATCATATTTTTATCAGAAATCTTCAATAATTTCTTACCAACTTGATTTTAATTTATTTTTTATTAATTAACGTATTTTTTTTCACTTACAAATTCAATAAATAAAGTGTATTTGAAGACATCCAAAAAAGAAGTAAATTTTTAAATAACAGTAAAAAATAATATATAAATGATATTAGCAAAAAAACTATTTCTACAAATGAAATGGAAAGTTTCTAATACAAGTATCATTTTATAATAAAAACATGATACGACAAATCGTTTTTAAATATTAATTTCTTTTACTCGACACAAATTAAAAATAATAACACTTATAATGAAAAACACGTGTAGATTTTTTTTAATGCGTCAGCCTACATGTGCGTTTTCGTACTATTAGCAAATTTTATGTAAACGAAATCGGAAATATTCGCATAATTTTTCTGCTAAGTCGAATAAAGCGATTTTTAATTGTTTTTTTCCGTGATTTTTCAGAGTGCTTTTGTTCGAATTCGTTAACGTGTCGCATCGGTGGTTTTGCAACACTTTATGGCACGTGTAAACTATATATTTTTTTTAATCGAATCAGCGGAACGGTTCGTTTTTGTTATTGTTTACGTTAAATTAATGATGTTATAAATAAATTATGCGGGTGTAATGCTAAATTTTTTTTAATACGGACAGCATAAATTTTCTAATCTATTGCATACACGTGTGCGCACTTTCAACGCTATTATTCAAAAAAAATGATTGTACGTTTTTAGAAATTTTTATATTGTGAAACGTTTTGTTGGATTTTCATTAATATTAGTAAAATAATATAATGACTTACGTATAAACTGAATATTTTGTTGTTTTTGGTTATTTTGCAATAAAAATATAAAGGCTTAAACTCAAAAGATTTGAACTTAAATCTCCAAACTAATGTATTATAAGCAAGAAACTTAATGAAGTTTTACAAAAATCGCTCTAGAATTTCTTCAGAAATGATAACACATTCGAAATTAGTATATAAATTTGCAAGGATATCTCTTTTAAAATTAAAATATCACCTTATGCGTAGTTTTAAATATTTAGTTTTTTTTTATAAATTCCGCAATTAAAGTTGTCACACCATATACGCTAATTTCTATCAGACTAACTTAACAATTGTAAATAAATAAAAAACAGTTAATTCATAAAAAAAAAATTATAATAATCTCAAAATTATTCATTTCGTAATACATGAAAGTGACGTATAAAAAATTCGATGCACCTATTGTGCTAAAACTGTAAAGATTCATAAAGCCGTATTTACTGAACATTTTCATAATACAATAAAATACCCCTACGTCAATTGCTCGACCGAAAAAAAATACATTTCATAATAATAAATATAATATCGCACATAAACCCGAAGTATAAGAAAAGAAAACGAATTCGATCTCCCCTCGGCAGATATTCATCTCGTCGGGTGTATTTTTTTCAGTCCCCTTTTCGTCCTTCACGGTCCTTTATTATTGGGTACGTAGATACCTTGTCAGTGCTGAAAAAAAGGGATATTCCACCTGAATCGGTCCTCGGTTTTATTAACAGTAAAGGGCCTTTATAATCCCCGGGTTTTTCTGAGGACGGGATCCAACCTGTCGCGAATTGTGTCGGTTTCTGGTCGCTTTGTCTGTTTTTTGTCGATTGCAAAATATTCGAATTTTTGATGATTTTTCGACAAGTGTTGGAGATTTTAGAGATTACGATTGTGTAAAGTGTCAATTGTATTTTCGGATATTTATGATTATCTTGTTTTTTTTTTATTGAAATTTTATGTAAATGCTTTAGTGTGATATTTTTTCGGAATAAATTATTTGGATTAGATTTGCTTGATTGAGGTCAACAAAGATTAGATTATGTTTTATAAATAAGTATGATTTTTATGAAATATTGCTTGAAAATATTATATTTAATTACTTGAGATAAAATAGATATGGAGACCTAGTCCTGCAGTGGGCACAAATAAGGGTCGACAATGATGATGATGATGATGAAAATAGATATATTTGTTTTTTAAAAATGTAACCTTTTTCTTGGAAGTTATAGAGACAACCATTATTTTGTTTAATAAGAATTTTTAAGTCAATATTTTCAAAAAAGAATATATCTTATATTCATTTTTACAATGATATATAAAATACACCGATTATCAAATTTCAAAGACAAAAATGTATAAAAAAATTATTTACACGAAAAATTTCAAATGATATGATTCATATGAAGATTCTTTTTTACGAAAATATAATTTTCAAATTTAAAACAACTCACATTATTTATTTAGTTTTTTTAAAATGTATCGTTCCAATTAATTTCAGAAGTAAAGCGACTTATTATAAGATCGAACAGTAAATGGAAATGAAATTGAAAGATGTAAAGTAATCACCCAGAAAAAGAATAGTTATCGTTATTTAGGTTGCATACATTGATCATTTTACAATATTATTTCCGAGTACTCAAATCACACAATACAATCCAAAAAATCAGAAATCGATCTAGTCGCGAATCAAAAAATAGCCTCAACACAATACATAATGCGTTTTATCAATGATTTCTATCGGATTTCACCGGCCGAATAAGGTCATCGCGAAAAAAATCAACAATAGGCGTTCAAAAAGAAATTTTTTAACGACTTAATTGCACGCCCATATTTACCCGTCGCCGTTTCGAAAACGCTGATAGAATCTTATGAAAATTCAATATCGCCGGGGAAAACTTTTTAAGCGATTTCGTACAAACTCGCAGCTCCTTTTAAAAGAAAGTTAAATTGACAGTGTCCTCCCTGTGGGGGACCCGAGTCTCTCTCTCTTAACGTTTCCCCAATCGGAACGAATGGGAATGTGCTATATTTTTTTATATATAAAATGTATGATTACAGGTAATGCATTGAACGTAGATTATAGAATGGTAAAAAAAAAAAAATTCTTCAAACATGATTATCTTTGTAAACCGTTATACATAGATCAAATATTTGCATATTGCAAAAAAAGCAAATATTATGATATTCTGATTCAGTCAAAATAAACTTTTAATTAGCATTATTATTTCTGAGTAATGATTCTATCAAAATTTTTAAATCAAATAATACCATCAGAAATTTTGCAATTTTCTTTATACGATAAGAAAATGGTGATTCTGGACTGTGAATATTAAAAAAAACAACATTTCAATAAATGATCTCACTTTTAGATTTGCTATGATTGATCATATCCATGTAATGAGTACGCCACGTGGTTTTTATAATATTTTTTATATTTAAATAATTAATTTTAATTAAACGAAATATTCTAATGGAATAACCAATTATCAATACATGATCTCTCTATGGCATATTCGTTTATTAACCGTATTAAATTCCGCTCAAATTTAACAAAGTAAACAGATACATTTAAAACATTGACAAATATAATATAATCTACTATGCAATTATTCATTTCGGAAATGCACCCGTCAAATTATAAAAACCGAAACAATGGACATCTCAATCGCAATCAAGACAATGGTAATCCCAAAAGACATATTGCACGTCTGTTAAACGTCATTTTGTAATAAAAAATTCTGACGCAGGTGCTAAAAAGGTAGCTGTATACAGGCGATGCAGGGGTGGGTCTTTTATTATATATTTACGTGCGCACCCCAAAATAGCAGATATTCGGTTGGAATTTCCAACAATAGCTGGCTTTGTGGAGATCTGGACGGAAAAAGGGATTTTTTTTAATACTGGGTATTTTCGCATCGTTTCCAGGAATTGCTTGGATGAGCGATGATTTTTTAATTGGGGATGCTGAAAGGTTATATGGTTAACGTATGCTGTGAATTTGTGCCAAAAAGTCAACGGAAAATATGTAATAGTTTATTATATATACGATTTTTACACTTTAAATTCGATATTTTAAACTTCGAAATGTTTCATATTCGTTATTTTTAAATTATTTTTAATTGTTAAAATTTGTCAAATATATCAATTATTGAAGTTAAATTAAAAATACTTTGACTAGAATGAGATTTTTTAGTCTAATGTTTTGTCTAACTAAGTTTTTTTTCTAGTTTTGAAATTCCTAAATTTTATGTATTATATTTTTTTCGGTAAGGGATAATTAAATTATACAAGTTAAGCTATCTGATACTAAATACTAACATTAAACCGTATACTTTTTTAATATTGTTCTAATTCCTTCTTGTTACGTACTAGTATTTTTAGTATGATATTTAACTCCTCAATAGCTAGCTACTTTCTTACATCTTTACCTTACCCAAGAAGAATAAATATGTAATAACAAATATAATATTTTATATTAAATAAGTTTTATAAGTTAATAAGAGTTATATGTTTAGATGAAAATTCTAAACTTTCAATACATTATTCGATTTTTCAGTATTCAAAGTTCATTTAACAATATTTCAATATTAATACACCTTCCTTATTTATTAAGGAAGGATTTATTTATATTTAAGTTCAAATGAACTTCCAATGATAACAGAAAGAACTTACTTTATAATATAATATAATCTACATACGTTGAAGAAAATTGTATTAAATCATGTTATTTATATATGAAAAATTATCCAAGCAATATTTTTATAATAATTCATAAAAAAAATGCAGAAGCATAAATCCTCAAACATCGGAAACTCTTGACAATTCGAAAATCAAATAAAAAATCCCTTTTTATCTACAGCACATAAAACACAGCCACCCCATGCACACACACCCCACTTTCGGCAAACGCCCGCACATTTTCCGCACATAGAAAAAAGCCGGAGCTAATCCCGGGAAATCGACGCCCGGGACAAAATTGGGTATATTTTTTACGATCGAAAATTCACAGCCCCCGGCCCGAAGACGCCAATATGGTAACGATTCCCCGCACAAAGGACTCGTCCGAAATTGCTAAGTCTTGCCGGTTAAGTTCGACTAGGCGGCCATTGTGCAGGATGGATGTCGGGAGCAAGATGGCCGCCGTGTCTCGTCGCTGTCTTCTTGGGGGAGGCTTTTACTATTGTGTCAACGTCGATTGGATTGGGCCTCTTTGGTGTTGGATTTTAACAGTGGCGGGTTTACATACAGGTGGAGGATTTCGCCTCAGGTTCGCTGATTAAGGATGGTTCCTATAATTTTTGAAAAATGAATTTTTAATTAATTATTACAGTTTTTTATATCAATTCGATTGATATTATGAAATTTTAGTCCTTCTATGAAGAAATATGGTGTTTTTTTTGTACAAAAATAAAATTTACTTTTTAAAATCGCCCATTTTTTCTTGATTTCATGAAATTGACAGTTATTCATTCAAAACTCTATATATACCGTTCAGAAATAACATGGTTTTAAAAATTAACCGATTATTATTTTTACTATAATATTATTATGCCACATTGGTAAAATCCAGAGTAGGCAAATTTATGATTCTAGTTATTAAATGAAAATTTTCGATGTTTTTTTTATGATTTCACATGACAAAATTTTTCCTTATTACACATTTTTTATAAAGTATATTTGAATGGAAGTTCCATCCAAATATTTTAATGGAATCTATCTTTGATTTTTATATGGTCACCATAAAAAAATATTTTTTTACACGGTAGTCTCTGGAACGTATCCCCAGAATAAAATAGTGATTCGAGTGAATACCGATAACAAACGATTCAATTTTTGTCTGCACCGATACTTTTTCCGATTTTAATGATATGCATATAATGAGAAGGGTGGGAGGATAAATTTGGAACTTTAAATTTTTTGTACCCTAGTGGAGTAAATTCGCCACTGGATTTTAATAAAAAATTTCCAAAGGAAGAAATTTTTATTTTTAAAATTTTTGCTGCCCCAATCAAGCGTTATATTCACCCTTATAAAAAAACACGAAATTTGTATCTAAAAACGGATTAAAAACCGTATTTTATACAACGTCCGTTCCGTTTTAATAAAGCGAGCGCCCCCATGCACCACGGACGCCACTGTGTGAAGATAATTACTTTTTTAATATACTCGCGGAAATAAAACGGCGATTTCGTTGTTCTTCCGGGCGAGTAAAATCCCCCCCCCCCCTCCGGCGTAAAAGTAAATAAAACGAACGCAAAAAAGGCACGAAATAATATGTTTAATTGGCAGACCGCCCCTGCGTTTTTCGGACAAATAACGCTCTTTTTCATTGCCCGTTCGAATTTTCCCGCGATTTTTCGCCGCGAGGGCTTCCGCTTTATTCGATTTTATCTTTCCGGTGTGACGCTTCCGCTTTTTTTGTACAATTCGTTTTTTTGAGCTTTATGAGTCTCTTTTTCAATATACAGCGGACTCTCGATTATCCGGATATCGGTTTTCCGGTTTGTGGGTTTTATATGCCTGATAAAATTGATGAAATATTGGATAAATATATAACGGTTAACTTTAGATTTTATTGAAGTTATAAAAGATAAATGATAGAGTAAATAATGTTGTAAAATTGTAAAATCTATTAAAAAATTTATGATTTTGAGTTTATGTACTCGTATATATTTGAATGACATTGTTTTTACAGTAAATGAACTAAAAGTAGAGTGTGCGAATGCAATAGTTGTAGTAATGCAATGACTTCTGTTGACATTTAATTGGAGTATATCAGTCAATGAGGTCGATATACTATTATAATATGATGAAATCTTTTCACAATAATAAAAATATAAACTGTAAAATATTCTTAATTACAAATGTACTCCTCTATCAAATAATCGAGAGTTTGGAGCACTTAGATATCTTTTCTTACAACTTTCAAAATATGTTTTTCCACGAAATTTTCCAAACATTTTTTATTATTATTATATGATTTAATATTAGATAATGATTTGTTTTTTGATATATTTGTATCAAATAATGTTTTCATATAATAAAAATCGAAATTGTTTACATATCTTATTAGTACAAAACATCTTAAGAAAAACAACAAATATGATAACGATAATACTCTTCCTTATTAATTGTGTTTACGTTTGATATGAAAATCAATGATTAAGATTACCTTCATCGAAAGTGCTTTGTTTACTAGTAAAATAACAAATAGTTTTTTTATTTTAAAAAATGAATCATATTGATTCCATTATTTATCAATTTATTTAGAAGATATTTAATTTACAAATATTTTACATTGATAACCCAAAACATATATTTAACTAAAAAATATTTAGATTAAAAAAAAAACTGTTTATTTAAGAGAATCCACATTAAATACATTTATTTCTTAAACCATTTGTATCTTTTTTTGAGACAACGCCCTTTTTAACACCCTTGGATCTCCCACTATAATTTATGTAATATTATTTTCTCTTTTTCCACAACTATCTACATTACGAATCTAGTTAAGGATACGTGTAAACGGACCGAGTATTTTAATAGAAAAAGGGTCGATTTGAATAATATAATTAATGGGTGTGTGGAGCGTGCTTTTTTACGCCGGCTCGTTAGCACGACTGTATTTATCATTGGGATTTCTTGTTCTATTTTTGATTCTGAAATAAAATTATGAAAAAAGTATGGTCGGAGCTACCGAAGATGCGTACGAAGTTACGATAATTTTTTACCGCCACGACCGCAAAAAAATGGTAAGAAAAGTAGCCGAATGGGAACCGTTCGAGGTTTTCTATCTTCTTTTTTCTCTACTTTTGAAATACAGAGTGCACGTAAAGTCGCTGTGTTGCTTTTTATTGAAAAAGGTAAATTGTGAATGAATATTTTATTGTTATACTTAAAAGGTTTGTAAAATATTTATCGGTAAGTGAAGTGAAGTACGCTTGTTCGGACAATCTGTCGAATTTAGGGGAAAAAATTATGAGAAAGTCTTTTAGGTATAATGAAAATCATTTAACACGAAGCTGTGGGATCAAAATATATTCTTGTGCTGAAAGAATTTCGTGTTAAACGTCAAATTTAGAATAACATAGTATTTTTAGTTTGCATAATTTTTTAGTAAGTATAGTTTTGCCGGAACCATAATGGTATGATTTCGTTTTAACCATTTTTTTTTATATTACGTATTTTCGTAGTAAAAGATTTTTACTGTAATACTTATTTATTCAAGAAGAATATCGAGTGATAATAATATTGAATCAAAAAATTTTTTAATATTAACATTGTAAATATTATAATGAAAAATTATGGGTACAATAATATAACTGTTGAGTAAAAATTTATAAAAAATTTCAAAGTACATAATTTCAAATATTTTCTTTAATATAATGATAATAGGAAGATAGTTTTTAATAAAATAAATATTGGAACTAATTTTTGTTATGTATCAAATCCATATATTGCTCAGTTAACAATAAAATGATCAATTCGAAATATCCAATAATTAAAATTACATAATTAATTCAAAGATGAAAATTTATTATACTTCTAAGATGACTTTTAAAATTACGTTCATATCAAAATCTCGCATTTACATCACGAACAACCTGTACAATATATTTTTTTCTGTTATCGAATGACCGAGTACAATGGTCCACGGAGGGATATAAGAAAATACGGACCGAGATTTAAATAAATGGCAATTCTGTATGGCCGGAGTTAGTTTACGGGACACGTACGCTTTCAGATAAAGAAATCCTTTTCTTTTTTCGGCCATTTTTTCCTTTTTCCTCCGTATATGTATCGCGCACGTTTAAGGCCTAAGCTACCGGCATGGTGGATCATGAAGACAACGGTCGGGTTAGGCTTGTGTTATGTTTCTATAGCCAAAGATATGAAAAACTGGCTGAAACGATGCAATAAAAACATATGGGAGTCGTGCGTGAGGAACGTTTGTCTTCAGGCCATCTAAATATCTCCGATATGAATATTGAAATGGTCCAATATTATATCAAAATACTTTATCCATATTCAATCTATGTATTGACAAAAAAAAATGCAAATTATTAATAAATATTGAGTATTATATATCTGGAATGTGAATACTGAAAACTATCCATTTTCTGGTCCAAATTACAAGAAAAAAACGAACATGAGTTCTGAGTATAATCAGAAATGTGAGTACTAAAAACGATCCATTTTCTGTTTCAAATAAAAAAAAAATACAAACATTAACGAATATGAGTACCTACTATATATCAGAAATTTGAGTTCTGAAAACCATCCATTTTTTGAAAAAATATTTTTAAAATAAAACAATGATTTAAATCCGTGATTAGTCAGATGCGGTTGCATTATCTTTAAACGATTGTTTCGTTATAAACATGTCGCTTGATCGTTATCGGTGTTTTTGATAAACAATAAGCGTGTATGAAATATATATAAAAAGGCTGCTGATCCGAGTTTGTATATGAAATTGTGCAAGATCAATATTTTGCTGAAAAATTGGCGTGCTCTTTTATTGGTGAGCAAACAAGAATTATTTATTCTTCGATAAGCTCACATTACGTTATCTGGCGTAAAGCTAGCGTTGTTCAAATGTACCCACTTGTATCTGAATAAACGATGTTAGCTCAGATAGCTTAAATATTTTTTTTAATTATCTCGCACGTAAAATGTTTAAAGAATCCAAATTTCCTTGAGAATGTTTGCAGACGGTGTTGATAAACAAAGCGCTGAAACTATACTTTAAACTCGGACAAGTTTTCACCGTATTACTTTCAGATTATATTTATATAGTCATGATCAATTTGATTTCAGTTTTTAGTTGTAATGTTCTCACTTTTTTATGAAAAAAATGATGTTTGCTCACAACTAAATATCTTAAATATATATTTTTTAACTATCTTTCATATATAATTTTTAAAGAATCGAAATTTTAATGAAAATGTCTGTGGACAGTGTTGATAAACAAATCGGATAAATTTTCACTATATTAATTTCAGATCACCAATTCGGTTTCGATTTTCGCCCAATCACATTTGTTATATATGGATATTTTCACACAGCGAATCGTGATTAAACCTAACTACATATCGCTCCATCAACCCAAAAACATTTCATTACAAAATCGCAATATCGCAAAACGCCATTTACATAACAAAACACACAAGCGAAACAAACGCTCGGGCGAAATATTAAAGTCCATTAATAAAACTAGCCGAGAGAGAAAGAGCGCATAAACGCCATTTAATTTATGGCAACCTGCGAACGCTTTTATGGGACAAAGAACCACCCCCTTGGGTGGTTGCCGGTCGTCCTAGCTGCCCTTCAAAAACTTTCCTCGGCCTGCACTACACCACTGCCAGACTGAGCCACCCACTTTTGCACCGCCGGTTCAGTTATGGTTAACCTGTTGTATAAACTGGATCGTTGCTGTGATTTATTATTTGTGTTATATCTCGTGTCGATAGTTTGGATCTGTTTCTATCGTTTAAGTTAAGTGATAAGTAATGCGGTTAATACTGTAACGGATATTTGTAGGAACATTGTATCGTAATTTGTATTTTTTTGCTATTGATTTGAAATGATTTTTTTATGTAGATTATGACGATGCTTCATTTTCTTTCGATGATTATTTATTTATTCATAGTATTACAAATGAAAAATATAAAATTGAATTAAATAAAAAGTAATACGAACCAAAAAATTCAATTACGATAAATGACAAAAAAAGTAAAAAAAATAAAATAAAATATATAGGAAAACAATATTTATTTGTAATGTTTTATTATACTTTTATTTCATCATTCGATAATTATGTCTTATGTTTACTGATCATTGAAGATAAATGACAAGTCAATGACAAGTTAAGTTTGATCAGTGAATCGTTTTGATACTATTTTTAGCTAATGTAACGTATATTTTTAGAAAAAAAACCTATCCGAATACAATCAAGCAAGTTTAACTACTCAAAATAATCAAATGTTTCAACAAACCCATCCATGTCGCAATCACAAAACTTACCACTTAACCTTTATAAAGCAAAAAATTAAATATTCAGAATTTAATAACGAAACGGTCAAAATAGGTTAGGTTAGGTTAGGGTCCTTAATGTTATTCTGACCATTTAATATAAATTCTGACAAACCCAGTTAAAATTCTGTCCATTCAATATTTATTCTGGCCTTTTTGATTAAAATCCTGACGAAAAAACATGATTAAAATTCTGACCAATGTCATATAAATTCTGATAAATGGGATGAAAATTTTGACCAAAGTCGTATTTAAATTCTGACCATTTAAATAATAGGCTTTTTATAATTGACAAAAAAATTATAAACTATTCTAATTCTAACTAATAATAATTCTATACTAATTCTAACTACAATATATATATCAATTTCATTTTCATCATATGATTCAAAAATGACAAAAAAAAGTTTCAACTCGATAATTACACTTAAAACATTACTTAATAAACAAAAAGTTTACCACCCCTGCAACTCTAAATCTCATCCCACCAACTCGAGTTGCCTCCCATCAAGTGCTGCACCCATCCCACCCAACTTCACCCCCCCAAAAGGCCGCTTTTCACCCTCCCCCCTTGTTGCCATGCAGATCCGCCGCTTGGCAACAGTGAATGAAATGCACCAATACCTGCACCTGGTGCAAATGCATAGGTGCATGCGCATGTGCATTTGCCATTGCATGTCCGTGTTAGGGGTCGTTCGATGTTCATTGTCGAGTGATGGATTGGGGGATATAATAATGACCTCACTTCGATTGGATCCACCTTTGTTTTGTATGGGTATTTTGAAATTGGTCGTTACTCTTGCTGTGAGATTGAAAATTAACGGCGTCGAAATAAGTTTTGATTGAAATTAAAAAAAAAATCTGAAGCTGAACTAGTCGAATATTCGAAGACGATACACATACGAACGAGCGAACAAACACATACGCGAAAAATCAATAAAACATCAAACCGAACACATATCTTATCGCTTTCTAAATTTACGTATAGGATCAATACCCAATAAATGTAGTTAGTGTGTGTGAAGGTGAAAATCGCACTAGCGGTAAAGGTTTTGATAGCAAGAAAATAGTAAAAAAGAAGAAAAACGAATTTTAAGATATCCTTCAAAATTATTATATTATTAACAATCAAAAAGTCATTTTGTTTGAATTAAAATTATCCTTTTTCAAATTTCGTTATTTATTTAAATACTGAACTAATTAAATGTCATTGTTAGATGAAAAAAAAATTGTCACATTTGGTGTTTAAATCAACTCAAAATTGAAATGATTATTTGAGATATGATTTGCAACCCTGTAAATGAAAATGATATAGAGAGATATATAGAGATATTTTCCGGTGTTTCTACCCTGACGATAAGGACCTGAATGTACACAAGGGTGTAGGTGCATTCGAACAAAGGGCTTTCAGCACTGCTAATGCAACTGCGGGTACAGTCATGTGGGTAATGCACGTTGCGGTCATTTCGAATATAATACAGATTATAGATAACAAATGTTCTATTGTATAATATATCAAGAAGGTTAAAAATGTATATTGTTTCCAATATAAGAGGGTTGTCGTTATCTGAATGCTTTATTTTTTTTTATTAGAGTGAAAATCCATGGCGGTGTATCTTATAAAACAAGGAAAAAAGCAGAATATGATTTTCGTGGTACTTATTTATATTGAAAATCTTTATTATTAGTCCAATCACGAAAAAATGGTCGAATTGTCTAATAATTACAAGAAATTCTTCGAAACGAAAACAATTATTTAAAGGGAATTATCTCTATAGCGATTATTCTTACGAATACAAGTTATCTTTTCTATATGATTTTTTTTCAAGGCACAGATTTAATATATATTATATTTTTTTAAATGTAACAATTAATGAGATATTCATGAAAAAACTTTATATGTACTCTTTGACCTTGTCGAAAATTTAATGCAAATCTTACATTGATATGGACTTTTTACATTTTATTTTAGAACCACAATATCAAACTTTCCAAAATTTATAAAACACTGATTTAGACAGAGTAGCTGTTCAGGAACAACTTGAGAACATTACTTCTTTGACGCTTCTCTATCATAAATCATAAAAATATTAATAATTAAATAATAATAATAATAATATGACAATTATTTTAAAAATATTTTTTTCATTTGGTTATATTTGACTTTTTCTTTATTTATATATTGATATATTGTATGTACTTTGTCATTATGTTTTCATTGTATTAATTAAATTAAAAAAAAGTTTTGAAGATGGTTGTAATAAAAGACCTACCCCGAAAATAAGACCTAGTGCAGTTTTCGAGTGTAAAATTAATATAAGCCTGAGTCTTATTTTCAGGGAAATACGGTAATTAAAAAAAAAAATCCGGACGACATAAAGAAAATTATGTGCAATAACTTGTTTCAAATAAAAGTAAAGTAAAATACATCTACAACTGATTAACTCTATAATAATATAAGAATATTATGCACCAATGATTTTTTTTCCAAATATGAATAAAATGTATCTAAAATAGATTAACTACAATATTAAAGAATAAAATGAAAAAAAAAATGTATATTAATTAACCACAGATCGAGAGTCGCTGAGAATGCAACGTTGCCGGTTTTACTTTCTACCATATTGTAGCCCAGCAATTTGGATCCGCAATCGTTCAGTCGTCCTCTTGCCTTGAGTGCATGAGCACAGCTGCGTTTAATATTCCGTGTATTTTTTCGGTAAAATGGCGACAGCGAAAGGCAACATATCGATTACAAGGTTGATATCGGAAGTTGAAAAGAAACCCGTTTTGTATCTTCCGTCGGAGGACAGGTCTGGAAAAAATTCAGCTTGGCACGATATATTTCAAGAATTCTATCCCAATTGGAGATCGTTTAGTGAAAGCGAATTTGTTGTAAAACGTATGTAAATAAAATTGAACATTATATATAAAATATGTTTTGAATATTTTATCGATTTTTCAGTTAGAGACTTGCAATTGAAGTGGAAAACCGCGAAATATTCTTACTTCAGGAGTAAAAAGTCGTTAGGGTTTCATGAAAAATTTGGAATCAAGAGACACAAGTATTTATACTTTGATAATCTTCAGTTTCTTGATAATGTGATGAATCAAAATGACGTAGACTTGACTAATGCAAGCGTTCGAAATGAAGAAGAATTCCTTGCACAGGGCCAAAACGAAAGAGAAATTCGTGCACAGAGTCAAAATGCAGGGCAATTCCCTGCACAGGGCCAAAATGAAAGAGAATTACGTGCACAGGGTCAAAATGCAGGACAATTCCCTGTACAGGGCCAAAATGAAAGAGAATTACGTGCACAGGGTCAAAATGCAGGACAATTCCCTGTACAGGGCCAAAACGAAAGAGAAATTCGTGCACAGGGTCAAAATGCAGGACAATTCCTTGCACAGGGCCAAAACGAAAGAGAAATTCGTGTACAGGGTCAAAATGCAGGGCAATTCCCTGCACAGGGCCAAAACGAAAGAGAAATTCGTGCACAGGGTCAAAATGCAGGGCAATTCCCTGCACAGAGCCAAAACGAAAGAGAAATTCGTGCACAGGGTCAAAATGCAGGACAATTCCCTGTACAGGGTCAAAATTTAAGAGAATTCCGTGTACGGGGTCAAAATGCAGGACAATTCCCGTTCACATCTTTAGATGAAAGGACGTTCATGAATGTTGAAGTGTTAGAAATTGAAAAACCAGATCCGATAATAGAAAAATCGCAAGCGAAGGATGAAATAGATGTCCGCGAAGATAGATATTTTTTGATGTCGGCTATGCATTATTTGAAAAAATTTACACCCGTTGAAAAAATTGACATTAAAATAGAAATATTAAAAATGATTCAAGTAAGGTTGCATGAAAAAAGTAAAACCATCAGACTTCCCTAATTTAAGGATTCACATAAAATGGAAAAATATTACGACTTGGACTCTAATCGATTAGCATTTTACTATTATTAATGTTAACATATTATATTTATAAAATATTGAAAAAGGAAAAATAAAATAAAATTGTTAAACACATTGTTTTTATTATTTCTTAAATATAATGTATGAAAATGTATTATTTTATATTTATCATATTTAGCATCATGTTCTAGACGTTAGCTGTATACGCATAAAGACCATATTCGCGAAAAAGTCGCGAGCGTCATTCGAACGACATACAAACAATCGGACACATACAGAAATCCGTGATTATATATAGGGGATAAAAATGGCGCATGACGGCAATGTCGCACGACGCCATACGGCGTGCGATCGATTTTGTAAACAGTGCCGCTCCACAATTTAGTTGCGCGACGTAGGCAGCCCAAGAAGGTACTTTGTTCTCTTTCACTCCCTATTTATATATTATTTTGTTTTTGTTAATATAATTATAATATTTACAATATAATAATACAGTATAACAGGTATTAATATAATAATAATATAACTTATTTTTCTAATCCAATCTATTTTTACAGGTCATTGAAATTGCAATGTTTTAACTGTCATAAGTCATGCAGAAACTCGAAGAGAAAGTGATCTCTAAAATGATCGCAGAGGTAAAAAAGTACCCAATCTTGTACGATAAACAATTTTCTATTAAACGATGTTCATATAATACGTGGGAAAAAGTATGTGAACGAGTTTATTACGATTGGGATCGTATCGATAGTAAAAAAAGGCGAAATATAGGTAAATATTATTGTGTTAATATTAAAATATAAATAAGGTTGACAATTTTCTGACTATTTTCGGCTTTTGATTTGCAGTGAAATTGATGCGGAAAAAATGGGATACGTTGGTTAAGCGTTTCAAGCAAGAAATCTTGCTTCAAAGAAATAAATCGTATGGGGAAAATGTACAAGTGGTCGAACTGACTAATTTTCATCAGTTTTATGATGATCTTTTATTCTTGAGAGATTTCATAGGTAAAAAATATCGCGTAGGCAATTTTAAACGGTCGAAGACGAGAAAAGAAGATGGAATAGAATTGGAAATGGTAGTCGATCGACTTTTGACGAATTCAGAAAAAACACCTGAATCTTTCGATGACGTACAAAATATTACGGATGATTCAAGTTCAGATTCATCTGATATTCCTATAATTACATGTGAATTTTCTGGATATAAACAACAAACGCAACCATCGAAAGAATCCGATTGCGATTTGAAAAAAGAAGTAGATTGCGCATCATCAAATATCGAGTTAGATTTGCAAAAAGAATGGGAAAAAAATTATCCTAACCAGATGAACGACGATAAATTTTTCCTATTATCGATCGTGTCATTTTTGAAAAAAATGGAATTCAATCAAAAATTAGACACTAAAATCGACATATTGGCCATATTACAAAAAAATTCGTCACATTAAAAATGTATAATATTATGTTTATATTTTTGACAATAAATGATATTTTGATATAAAACTTTTGTTTTAAATACATATTTAAAAAAAACGTAACTTTATGATTAAGATAGATTTGAAATAAATAATTGATTTTTATACTCGCAGTTTGAGAATTGCTGAAAGTGCGACGTTGCCGCTATACACCGCTATAGCAAAGCAGCTCTACTAAACAGCGGAACGGCTATTCAGTCGCTCTAATGCCATGGGCAGAGGAGGATCGTATTAATATTTTTTTTTTCAATTAAAATCTAATTCTCAAACATACAGATATGACTGCCGATGTATGCCATAATGAGAAATTAATATCCGAAGTAGAAAAAAGGCCAGTTTTGTATAATTCGAAACAAGATAAATCTGGAAGGGCTGCAGCATGGATAGAAATATTTCACGAACTTTATCCTGACTGGGAAAAATTTGATGAATACGAAACCAAAGTGAAAGGTATACTAAATACTTGATATATTATTCAAATATATGAGATATTTTCAATAATATTATCAAATTTATAGTTACCGAATTACAAGTGAAATGGAAAAATTTGAGAAGTTGCTACTACAGGAACAAAAAGTTGCAGAAAATACCGTGCAGATTCGGATTTAAAAGACGCAAATATTTGTACCACGAAAACCTACAATTTCTCGAGAATGTAGAAAATTCAGGATTGGAGGACAATTACGTCGATATTAGTTTAGATAGTTCAAACGATGTCGACGATCGATCTTCTGACGATGAAGCGACTACTATAGATGTGAAAGTATTAGATATCGAAGATCCGAATTCGACCGAAGAGTGTCCGAAAGCGAATAAAGAATGTCCGGATGTGACCGGAGAAAAGTCGGATATGACGGAGGAAGAAATTGATGAAGATAAATATTTCATGTTATCGATTCTTCCGTATTTAAGAAAATTGTCGCCCGACCAAAAGATCGCGGCGAAAATAGAAATATTGAAAACTATTCGAGAAAAGATGAGTCATAATAGTTAAAAAAGTCATCGCTTTTAGGAATAAATAATTACGGTACGAACAAAACTATTTTTTTAATTATTTATTAGTATAATAGTTTGTGAAAAAGTGCAATTTCACAAGAATATTATAACATAAATTAAATAATCGATGTATTTAATGTTCACAAAATTGTTTAGTATATACATATGCATATTCCTTAATTAACGTATTTCATTTTTGATAAGTAAATTAATAAAAATATGTTGAAAATTACTGTTTAAATACAAATCCTTTGACATTAGTCCATATTCACCTACTAATCATTCTCGATTATTTACCTCACATCAAATATTTACACATAAGATTTGCAAGTTCAATGTTTTATTTTTATTTTTTTTTAAGTATTGTTTTAAGCCCTGCTTATTACATACAAGGCGAGGTCATTTTAATAAAAAAAAAATCAATTTTCACTCACAAATCAATCACAATGTTCTACCAGATCAAATACACTAGACAAAAGTGCACACATGTCCTCGAAAATGTCCACTAAAAGTCGAGGGGGTTGCTACCCGACATTGTCCCGACCTTTTTCCATTTTTTGGACCCCAACCGCGAAATAGGGACTCCTCTTTGTTCCCTTCCCGGTTTCGAGCTGTGATGCATCTTGTATGCAACAGGATCGATTCGTAATCAAATTTTTTATATATTTACCTGGACCATTTGTACATCTGGTCGTATTTTTTATGATTGGTCGATGTTTTTTTTAATAACCCATGCTTTTTTTTTGTTCGAACGATTGATATTTGATGATTAATGGTTTGTGTTTATCTTTAAAGCAATGATTTTTATGCATGACGATTTTTTCCGAATGAAAGGGGTATTGACGCACAATCGTTATAATGTAAAGTGCATATACGTATATATTATTTAATACGTGCAGTTTCAACATTTGTTCACAAAGAAGTGTTCATACGTGTTTTTTTTTAATGTTCTACTGGCATAAACAAAGCCGGTTAGTGCGTTTTTTACTGTCGTAAAAATATAACAGAGCATGCGATAGTAAAATTCGTTCAATTAAAAATCATTTGAGATAAATATTATTTTTATAATATACAAATCCTGTTTTCTAAATTTAAATATGAAGATTTTTCTTTATCGTGATAAGTGAATGAATATTTATAGTAGTTTGATTAATACATCTCAATATTTTCATAATTTTTGATACAAAATTTTGAATTAACTTCAATTAAATTTAGCTATGTGTATTATAATATGTAGAATGAATATTGTCAAATACATAATTTTGAATTAAATAAGTTAAGCGATGCGGTCAGTATATTGAGTTGCTGCACGACAAGCTGGTTAATGATGATGATCTAACAACACTGTTAATCGACAGTTCATCCATATTTTTTTAACCATCGTTCATCATTTTCAACTGATCATTTCATAAACAACTACCGATCATATACAACTTTAATTACTGACCGTATAATTCTCAAAAACGCTATCAACATCAAAACATTCCGACACCACCAAAAACATTTCGACATCTCACAAATCACACGAAGCAACACCAGCACCCACAAAACTCCCAACCAAAACAACGAAACCACCCACTCAGGCCGATTTTCATACGAAAACAGACCGACAGGAGCCATTATCCTTTTATTAAAACGTGAACCATTCAAAACAACAATAAAACGCCGGAAATAGAAAGCTGGCGCAGATAGTGTCCGTTTTGCAGCGCAAAAGCGCATATTACCACTTCGGTCCAGTCAGTGTATCTTTCCAGTACTGGAATTGTCCAGTTATCGCAGATTTGTTTGTTGTTATTGGTGCAAAATAGTGTCGGGTCTAATCGAGAGTTTTTTTACGTTTCGAAGTGCAAAATGGATGTGATATTGATGCGGGATTTTTAATTGTTATATATAGAATGTGTTTATGATATTATTGTGCTTTATATTTTTTGATGGTTAATTGATTTTGATGGGATTATTATATTTTGAATTGATCATCTATCATCCTTGTATAGTTTTGATCATTTCTGGAAAAAAAAAACAGAATCTGAAACCTAATAAATTTAATTCTTGATTTCAACCTTTGAGAAAAAGATAACATTAAAAAAAAAATTCGTTGAATACAAAAAGTCCTTGATATGGAAGTATTGTAAATACATAATGATACATACACTCGATAAATTTAAATTTTTTAATCTCGTATGATATTGTAAGTATCATACTTCAAACCGTTATAACAAAAATGTATTATCCTGCACTTGATACGATGATTCGAGCATAATACGATTACGTAACAAACTATCAACAAGGATCGAAAGTATCAAACTCATTCATACATCAACAACGTCGATGACTTCAATCTGCGACAAAAACTCTCTCAGCCGCAAAACCTAAACAAAACGTCGAACCAAAAACAAACACTCGAAACCTATTACGAAAAGAAACACAGCCAAACAATATTTGAGATGGCAAAACTCGAGCCCACATACCCAGAGCAAACATCCTCTTTGCGCAGACACGGGCTTTTTTCAGACTTCGAAAACAAGACGATTTCCAGCGCCAGTTTTTCAAAGAGTAAAAAATAAATCCGTCATGCAAACAGACATAAAACTGTGAGGTAATATCGTAATAATGCAGCACACTCAAAGGTCCGTCTATTTTTCGTTTAGATAACAACGCACAAACACTCTTGTTATCTTTCGTTTTTTTTAATTTTTTTTAAATTTATTTTGTGTACACGGGCACGACGAACTCGTTGATTCGATTCGTTTTCGTAATGATTCATGATTCGATGCGAAAATTTAATATTTTAAATCAGGAAATAGTCAGATACTGTTTTTGTACTCCGAATCCAACATTAAACAAATTAAATTCTACTCTAAGTAAATTCAAATTCAACCTTTTAAACGTGAAATTTAATATTTTCCGATGACTAAGTTCTATTTGTAAAAGGTTGAATTTGATTTATAAAAGACTGAATTTGAAGCATAAAGCTGTATATAAAAGATTTTCGATAATAATATTGGATTTAGATTAGATTCAAATTATTAATTTAAAAAATAGATCAATTGATTATTATGACGATGGTTTTAATGATACTTTCCGGTGATTGAACTCAATTTGTAAAGAGTTTAATTTTAAATTTAAAAGATTAAATTTGATTTGTATAATATAAGGTTATATATCAAGTGTTAAATCTATAAAAATACTTCACTTATACAAAATATTTTAACATCACTCCGCAAATTTGAATCAATTCTGAATTGTGATAAATCGGCAAGAACAATTCACACGATTTATTAAAACTTCACAACAAAAAAGATTTTGTAGAAATGTTTAATTATCACGAAAGCCACTTCCTTGCGCGATAATGTAATAGAATACCGCCTTAATAATAGTGAAACTGAACAAACAAACAAATAACAGTTACCATATTCTTTGTTAACGTACGGTCATAAATTATACCGAACGTAACGTTTTCGAACATATCGATAATATTTTCATACCGCAGGTCAAATAGCTTACGTTGATAAATTAATCGTGTGTTTTAAACAAATAAAACGTATTAGAATATGCATTGTTATTATCAGTTTTCAACAATTGCTTATGCACTATAAATAGTGGAGAGCAATAACATTAAAATAGTACGTCTTTGTACGGGTCGGTTCTTCAGCATTATTATAATATATTATATTTCATTATTATTAATTGTAATTATCTATTTTTGAATAATTCAGGGGGTATTTTGTCTCTTTTTTTGATTTCATAATCGTCAATAGACCTTTTAAAATATCACATGTTTATGTATTGAACATTATTTTTTTATAAGTTATCTCATCATTGTTCATTAATAGACCAACTTATAATTAGATTATTAATGAATTTGACAAGGCTTGAAAATTCAAAAATTAACACTTAGTAGTCGGTTAATACCATATTAGGAATAAGTTTCAATTTTTCGATGGTATTTATAAAAGTATTGTTTTATAATATAATCAATATTATAAATTTTGCTAATAAAAAAATGATATAATATAATGCTTGAACCATTATTATCATTATCATCAATGATGATGATTCTTCATATAATATGATATTCAATGTCACCAAAATCTGAGTAATTTTTAAAACTTAGTACTGAAGCCGAATTGATAATCCGTCTAATGATTATGTTTTATCTAGTCTTATCAACGAATCATTAAAAATATGCATATTAAACAAAAGAACAACCACAAATCTGACATTAACTGATATATTTTTATCGTTTTCAGGCAATTTCCTCGACATTTTCAGCTGACGCTCGATCTGTCACGTACGCATGTTTATTCGTATTTTGTGTCCGACACATAAGAATAGTGATGTTAGAATATTATAGGAAAAGCTAAACTAGAAGTTCTCCTAGGAAAAATAACTATTTCCGTATTTTGTTACCTTGGACGCACGTTTGCGTAAATATGTTTATCGAATCGCAGTGTTCTTTTTTCGCATATATTTATATCGTACGAAATTGAACGTTCGAGCCAAAAAATTCTAGATAAACATTCGAAAAAATGTGCATAAACATTTTTTTTAATATCCAACCGAGAGGCTTAATTGAGTGTCAATATTAATATAGCTACGTTCACTTTTTGCATAAATAACATTCGAGATTTTCGCGTTTAAAGTACATAATGCAATAAAGAATATGTATTTATTTTTTTTGATCGAATGATAAATCGAAACTGTTTAATTTATTAGATGGGAAAATCGCTTGGCGCGCATCCGCTTCTATAAATTTTCGAATTCGAAATTTACAACTTTTCGAAACAAATTGCGACTCTTGAACAGGATATAATAAAATTTCTGCTAATACAAATTGATTTATATATGGTCAGTTTTGTGGTTTGTTTAATTGCACATTGCATTTTTTTAATTTGAAAAATCTATTATTTCGAATCAATGATTGGATCACATACAAAATTAATTACTTCGATTAAAAAAAACATCTTGTTGAGCAATTTTATACTTATTTTTTTATATTGCTTATCAAAACGAATTACATTTTTAACCTTCGTATTATCTTTGATTGCTCTCGTAGAAAAAAATATATAAAGAGCGCGAAAAACATTGTTATTTGAACAAGAAAATGATTCAGTGGGCTTATTTTTCATGGAAAATTTTCTCAGAAATAATTGTAAACACCGCCGTATCGCAAATCGTTGATATATCAACGAAACTTATCAAACGGACATTTTTATTGGCATAACACCTCGACTTTTACGATTAACACCTACATTTGATAAGATACAAGAGTTGGCATAGACAAAGCGTCTGTAGGATTCGCCATTTTTCAAAATAAATATTTTATCAGCGTTTATTTAAATCCTTGCAAAGATGTATTAAAAATTCGAGTTAAAACCGATTTGTTAATGTTTTTTGGTAGTCGACTGATTTATTTTCGATGATTCGAAACTAATAATGAAATAACGACTTCGGAAACTAATTAACTAATTTACTGAACCGCTATTCATAAATTATTGAGAAAAATAAGTGACGTCGTCTAATTTGAAACAATAACGTTTTATGGAAATGCATATTTTTGAATTAGTTTTAGAACGTATAGAAGTTGTGTTATTGAAAACGTAACGTTGTAAAAACTTTGAATTTCAGCCAATACTGAAAACTGACCTTCTTAATTCCAAAGGCCGATAATAATCGTTCTAGAATACCTATGCAAAACATGTTGACTAGGATATTGATTTTATAATATATTTTTTCAATTTTGAAATTATTTTTAGCGATTAAATCGTCACATTTCCATATCGATATAATAAAATTTAATATAATCGATAGCTATTATATGATATATGTACTAAGTTATATCAACATACGTATGTAGGTCATTTAATGTATATTAAATTATAGGTTATATTATATTATTTAGGTTATCCTCACAAGATCAATTGATATTTGAACCGATTATTGAAAATGAATCAAAGTTTTTAGAATGATCAGTTGATTTTTATGATATTTTATCAATTAATGAAATGTTTTATGAAATAGAGTTAAAATTTAACGTTTTGTATTTCAAATTCAACCATAGGAAAGTATTTTCAAGACCATTGTTATAGAAATAAATAAAATTAATTATCATGAATTCTTGATGGTTTTTTGAAGTTTAAAACGTTCAATTTGAAATTTAAAAACTATATATAATCCCCTATATATAATAGTGGATTTCTGTTTTTTTGTTCGTTCGTTCGTCACGATGACGCTCGTGACTTTAAAATGATCGACCCGTCGATACGATTAAAATTTTTCTTCATGCGTATATGGTCTTTATGCGCATATATTTAACGTCTATAATATCATGCGTACGAAATTGTCTCCATTGACTTATGCAATACGTCGATTATCACGCAGTGGAAATAATATTTGAATCCCCTATACATGTATATAATCACCGATGACAGATGTCTGTATAAATAAAAAATGAACTGGTTTTATTTATTAAATATTAAATATATTCAAATCGAGTACGGGCATCGGGTAGCCTATATGTCACAA